>JAVLUX010000027.1:4845165-5410165 GCA_032164185.1 Moxostoma hubbsi | reverse complement strand
CTGGCCTGGCACTGGCCAGTGGGTGTGGTTGACTACAGCTTGGCACCCAGCAAAATGATTTATCTGCCGTGTAATGTCTGACTGACTCTAAATGACTCAACAGCCCTTTGGGACTGTATAAAGTGCAGCTTCGTTTATTTTTAAATAGTGAAACAACTTGGACTATTGTGACGCTTTTTAAAGCTTATTTAGGTAGCAGGATGAAGTCTAAAATGCCATGGCCTCTACACCATAACAAAAGTGTGTTGACAATGGCAGTGACTCCCTAGAGTGAACCAATATTGTACAAAGTGAGAAGCAGCTAACAAATAAAAAGTGTGAATTTCAAGAAAGTCTTATTTCACCCGAAATTCAAAATAAAGAAATGAAAGAAAATTAATCCTATTTTTAAGACTACTAAAATATTTTGCAATTTATATCATGGTCATGTTTCATTTCATGCATAAAAAAATAAAGACTATTTGCGACCATTATATATTTACATACATATAGATTTATATATACATATCCATACTGTATATTTACACCCAGTGACCACTTTATTAGGTGCACCTGTACACCTAATTATTCATACAATTATCTAATCAGCCAATCATGTGGCAGCAGTGCAGTGCAGATACAGGTCAGGAGCTTCAGTTAATGTTCACATCAACCATCAGAATGGGGACAAAATGTGATCTCAACGATTTGGACCATGGCATGATTCTTGGTGCCAGATGGGCTGGTTTGAGTATTTCTGATCTCCTGGGATTTTCACACAGAACAGTCTCTAGAATTTACTTCAAATGGTGCCAAAAACAAAAAACATCCAGTGAGCATCAGCTCAGAATGCTATTCTGAGATGCGGTTGGCGCTGTTTTGGTGGCACGAGGGGGACCTATACAACATTAGGCAGGTGGTTTTAATATTGTGGCTAATCAGTCAAAAGTTTACATACACTTAGGTTGAAGTCATTAAAACTAAATTTAACCTCTCCACAGATTCATATTAGAAAACTAGATTTTGGCAAGTCTTTTAGTACACCAACTTTGTGCATGACACATGCAATTTTTCCAACAATTGTTTACGGACAGATTGTTTCACTTTTAATTGACAATTTCAGTGGGTCAGAAGTTTACATACACCAAGTTAACTGTGCCTTTAAGCAGCTTGAAAAATTTCAGAAAATTATGTCAAGCCTTTTGACAATTAGCCAATTAGCTTCTGATAGGCTAATTGGCTTATTGAAGTCAATTGGAGGTGTACATGTGGATGTATTTTAAAGCCTGACTTCAAACTCAGTGCCTCTTTGCTTGACATCATGGAAAAATCAAAAGAAATCAGCCAAGACCTCAGAAAAAAAAATGGTGGACCTCCACAATATGGTTTCATATTTCCAAATGCCTGAAGGTAACACGTTCATCTGTACAAACAATAGTACGCGAGTATAAACACCATGGGACAATGCAACCATCATACCGCTCAAGGAGACGCATTCTGTCTCCTAGAGATGATCGTAGTTTGAAGCGAAAAGTGCAAATCAATCCCAGAACAACAGCAAAGGACCTTGTGCAGATGCTGGAGGAAACAGGTAGACGAGTATCTATATCCACAGTAAAACAAGTCCTATATCGATATAACCTGAAAGGCTGCTCAGCAAGGAAGAAGCCACTGCTCCAAAACCGTCATAAAAAAGCCAGACTACAGTTTGCAAGTGCACATGGGGACAAAGACCTTACTTTATGGGGAAATTTCCTCTGGTTTGATGAAATGTTGATGAAAAACTGATGAGAAATTTAACTGTTTGTCCATAATGACCATCGTTATGTTTGGAAGAAAAAAGGGTGAGGCTTACAAGCCGAAGAACACCATACCAACCGTGACGTATGGGGGTGGCAGCATCATGTTGTGGGGGTGCTTTGCTGCAGGAGGGACTGGTGCACTTCATAAAATAGATGGCATCATGAAGGAAGGACATTTATGTGGATATATTGAAGCAGCATCTCAATACATCAGCCATGAAGTAAAAGCTTGGTCACAAATGGGACTTCCAAATAGACAATGATCCCAAGCATACCTCCAAATTTGTGCCAAAATGGCTTAAAGACAACAAAGTCAAGGAATTGGATTAGCCATTACAAACCCCTGACCTCAATCCAATTTGTGGGCAGAAATGAACAAGAATGTTCGAGAAAGAATGTGTCTTAATGTCATATTATACAATTATACATAATTATAATTTCTTATTGTTTTACTTAAATTTTGAGGTCTTCACCCAGATGTCACATAACTTAAAATGAGTCAGGACTTTTGGTTTAGAACACACAAATATCATATACTGGGATCTTTTAACCACATCAAAACACAGAATGCAACAGCAAACAGTTTATCTGTCCATCAGTACTCCATTTAACAACACTAAAGGTTGATTTTTTTGAATCACAATGACAGATTGAGATATATATATATATATATATAAAAAATCTGTTGTCGTCTGTGGTAACATCAAGTTCTTCAACCTCACCATCAGCCCATAAAAAACCCCCCCAAAAAAACCCACATTAAGGGGTTCATCGACCGCTTGTACACATTTCATTTCTTTGAAAATGCAAATCTAAGCGAGTCCTTGAATGATTCTGTAGTGTAAAAGTATGACTGGTGAAGGTTATGGCTGAACGGTATGATTGTACATACAATATAATGGCATAAATGTATGAACCGGTAAATATTTTCCAGTGCTATGTACACCATGGTAGAAATATTTTTGGGAAAAATACAGAACTGGACCTGTCCCAAAAGTCAAGATAAGGTTGAACCTGTTATAAGGGATGTTGTTGATGTTGTTATACTGTATAAGTTTTGTCATTCAGCCCGCCACTAGAGCTGATATTAAAGTAAAAGTGTGCATCCACACTAAACACTGACCGTGTGTCTGGCAACATTTTGAACAAGACAATGTGCTGATTCACATCAAACCATTTCTAGTGGGCTGCTGACATCTCATGACATCTCAAACCATCCTCTCATGCACTACATATGCTTTGTTACTACTGAAAGGAAAATGCTTAGGGTAAAGATGATAATTTGTACCCCCAGGCTTCTTGCCTGCCATATGCTGTGTGTTCCTCTCATGTTCCCCATGAGCTATTTACATGTTTTTTATGTTGATGAAAACTGAGATATGGAGACCAAGAGTGTGGTGAGGGATTTCTTCAATAACAACGACTGCAGGATAAAAGGTGAACAGTCAAAGTGTAGACTTGAAGGTATCTTCTTAAATTATATATCGGATATTAACAATATTAATCAAGGTCATTTTGCTGACGATGTAAATTGACCAATATCATGAATATCGTGATGATTTTAATGTGCTTTCATTTGGCCATTAAGTTTCATAATGAGTCATCAGTAATCCTTCAGGGCTGTACAATTAATAAAAATAACATCAAAATGCCAAGTTGGTCATATGTGATTATTAATCCACAAAAGGCTGTGATTTAAAGACATGCAAACATGGTCTGTGTGCGATTCAAAACAAACCAGTGATGCACTGATCTGTGCGCACGCGCATGGCAGCGCTCTCAGATCAGTTCACGTGCATTGTGAAATCAAAGTTATTTTGGTTCAAGCATTTTGCGCAATTCCAAACATTAGCAACCACTACAAGTTACTATACAAATCTGCGAACAATGGCTATGAATGGAAAAACACCCTAAAAATTATACCAAGAAAAAAATCCAAAATTGCTTTTGATCCATGCCCCAGAAAAAGTTCATACAGGTCTTAAGACAGCACAAACATCACCAAACTGAACTTTCATGGACATCATTTTATCCACGATTCATCCACAGACGCAAGCGAGTCTGATGTGTGACCGGCGAGAACACACGACCACCGGCTCATCACCGTAATCAGCCCTCATTCAGAAGTCACAAATGTTTTTGTATTGTTTTCTGGTCTGATTTAGTCACAGTATTAAAAAAAAACTTCTGTGATCTCCCATCTGTCTGAATGTAAGAGCTTCTTTTAACTCCTGAAGAAGGCTTTTGTTGCATCTCACAGCGCAGCACAATGAAGGTCTATAGAATATTGGTCACAAACATGGTGGCGCGGTCATAAGGTGACATCACATGAAACAGGTCAATATAAAGTGCAACAGTCTGGTTCTGGAAGTAAACATCCCATTCATTCTTTCCATAGTTGAGTTAATTGACGCTAACTTATAAACCTTTAAAAGCTAAACCTACTGTGAACTTGAGGTTGTTCATTAATGGTATATGCCTCTATTGAAGCCATCAGTCTACAAGATTTCAACAAGCTTTTTTTACATTTGTGTTTAACAGTGGAATTAATAGTGAACAACTACACTACACATGATCCTGAGGAGGAAAATCTACCAATCAGAGAATCACAGCAAAAGAGCCCAGCAGAGACCGCCCACTTCCATGACACACTGTGAATGAAGCATCCAAGTCAATCTGCATACACTCACAAACTTATATATGTTTATATCTGAATATTTTGAAGTATATTAAAAATGTGGGATGACAAATTAATAAAAAATACAAATGCAATTTCCTTTATCGTCATAAATTTTCATGTCAACTACAGGTGTGTCATTAACAATTTGAAACTTAAAAATTAAGCAGAATTACATATAAAACAAGTATTTGCAGGCATCATTAATAACAAAATGCTGCCGAAATCACAACCGCAAGTGAGTTTACAAATCAACAGGTGCAATAGACAAAAAAAAAAAGAAAGGAAAAAAAAAAAGCATTTTTGACCTAACCAGCCATGACTGCGACAAGCAACATGTATCAGGACATTTTGTTTGTCGCTTGGTTTCTTTTCTTAATTTCTACACTCTCACACTGGGTAGCCCCATCAGCAGTGAAATCATTAGCTCAAAATCCCACTACACACAGTTGTATACTAAACACCAAACAAAACTGTAAATCAACATGTGAAAAGTTCATGTGCAAACTTGGAGTTTGGATTGAGAATTCAGAGAGGCATAGGGAGTGATGAAGCCAATTCATCTCCGCTACTCACCTTATGCACCAGAGAAACTAGCGCGCAGCCATCTTGAAAATTGTGTCTCGGAACTTCTAGTGGTTCTATACATATCTATTGTGTTGATATCAAAGTGTAGTTAGCTAGCAAAGCATATTTAAGTGTTATAGAGTTGTCAAACGTTATCTTGAGTATTTTAAAATGTTCAAATGTCATCAAAACAACTGGAAGCAGAGCGGGGAGATTTTAAAACAAGAGTACTTCATTCATAAATACACAAGATCTTACCTTCAAGATGTGGATGTACTGATGTGCGTCTTTGCTCATTAAACTCCAAGGATACAACAAAGATAAAAATATCTCTCCAAGATACCTCTGACCATCTTCTCATGTCATTCACCCATGGCGTTTTTGAGTGTTAAACCGAGACAGGGGGAGGGGTGCAAATATTTACGCACGCACGCACACGTGCGAATGTGTACGTTTTATTTTATATTCCATTCTCAATCATTTTCAATCACATTTAAGCCTCTAAAAAATGTAGGGTGACAAAATAAAAAAAGTACTTTTAAAAAGTACAATTGTAATTTTCTTTAATGTTGAACTTGCAATGTGTAATAATATGAGATGTCAGAGGATGGGCATCATCTGGAGGAGCAAATATCAAGCCTGCACCAAAAGGTGGCCAAAGTCGGATTGCTGAGAAGTACAAGGTCATGCATGCTGGTGTCCGAGCCGATGTGCCAAAGATCCGGGTCGATGGGCATGATCTCAAAGAGGTTGAAAGGTTCACATATCTAGGCAGCATCATTGGACGAGATGGAGACAAAGAAACAGACGACAAATGCCGGGTTGGCAAGGCCTCGGCGGTCTTCCAACAAATGCACAATATATATATATATAGTCATCTGCGTCTCTCTCGCCTAACATGAAGCCTCTCCTATATGCATCCATCATCCTACCGATTGCAACCTATGCCACCGAAACATGGAAAATGTCGGCCAGTACTGAAGGTGAACTGGAAGGTGAGCTTCTTTCACCAGCGTTGCCTGAGACGGATACATTGATACCTTGACCACATTACCAATGAGGAGGTCCTCCGATGAAAGCTGCCAAGCCTCAGTATGATCATTGCACGCCATCGCCTACAACTAGCCAGACATGTTATCCGCATGGACGACAGCCATAGCCCCAAGGCGGTGTTTCCATGGGTTCCACCTGGAGGCCGGCGTGGTAGAGGCTTACCATTACTGACCTGGTGCCAGTCTTTCATCAACGACATTAAAGTCGAAGACCTTGCCACTGATCACACCTGCTGGAGATGGTGTCATAGCTGGCTGAATGTGATCTGCCAGGTTAAATTTACCTTTGTGAGTGTCGGTAAAAATAATATTTAGAGTGACAGAAAAAAACCCTCACTCGCATATTCACATAGTAAAGGTGTGGTGTAGATTCACACCATCAAATCTGGGTGAACAATTGTTTCTGTGCTCCCCACACGTAATCCAATTTAATTTACTCTTCTCAGTAGATTCAATACAAACAGGAAGTTAGATGACAAAATTCAGAAGAGCGGAGAATGGACAGGTCTGACTAAGGTGAATATAGCACGCACCTGCCCCCCTCTAAGGGTGTGTTCGCACATATAGTTCGGTTCTCTTGGCCCGGACCAAAAATGAAAATGATACATTTAGTCCTGGTTCGTTTTGCGTTCACACTGGCATTTTTAACACCTATCCTAACGATACAAGATCAAAGGCATCAGGGAAAAATCTTTTAGACAGCTTTTATGACGTATATTTTTTGACGGAACTTACCAAACATCCAAAACAATGCTGGCAAAATGTGCTCGTTGGATGTACAGTATATATGGTGGTATTTTTACCAGCTGAGAACAAACGAAGCATTAATAAAATGTATAAAGGACTCAAAAGAATTCCTGCAAGGACGGCTGACGGCGGTTCCGACGCCTGTACCGAACTAATGGAAACATAGGTACAATGATGAGAAGAACCAGGTATGCTTGCGGTCAGTATTAGGCAAATTACGTCCTGTTTTTGGTCCGTTTAGACGTCTTAGGTCCATGTTGCATTCATATATCAATCAAACTGTACTAGAGTTCGTTTGGAAGCAGACCGAGACCCACTATTCAGGCAGTCTCGGTTCGCTTGTTTAGTGCACACCAAGGTTCGGGTAACAGCGTTCACACTTGTTCAAATGAACCATACTAACAAAGCAATCGCACCAGAGTTCGTTTAATCGACCAAACCTGCCAAGTGTGAAAGAAGAACACCCTAAAAGAAGAGGTCTGGACACAGTGACAACACTGACCATATCTTCGGTCACCAATCCTTTAAAGACCTCACCCAGTGACCTCTGACCTGTTGGCCCACATTTGTAATGACCCTTTAGAAGTCCTGCTGAAAATCAGCACAAAATATCAAAAAATATGATACATACACAAAGCAGAAATAGTTTTCTGGCAAAATTTGGAGTTGTGTTTGGATTTGACACACACCCTTGAGTCCCTTGACTTAAAAACATATTTTAGCCTATTTATACGTTTTATGCAAAACAAAAATGGGGGAAAAAAAAAGATTGAAAAAGGTGTAATTTTTGAGATATAAAATATTTCAGGGGTTTTTGTGTGTGATTTGTTATTTGTAAAAGATTCCTCAATTTAATTTGATGGAATTGTACTGGTCACTCTTTCCCATAGAAAATGAGGTTTGTGCACTAGTGCATTCAGATATTTTCATTGAATAAGTTTATTCAATGAATTTATTCTCGAGTTTAACTCACTCAATGATCCAGTCCAATTCAATGAAAATATCCAAATCCAAAGAACGATTATTTTCATGAATCAGACAACTTCTTGTGTTAAATTTTTCAATAACAACTTAACTTTCAGTAACAATCCTTTAAAGACCTCAAAATTAACACTTTCTTCAAGCACTGAAATGAACGCTTGTGACGTCTAAAATCCCACAAGCGTATAACATTAGCCGAAGCCGCCAGCCAGCTCTCACACATCTGAAGTCACAGCCAGCCTGTTGGAAGTGTTTCGTCCTTGAGGGCTCAGCGTTTTAATGGAGACACGGCGCATTAAAACACTATTAAAGTGTGCCAGCACCACTCACAATGCAGTGTGAGAATCGATCGTGGCCATTTTACGCTTTGTCGCTCTGATTAATACAGTAGACCAGATTGACTGGGTGAATATGTGTTTTGATGCAGTACGTGATGAAAATTCCTATGGAAGGAGAGACTCTTCAAAATGTACATTGTCAAATGGTGTGAAAGCTCAGGAAAGACAAGGATAGAGACATCTGGTCTTGAAATGATCTGTTCCCCCAGATCCTGACCCCTCAATCCTCCACCTTTCTGTGGCAACAGACCCTTTCCCGCCTATCTTACTTAAGGTTACAGCCTGCCCACAAAACCAAGTCTGCATCGGTGGCCACGCATACATCAGTCAGCTAAAACTGTTTAGATAAAATGTTAGATTTAAAGAGAAAAACAAAGCCTTCAGACATACATTGCACACAATAACGTGAAAGCTTATTCAAACCAGCCAGCTCTAACCTGACTGGGAAGCTCTGCCCAATTTGCACAAGTTAGGGTGCACAGCTACCTATCAGTTCTTTTGAGATTTGTAAATTGTGTTTTCAACCTCCTTAGATGAATGCTAAACATTTTTTTAAAAACTTGAGCTTTGAAGGTTTCAGAGATAAAAAAAGAATGCTTGCTAGCTTGCAATTAGATAGCTAGTAGCGAGAATGATAGAGCGATAGATCGCTAGATCTATTGATAGCTAAGCTAGCTATTTAGCTCTCTATAGTTTATAGTTTTTCCCCATTCAAGTAGAGAGTTGTATTTGTATCAATAGAAAATAGCGTCCCACGGGCTGTCTGGAGGCTTTACGGTCGCCGACTTTGACGCAGCGCAACTAACAGAACCAAACACAAGCGTCTTGAGGCAGTTTAAGTTTTTTAGCAAGCTAGCTAATTTGTTTATGCTAGACAGAAAGCTAGAGAGAGGATAGATAGAGGTGCTGCATCAAAGTCTGTTTAAGGCAAGTCATGTCACTGCAACTAAATTTGTAAAGCCCTCAGGCAGCCGTGGGATGCAATTTTCTATGGATACAAATACAGCCATCTACTTGAACAACAAATCATATACATTTTTCTTCTTTCGCTCAATTCACACATAAATTGCTATTTTTCAGGCTACACCAGCTACAGCGCATGCACATTCGTGATGAAAACTGACAGCTGATGTCTGTCAAAAAGGTGACTGAATCTTTTAACTGTAAATGAACTTCTTCCCTTCCAACAGCCGCCATATTCAGCGCTATGATTTCTCCCATTTAGGGTCAGAAATATACCAGGGCTTGGGGCAAAAATGCCAATAAACATGATAAATATTCACCCTAAATTCAAAATGTTAGGGCAAATGATACCCCCATAATGAAATAAGTTTTTTTACAAGTAACATCTGATATATTTCTATTATATTTTAGGCCTAGTTACACACCATTTCACAAAATGTATAAGATTCAAACATAAAATGTACACTAATGAATTGATAAAATGTAAGTATTTGACACAAAGGCATGCTAAATATGGTTAGAAAAAAGCTCTCATAAAGGAAAATAACAATGTATAGCACCCTGATGTACACTTGGCTCCATCTTTATACCTGGGAGAGCTTCTGGCTTCACTGCGCCTACTTTGTGTGTTTTACAGCCTTTTTAAAGGGCTATAATCAGCTTTGCAGTCCAGACTTACACCAGGCATGCAAACACACAAACCGAATGCATAATTCGCAGTTTCTGGTCGCACACTGGTGGTCAGTCTGTCTCCATCAATCTGATTCACCATCCTTTCCTCCATCTCTTTAAAGGGATATTTCACACAAAAATTAAAATGCTGTCATAATTTACTCGCCTTCAATTTGTTTCAATTCTTGCGGGATGATACGAATGACTGATGCTGTTGTGAACCATACAATTGCTTAACAGCAAAAAAAAAATCTGCTGACGTATACTGGGTTTATACATTTAATAATTATGAAAGGGGACAATTCTACATTAAAGGACCGGGTGCTACCAACTACCTCGCAACATGACGCTCATTACGATGCATTTGTCATCTTTCAAAACATCAGGATGCATCATGAAAATGGAACATTCTGTCATCATGCACTCACCCTCATGTTGTTCCAAACGCACATGACTTTTTCTCTCTATGGCAGCCAAAATTAGATGTTAGGCAGAATGTTAGTCTCAGCCACCATTCCCTTTCATTGCATCTTTTTCCTTACAATGAATCTCTGACATCTTTTGTGTTACTCAGAGGAAAGTCATTTGAGTTTGGAACATCATGAGGATGCATGAATAACAGAATTGTCATTTTTGGGTGAACTATCCCTTTAGGTGGAAGATTGCAATCAATATTAAATGTTCTTGCTGCATTCAATGAAATAAAATAGCAGTGTATCAATACTGAATGCATCACAACAAATCAATCCCTCTGTCTCTCATTAACAGACTATTGGCTCTCTTTTGTCCATTTAAGTCATATTTACTAAATGTAATCGTTAGCATGTGGATGTGGGGGGGGGGGGGGGGGGGGGGGGGTGGGTGAGCGGTTGCTCCACAAAGACCTGCTTGATTTGTTCTAGACAGGTGGTAGAGTCGACCAGTGGCGGCTGCCGCTGTCCCATAGAGCCCGCCCACAATGGCACTAAAGATGATTATGCAAATAGAAGACCATTCCCAGAGACTTTCCCAGGAAAGGGAGCACAAGTGAGGGCTGTGTGGAGGAACGTGGGGGGGATGCACTGCGGATGTCTCGGTTAGAGACAAGGATGAAATAGTCGCTGCTCTCGAAGACGCATTTCTGGACGCTTCAATCTGAGACAGGTTTGTTGTATTATGTACAGATCTTGTGCGAAAGAGTGTCATCAACAAGTAGAATTCCAATACGGAGCAATTATTGGCATGATAATTACAGCTGACATCTGAATCTCACAATCCAACTGAGAAAGTGAAAAAAACAGAAATAAACCTTTAATTACAGCCAAATCCATCCATGGGGAGAGTTAGGAAAGAGAACGAGAGAGAGATGTTAGATGAGAGAAGACCTAGTTTAAAAACCTAGTGAGCTGCCTACCTAGACAGGATTTTAAGGAATGTCCCAGGTTCAATACAAGTCATGCTCAATAAAACAAAAAAGCAACATTTGTGGTTTAAGTAAGGCATTTACAATTGAAGAGAACAAAGTTGGCAGAATTAATGTCTTTTATTCAACAAAGTATCGATAAAAATGGTATGCCCTTATCAAATCATTTAACTACTCTTTGTGTATTTAATGCTTAGTAGACTATCATGATGCTAGCCTAGCATTATGATTGCTTCAAACTCCATGGTAATGACTTGCGAGTCGATTCTCTTCTGCGTTTCACGTGAGTTGCTGCCTATGTAGTGTTCCAAATCAATAACTTACAAGTTTCCATTTCAGTTAAGATGCTGCCTTCGAAGAAAAACTGCCTATATAGGCAGTAGACAGCAAGGCGGCCCACTAGTGTTGATATGAGATGTTCTTGGCACAAAAGACCACCTATGCTTATGGTATTGGAATTTTTCCATAGCAGCAATCACTACTAAGAACACCAGCTGACGACATAATTTGCCATTTTATGGCTCATGGTCCTCCATTGTTTGGATTCTATGGCATCACAATCAACAGGAAGTCCCTTTTATCTAACCTTCCTCCCACACATGACTGACAGCTAGTTATAAGAGTTCAGCCCACACATGGGGGGGCATGAGTACTACATATTACAAAGGTCAAAGGTTCAAAGGCCTGGTTTGCTCCTGCTGGACTTGCCAGGAATTAGTTGGATTTCAGAAGTCCTAACACACGAAGCCATTTGATTACATTGGCAGCATAAGTTGTGCTTATACAACTGAAGCTCTGGGAAAGAGCACAAGATGTGATTGTGGGATCGAGAAATGATGGAATGATGACTGTGGGAGACTAAAAAGAGCTAAAAGGTGAAGAGCAGAAACAGAAGAGACAGTAATACATTTTTACATTTTCCAAGGGAAGTGTGTGTGTGCCACTTGCTCATGCAAAAGTGATTACTAGGGGTATGCTATGTGGTTGCTATGGGGTTTTGGGGTGGTTGCTGTGAATTGCTATGCAATGGAGTTCCAGGTGGTTGCTACATTGCCCTGGGTGGTTGCTAAGGTGGTTTGGGTGATGGCTAGCACATTGCTATGTGGTTGCCATGGGGTTCAGTGTTGTTATTACTGTGTTCTGGGTGGTTGTTAGGGCATTGTTCTGTGGTAGTGTTAGTGTTTAAGGTAGTTGTAAGAGCATTGTTACGTGGTAGCTTTTGGGTTCCGTGTGGTCGCTAGGTTGTTATTGGTAATTGCTAGGGCATTACTAGGTGCTAGTTTCAATCTGTTGCTAGGTCGTTGCAAGGTGGTTTTCTATGAGGATCCGGGTGGTTGCTAGGGTGTTCTAGGTGATTGTTAGGGCATTGCTGTGGTTGCTTTTTGATTCCAGCTGGTCTTAGATTGTTATGGGTGAATGCTTGGGTATTGCTAGGTGTTTGATATGGGCTTGTGGGTAGTTGCTAGGGTGTTCTAGGCGGTTGCTAAGGTGTTGTGGGTGGTTGCTAGAACATTGCTATGAGGCTGCTTTCGGGGTCTGGGTGGTTGCAAATTGTTAGGGGGTTCTGGTTAATTGCAAGGGCATTGCTATGTGTTTACTATAGGATTTTAGGTTGTTGCTATGGGGTTTCAAGAGGTTGCTAAGGTGTTCTAGATGATTGTAAGGGCATTGCTATGTGGTTTGAGTAATAGAGTACTCATTCTGCACCAGCTACTCAAATATTAAAAACACTACTCGAATATCGCAAATTAATTTTCCTTCCCGAATTTACCTGCCGTAAGCAGCCCTGAATTACACTGTTTTCCCTCTGAATCTCACCAAATCTTGCAGTTACAATTGAGTCTACTGGGAATGCTGCGGACACATCTGGTGTTGAGGAGCTGGATGAGAGAAGATATATCATGGTGTTTGTGTAGCCAAGTTATATTACAAGGTTCTTATTGAATTCTACTCTATTTGTAGTCGGTTCTTTTTTGGGAGTCAAGCAAACCAACAAACGAGGATATGCTTTAAGGTGGAAAAATGTGACGTAGACTCTGAAGATGATCAGACAAGTACATGTATGAACTTTAAATCTTTTAACAATGGCAGAACACATTTTATAAAAAGCAAACTTTCACCACTTGTTTTTCTGAATAATAATATAGAAAATGATAAAATATGACAGCCTTTATGTAGACTCAGAGTTTATATACAGCATGTGCCTTACCCTTTTGCCGTCAGTATCGGTTTCTATGTAAGCTCCGGTTGAATGCAAATGTTTTTTACAGTTATTTCTAAGTCTTTTTTGTTTTCCATGCATTTTGTTCATTCATTTTTTTCCCAAAAAGAAAAGGATAGTTTGTTGAAGTTGTGTTATTTTAAAACCATTCTTGGACACTTTTGTGAATAATACAAATATAAGATACACGTATGTGTCATTCAGGGATGTTTTAAACATGCATTTTTATTTACAAGTTATTGGGTACTTGTTTTTTTTTGTGGGTTAGAGTATTCGACAACAAATTTACTTGAAAATGCCCATCCCTAGTTGTGACAGTGTCCTAGGTGGTTGCTAGGCCATTGCTATGAGTTTGCTATACTGTTCAAGGTGGTTGCTTAGGCATTGATATGTGGTTTCTATGGAGTTCCAGTTGGTTGCTAAGGTGTTCGGTGTTATTGCTAGGGCATTGCTATGTGGTTGCAAGGAGGTTGCTTGGGCATTATTATGTGGCTACTTTTATAGCTTTGTTCCAGGTGGTTGCTTGGGTGTTTTGGGTGATTGCTAAGGCATTGCTATGTGGTTGCTAGGCCATTCTAGGTGGTTGCTATGGGGACCCGGGTGATTGCTAGGGTGTTCTGGGTGATTACTAAGGCATTGTTATGTGGTTGCTTTCGGTATCGGGTGGCTGCTAGGTTGTTCTTTGTGATTGCTTGGCCATTGCTATGTGGTTCCTATAGTTTGTATGCACAGGTTTGGATATGTGCGTCTATGTGTTGTGCATGTCACCCCGATGGTCACTCTGACAGAGCTCCAGCATTTCTCTCTGGAGAGAGGAGAACCTTCCAGAAGAACAACCATCTCTGCAGCACTCCACCATTCAGGCCTGTATGGTAGAGTGGCCAGACGGAAGCCACTCCTCAATAAAAGGCACATGACAGCCCATCTGGAGTTTGCCAAAAGGCACCTGAAGGACTCTCAGACCATGAGAAACAAAGATTGAACTCTTTGGCCTGAATGTCAAGCGTCATGTCTGGAGAAAACCAAGCACCACACATCACCTGGACAATACCATCCCTACAGTGAAGCATGGTGGTGGCAGCATCATACTGTGGGGATGACGGCAGGAACTGGGAGACTAGTCAGGATTGAGGGAAAGATGAATGCTGCAATGTACAGAGACATCCTTGATGAAAACCTCAGACTGGAGCGGAGGTTCATCTTCCAATAGGACAATGAACCTAAGCACACAGCCAAGATAACAAATGAGTGGCTACGGGACAACTCTGTGAATGTCCTTGAGTGGCCCAGCTAGAGCCCAGACTTGAACCCGATTGAACATCTGTTGAGAGTCTATCTCGGTCTCTCGAACCCCCTGCACTTGTCCTCCAGTCTCTCTCCCTTCATCATGTAATCCTGCTTTTTCAGCCAACAGCACACGGGCAACTAATTAAAGCTATGGCAAAGACAGAGAAAGAGACAGAAAGACAGAAAATAAGGAGAGACAGAAAGACATAGACAGAGAGAGAGAGAGAGAGAGAGATTCTCCATCTGTTACAGCACTATCCACAGATAAGCTCTAGTAGAAAGAGATCTAGGAATATACATTTGTAATCCTACCCTCCCAAACAGCCATACAAGGTTGAATAAAATATTCAGACTCGCAGGAATACTTGCAAGAGGTGGAAAACATATTTGTGCTCCCTGTGAAAACAAAATGGAAAAGCAATGGATAGAATTTGAGTTTTAAGCAAAGGACAGAATTTAAATTTTTAGGTGAACTGTCCATTTAAGTGGAAGAATGCGATCAATATGAAATGTTCTTGCTGCTAAATAGTGATCAAGGCTATCAATTACATTTTGTGCTCCATACAAGAAATAAAGACAAACAGGTTCGGAAAAACACCGATATGCACCGATATGAACATTTTTGACCGATACCGATTTAAACAAAAACCTATAGGTCAATCCCAATATTTTGCCACACGCTTTTTTTTTTTTTAATCAAATCAATGTTTTGCTTGGGAATTATGCTTTAAAACATTTACAAATAGGTTTCCATTAAACATGGATTGGCTCTATTGAACACATGACATGCCCTAATATTAAGAGCCACAATGAAAGATAAATACAAATGAAAAAGATACCAAAAAAAAAGAAGTGACAACTGATGCAGGATTTTTTTAATTTTGCACATTAGCTCAGAGTATTGTGTATACTCTGTTCTGTTCCATTTTGCCTATATCTGAACACAAGAACACATACATTTTGAATGTCCCCTTAACAAGGTGACAGAAGACAGCAAGGATGTTCACTAGGTTTGGCAACAGAGATCCGATAAGTATCCTTTCTCACACGCTTTCTCCCTGTTTCCTCTCTCTGGACTAGGGACGTTTCTGTCTCTCCATGAGTTGATGTTGGTTGGCTCATCACAGCCATGATGGTGGTCGAGTCAATCCTTGCGCTGGCACACAGAATAAACTGACACGCCAACTTTTCTTGCCCCCTCTTCTTTAAACACAAGAGTTTCTGTTTGTTGGGGCCGGGCAGTAATAGAATCTTTATTTAAGAGGACAGCTGCACAGCGTGCCGATCTCATGCGTGAGCTGCAAGTCGATTGCCGTGCCAAGTCCGATAAAGGATAAAAGATTAGACCGGGATTGAGAAACGCTTTACGGACCTGAATGGATGCCTCTCATTTAATTTCACCTCCAGTCATTAATATTGATAAATAGAGGACCGGTCTGCACAATGACATGGGTGTTAGCCTAGCCAAACTAATCAACGTGAGGGAAAATCTCAGGTTTGTGGCCAATTTTTCCAAAGTGTGAATGTAAGGGTCACTATGGCAACATTTAAACTGGAACTATTTGGCACAACACTTTAAGCCACGCCCTCTTCACCTGCCCTCTGCTAGTTTATTAGCTGATGCTAAGACAGAAACATCAATGGCTGCAACACAATTTTCATAATCACATATACACTAAATGTTTCCGTGAATGGGAAAGTACAAGCTTTTCAGTATGTAGTAAGACAGTACACCAGTATTGAGACATCTACATCATAAAATTGCTTCTTGATTTCACAGACCCATTTGTCAAGCACTGTTTACGTTTGCTAGCATGTGTTAGCATTTAGCTAAATTCAGTAGTCACAGACAACTAGTGTAAAGTCAACATGAATTGGCAGTTGCAACCCATTTTACTTCAGTAAAAGGAATAGTACACAATACAAGCACCTCTGACATACAATTTTTTTTATTATAATACTATTTGGGCTCGCTAATCCTAATGTTGCATCCTATATACAGCACATAACAGGCAGTATGGGAATTGAGATGCATCTAAAAGAGATGCTGTTTAGGACTTTGTATAAAAGGACCACAGGATTATAGATGTGTGCAAAAAAAACTAATTCAACTGATACAATATGATTTCAATATTGAAAACAATACAAAAAAAGCTGCAAAATCATGAACTCGTCTAAAACTGTTTGTCATATAAGGAAGCTCTGCTATGAAAGTCAGTTATGAAAGAGTCCGTCAAATGTTAAGCAACTATTTCTAATCTCTACACACAAATGTCTGGGGACAAAGTTCAAGTCCCTATAAACATTAGTTATATTCCAGAAAACTCACAAGCAGATCAGTTGTTTTTGTGAAACGATGATTTCTACAGCATTATTAACCTGTTGATATGCAATCGCTCGCACGCGGTGGTGACGTCACTCTGCTTACATTTAATATATAATTACTGTCTATAAATGTAATTAATGTTAACAAATTATACATCTTTTCAAAGGTCTAAGGGTTCAACATTGATATCCGTTCTCTGTTTCACGATAGCAATATATATTCATAATAGCCAAGCAGTGCAGTCAGATTTTGTGTCGTCTTGAAAGGCAGAGCCTTAATTTTACTCTGTACGCTTCCAGTGATTTTACAAAGAAAAAAAGCTCGCAGGAACCTCATTTTTTGTTAGATCATCTTTAAATTTGAAACGTAACTTCTTTAGACTTGTGGCTTTGAGAACATTGTATTTCTGGGTTGTCTTGGTACTTTTATTATTGTTTTTTTTAGATTATAAAAACATGTTCAGCACAAAATATTTCCATTACTATAAACTTCAGCTTCTCTAACTTTAAAAATTAAAAACACATATTAATTCTGGGTAATTAACTTGGGTAATAATGCCCAAAGTGTCTTCTTTCAAAAGATACAACAACTGTGTCCATACTCCAAAGGGTCCAGTAAATACAACCATTTAAGTTCAGGTATGTCATTTTCATGGTTTGTGCTCAAAAAGGGGGTGCGTATCCAGCTGTTTTAGCTGTGCAAAATTACTACATTATGCTGCTTTATATTACAGGCTGGTAATAAATGTTGACATATTTTCATTAATTACAATATTCATAAACTCGTTGGTTTTGAGCGCATATATTTTTACATTGCATTTCGCAATACAAAAACACAGCAACAAGTGAATGATTTACTTACTCTTTTACTATAATTGCTAACGTTAGAAAGTAATCTGACACTGGCACATAATTCTGCTGTACATCCTGCGGTTGTGTGATAGTTTATATGCCCAGATCACTAACTCAATGCCAGCGGAACTTTCTCACATTTGCTGGAAATGCAGCCGCTGCTTACTTCCACGTTGCAAAATAAGGTGGATAATATGGAAGTAAAAATGTTATATATGCTGTAATATTTAAGGAAAATGTTATATATGCTAAGGGCTGTCACAATTGGGAAATTTGGCTTATGATTAATTTTCAAACAAATAATTGCGATTATGACGATTAATTGTCTGTTTAAGGGCTTTCACGATCATATTTTTTAAGGTGTGCCTTTTTTTCCGAATGTGTGCTTCAAACACCTTAAGGAGTCATTTTTACATATTTAAATTAAAATATAAAAATCTAATAATAAAATAGGAATAAACTATTTCTTTTTAAGGAACGACAAGAAAATAATGTTTTAAATACAAAATATTTCTAAATACTTAAAATATGTTGGTCAACTTTAGTTTTGGACAATTTCACATTTAATTTTGAACTCATATTTTTAAATCAAAAATCATATATATATATATATATATATGATTTTTGATTTAAAAATATGAGTTCAAAATTAAATGTGAAATTGTATATATATATATATATATATATATACACTACCGTTCAAAAGTTTGGGGTCACCCAAACAATTTTGTGTTTTCCTGAAAAGTCACACTTATTCACCACCATACGTTGTGAAATGAATAGAAAATAGAGTCAAGACATTGACAAGGTTAGAAATAATGATTTGTATTTGAAATAAGATTTTTTTTACATCAAACTTTGCTTTCGTCAAAGAATCCTCCATTTGCAACAATTACAGCATTGCAGACCTTTGGCATTCTAGCTGTTAATTTGTTGAGGTAATCTGGAGAAATTGCACCCCACGCTTCCAGAAGCAGCTCCCACAAGTTGGATTGGTTGGATGGGCACTTCTTGCGTACCATACGGTCAAGCTGCTCCCACAACAGCTCAATGGGGTTCAGATCTGGTGACTGCGCTGGCCACTCCATTACCGATAGAATACCAGCTGCCTGCTTCTGCTCTAAATAGTTCTTGCACAATTTGGAGGTGTGTTTAGGGTCATTGTCCTGTTGTAGGATGAAATTGGCTCCAATCAAGCGCTGTCCACTGGGTATGGCATGGCGTTGCAAAATGGAGTGATAGCCTTCCTTATTCAGAATCCCTTTTACCCTGTACAAATCTCCCACCTTACCAGCACCAAAGCAACCCCAGACCATTATATTACCTCCACCATGCTTAACAGATGGTGTCAGGCATTCTTCCAGCATCTTTTCATTTGTTCTGCGTCTCACAAACGTTCTTCTTTGTGATCCAAACACCTCAAACTTGGATTCATCTGTCCACAACACTTTTTTCCAGTCTTCCTCTGTCCAATGTCTGTGTTCTTTTGCCCATCTTAATCTTTTTCTTTTATTGGCCAGTCTCAGATATGGCTTTTTCTTTGCCACTCTGCCCTGAAGCCCAGAATCCCGCAGCCGCCTCTTCACTGTACATGTTGACACTGGTGTTTTGCGGGTACTATTTAATGAAGATGCCAGTTGGGGACCTGTGAGGCGTCTGTTTCTCAAACTAGAGACTCTAATGTACTTATCTTCTTGCTCAGTTGTGCAACGCGGCCTCCCACTTCTTTTTCTACTCTGGTTAGAGCCTGTTTGTGCTGTCCTCTGAAGGGAGTAGTACACACCGTTGTAGGAAATCTTCAATTTCTTAGCAATGTCTCGCATGGAATAGCCTTCATTTCTAAGGACAAGAATAGACTGTCGAGTTTCAGATGAAAGTTCTCTTTTTCTGGCCATTTTGAGCATTTAATTGACCCCACAAATGTGATGCTCCAGAAACTCAATCTGCTCAAAGGAAGGTCAGTTTTGTAGCTTCTGTAACGACCTAAACTGTTTTCAGATGTGTGAACATGATTGCACAAGGGTTTTCTAATCATCAATTAGCCTTCTGAGCCAATGAGCAAACACATTGTACCATTAGAACACTGGAGTGATAGTTGCTGGAAATGGGCCTCTATACACCTATGTACATATTGCACCAAAAACCAGACATTTGCAGCTAGAATAGTCATTTACCACATTAGCAATGTATAGAGTGTATTTCTTCAAAGTTAAGACTAGTTTAAAGTTGTCTTCATTGAAAAGTACAGTGCTTTTCCTTCAAAAATAAGGACATTTCAATGTGACCCCAAACTTTTGAACGGTAGTGTATATATATATATATATATATATACATACATACACACACGTATACATATATATATACACACACACACACAAAATTTTATAAAAAAATTACAAATTCTTTACTTGTAAGCATCAAGGAATATGCCTTCGATTGCATAATCAAAATCCTGTTTAGTAATAAAGCGATTTTGTAATAAAGAAAGCTTTTAATGTCTCCACTGTAATTATAACTTAAATCCAACAAACTGTTTTCACAAAAGCCCAAATACTATGATGTGTCATGCATTCACTATTTGTGTGCGTGTCTTCATAAAGACCATGTGGCAGTTGTGTTTATGGCATTATAATGTGTGTACATGATGTTATACATTAACAGCAGCACCTGCCTCAGTAAGTGTTGTGCCTTAAACACTCCAAAAAAGAGCCAATATCATTTTACACTTAACACTAGGGTCCACACAACACAGCGTTTGTCCTGCCTGCCTGCCACTCACTCACTCACTCACACACTCACACACACACACACACACACACACACACACACACACACACACACACACACACTATTTGCTCCTAATCCAATGGGTTAATAATCTGTGTCATATATAATCTCTGGATCAGCATGCATGCCACTCACCTCCATTGCTGTGAGGGTAAACTGGGCCAGTGGACCAGTGCTGAAGTGCAGTAAAGTGTGGAGAAGTTGTTTAAGGAACAGTTCACTCAAAAATGAAAATTCTATCCTCATTCACTCACCCTCATGTTGTTTCAAACCTGTATGACATTCTCTAGTCCGTGAAACACCAAAGGCATAGTTAGGCAGAATGACAGCCTCAATCATGATTTACTTCCATTGCATGGGCAAAAGAAGCAATGAAAGTGAATGGCTGAGAGGCTGTCAGTCCCTTACATTCTGCCGATCAACTCCTTTGGTGTTCCACACTAGAGAGAAAGTTGTACAGGTTTGGAACTAAATGAGGGTTTGGTTGAACCATCCCTTTAAACAAATAACAGTGAAATATTGTCTTTAAGAGTCTATTGAAGTTTAACCAAAAGAATAGTCAGATAACCTTTAAAAATGGCTGGAAAAGCTAAAGTTTAAAGCGCAATATACATTAAACTCTGTCGGAAGAAAGCAGATTGCATAACTTCTTTACGAGCGCCAAGATATTACAGGTGCAATAAAAATCTCCAACTTTGCGATAAAATAAGTCATTGATGGATCTCAAGAAGTCGGATATCACAATATGCTATAAACTTGATTTGCGAAATATGATGTGACCTTAAAAAATTGAACTCTGTAATAATTGTATGGTCTAAAAAACATTTAGGAAGCACAAAACCATGACCTTTGTCAGAAATTTAAAGCAGGCTAGCAAACCTATGATGTATCAGGAAATATATTTACTAGCATAACAAGAAAATTATTAAGCTCTGTCACAGTTTGGCAAACCACAAAACCAAATCTTACTGTCCAATTGTTCCAACTTGGCACATGTCATTGGTATAATGATTGTGCGTTAAAAAGCGACAGCAGTTTGAAATGCTGGGACAGATTCACTGGTTTTGCTGATCTAGATTCACAGTAATTAGCTGAAATCCATCATCTGTTCAATCATTTCCCTTTAAAAAAAATCAGGTGGCAGATATGTGGACCAAAATTACATTTCCCATCATTCTCAGTGGTTGTGCAATAGTGATGATATACGCAGATACAGTAAAGCAACAATTACACACCCAATGCACTTTGGATGGACTAGCGCTTAAACAAACTACCTGTTCTTGACGGTAAGTGGTAAAGTGAGAAAGAATTATAAAATTGCACAATGCATTTAATATATTCTAACCATGTCCAACAAAACACACAACAGGTCGTAATAACAACTTTTGAAGCTTCTAAGAACTTCCCATGAGTTGGAAGGCAGAAAAGCTGCAAGAACATCCATTTGATCAACAGAGATATGGAAAGATTGAAAGTGTTCCAATTACACCAATAAACAGAACCAGAGTGGGATGGATTCCCAAAAAAGCCTCAAACATTTGAAACGTCTGTGAGGGGATATAAAGCAATACCATCTCAACACTTAAAAAGTGTTAACAATTTAAAACACATGCATGCATACAACACCATCATCATTATTATTAGTATAAACACACTGGAATCTCACCTGTGCGTAATCCCGCTCAAGAGTGGCTTTTTTCTGGCTGTATGTTCTGCAATTAAATAACAAAAATGTACAGATCAGACAACAGTAAACAAAGAAACAACATTAAGCTTAAATAAAGGCCTTCAAAGACAGAATCATACTCTACACAAGGGCCCAAATGCAGACGTAAATGCTGGATCAACACATTACGCACTCGGTCACGTTGTCCATATTTGACGTGCATCTTGCATTACTGTTGCGTTAAACCTCAGTCCTCAAGGGGGCGACAGAGTCAGCTTCAAATGTCCGTGTCATTAAACCGGATGTGTTATTATAAAGCTAGCTAGCTATAAATGTCAACAGTTTAACAACTTTAACTGACTTGCTCAGCCAAAGATTCTCTTCAAACTCTTGTTCAGTCATTGAAACTGAATGTAGACACAAACCGTTTACATTAACTGCCATGCAGCAAGGCATACTTAAGTTGCGTTATGAAATGTACGCTGACGCGTTGCAGAATGCAACACAATGTGAAATCGAGCATGCTTAGAAACAAGCGGCTTTGTTCTTGCACTTGCGTAGAGTATGTTTAGTCTTCAAAATCCAAAAAATCTGTGATTTTTAATTTAAAAGTACATATTTACTTTATTCATATTTGAAGTCTGCATACTTTGCACCACTTGTGCCACCAAACAGAATTGCAAAAATAAACCTTAGCCGCTTTTCCACCAGAGCCAAACGGTTTTTAGCACAGAAAGTAATGATTCCAGCTGCATTTCCACTCGAACACGGCTCAATATGGTAATTTACAAACCGTTCCAAATCCGGATTGCTGGTAGAACGGTTTTACTGACGACTCACGATTGGTCAATTGTCATGATTTTCATTTTAATCTTGGTTTTGCAAAACCACAATGAAAATATTAACCGTGACAGATTGGTACTGAACGGCACGATTCAGCAACATTAACCGTTCAGCCTGATGGTGGAAAAGTGTCTTATTTTCAAACAGATTTCCCAAATACACCCTCTGTGTGCTGTTGGTCGAACAAACATGTAGTCCCGCCCCAAACTCATACCACTGGTGGAGAAAATCTAGCACTTTTTAGTGCAATCAACCCAAGAATGGCTTACTTATAGTTGCCTCTGCATATTAAGATGGGATACTAATATGCATTTCAACATTGAAAAATTCACACACTTCAGATTTAACCTCTCCGAAGTACAAGAGTTATTTATGTTCCTCTAAGCCCACGGTTTTGAAACTGGGAGGCAAGCCTCCCCAGGGGGCCGCCAGAGCATGTCATGGGAGGCGCGGAGATTGATGATAATTTCACCAAGTAAAATAAAAAGATACATAATACAATAAAAAAAAATGTGTGAAGATAAACGATAATTATTGGTATAATGGGCCATAGTCCTGCTTCATAGACCGTAGCTATATGGCGTTAGAATATTGTTAATATCAAGAGCACAACATGCACATCATGCGAGAGCGCATCCATATACCGGTTGGATATGTACTCGGACGCGGATAACTCTCACTCAAAACTGGACACATCGCTGGCACATTGCTCGCTGACGATGCAAGTGATGTGAGCAAATAAAACCGTCAATTAAACATCTGCTGCAACTGACATCTTCTGTCACCTCAGTAGACAACAGCTGCACAAGTTAATATAGGGCGCAGATGTACACGGTCTTGTACATTTTCTCAGTGGGGGGGGCTTACTGTCCAAGACTTTGAAAACCCAAGCTCTAAAAGGTAAGTGACCTCACATATTACACTCCGACTCAGCTGAGCTAAAGGTTTGAGTGTTTTTAACATTCTTCTTGGTATGACTGGTTTGTTTTTTAAATCAGAGAGCACGAGGCATTCGCACAGCTGACAGTTTGAGCATCTATCTGTCTCTAGTGTCCACTGTTTGTGTATTGCATTCCAAATGAGTGAAGTCTGAGTCACGAAGATTAAAAGACGTCACTGTTTTCCTCCTCCCACTGACTCAAACTCACTCCTTTTCCCATAATCCCTGTTTCATCCCTCTGATTTCAATTTTAAATCATTCGTCGCATGCACTGCAAACTTCAAACTGCCCGAAAACAGTTTTACAGTGGGGTCTGTCAATTCCCACTGGCGGATATCTAACATTTATGGGATTGTGTGTGTGTACTCAGTGACACTGTTCTTATGCAAGACAGGAATCCCCCCCCCCCCCCTCCCCAGATATGCTCCCAAATATGGAAAGCAAACTACAGGACCTCTCTGTGGCTCAGACCCAGTGTCCAATCAAATCAAGGCAAGATGCTTGCATAGCGAAACAGTTTACAGCAGAAAGGGTTTCGTGTGGTATGTCACACATGCTTGCTCATCACTTTTCATTTTCAAAGGGTCGAACGGCCAGTAAACACACCTAAAGTATTTCATTACAGCTCATGGCTGTAAATAATGTCTCTCATCTCTCTTAAGCTCTTTGAAGATACCACTATCTGCCACTCAGGACTGCTAGTCCCAGAGCATGACAAGATATTTCGTAATGACACAACATTCACCATGCATCCTTAATAGAATCTATGACAGACAGATTATCTACCTCTCTCTGGCATATTACCTGCATTAAGCAACATGCAAATTAGAGGTCGACCGATAGTGGATTTTGCGTATACGATAACTAAGGTGGTTGGGGAAAGGCAGATAACCGATTAAACGGCTGATAGTTTTTAAAATGTTTTTATCAAATGCCAAATGAGAAAAATCTTATTTTTGACGAGCACAGACAAAGCTCATCCAAAATCCCAGATGCAGTTATTCAATCAAAATCCCCAAAATAACCAGAAATATTGTGCATAACATGGGACTTATAAGTATAAACAAGCCCGAAACACTCCGGGGAATCTTATTTTGAAAGGACGGAATGGTGAAAAAACTATCGGCAAATGTTACCATAGATTTGTGCCGATAACGATAGTACTAAAAAAAACTATTGCGACAGATTAACCAGTTTTAACCAATTTCACGTGTTCTTCCGCCAAAAAAGTATACCATATTAAGTCTTGTATAACATGCTCGAGTAAGAATGTGATTTACCTACTGCTTAATGTGCATGTCTATTAATATACGTTGGAAAAACATCAAGACCTTTGACGATTAGCGTGATTAGCCATCCGCAGTCATGATGTTACCTCTCCGATCGCTAGACACTTTGAGTCTAATCACGATATCAAACAACTTAAATGTATAGGCATCGAGAAAGTAGTGAATTCTCGCCATGGTGGAGATATCGATAAAAAACTTTTACAAAGAGAGGCGTTTTGCATTTACATTTATGCATTTGGCAGACGACTTACAGAGCACTTATTACAGGGACAATCCCCTGGAGCAACCTGGAGTTAAGTGCCTACCTCAAGGACACAATGGTGGTGGCTGTGGGGATCGAACCAGTGACCTTCTGTTTACCAGTTCTGTGCTTTAGCCCACTACACCACCACTTGCATGTTTATGAACGGCATTATTGTCTGATGTGTTATTGTTCCCATCATTATGTTCAGTTATTATTTGTTGTTCCATATGGAGTTGTACTGGAGTCTGTGGATTGATTGATTGAGTGTTTGATTATGATCACCTGAAGATTTATAGGGTCTTCTTTCTATTTAACTATTGAGAACAAGTTAATTGTTACACCGATGAAGGTATTCAGCCGAAACATTTGTACTATTTTTATCTTCTGTGTTAACTTAATATAAAGTATTTTAAGAGTGCAAACCTTTTTGCATTTTCATACTGATACATGGGTCTTAGCACCTAATTAGCTGGGAGAGCGCAGTGAGTGCTTTGATGACAGATTAACCAGTAAAATGATATATCGGTCTACATCTAATACAAATTTGCATACTATTTATAATACATAGTCCTGGCCGACTGATATACCGCAGAGGCCAATATATCAGATGATATATATTTACAGTACTGTGCAAGAGTCTTGGGCAAATAAGATGTTTCACAAAAACATTTGTCTTAAGATGGTTATTTATATCTTCAGATTTAGTGTGTCAAGAGGAAACATAAACATTAAACTCCCAAACATTACTTTTGCAAATAGAATAGCATAGAAGAACAAGGAGCCCTGCAACAGATGTCATGGCCCCCTCAGAGGCCCCCACTGAACATCAGGTCAGTCTGAGATTACATATAGACAGAAGTAATTGAGACAAGATAAATAGATCAAATAACTGTGGAGAAATCTCCAAGAAGCTTGAAACATCCTTTCGGCCAACAACCAAGGAAAACTGTGTCCAGTTGTACCTAGGAGAATTGGTGCGGTGTTAAAGGCAAAGGTGGTCACACTGAGTATTTTATGTTTACTGAACTTTGTATGACATTAAGTAATAAATTAACTATTTATGTCATTATTTTTGAAGAACACAAATTATTGGTTGCCACAGCACATTATGAAATGTTCACGGTATGATAACCTTCATAAAAAAACCTGCAGTATTATGGTATCACAGTATTAAAGTGCCTTGCTAAAATTATTAGCAGCTTCATATTTATTTATGATATGCCGTTTTCCCATAAATAAAGTCGCACCTGAATAGAAGTCACAACTGGTCAAAAAAATCGCGTTGCTCAAGAGAAACAAATAATGCTGCGTTCACACTGCCAGCTACTTTGTCGCTGTATGTCGCCAGTGGCTGGCGGTTAGGTCGCTATTGGTGTGTATGGAGAGTCTAAACAGCACTGTTTCTTTACAATTAATATTATTATTCAAATATTAGGATCACATGAGCTATACCATATTCTCTTGTATTGTCTGTCGCTACCGAAAGTCACTCTTCATTTGCATAAATTTAAACATTTCTCAACTTTGTTGCGGGACATGCCCACATCCGGTCACCGTCGCTCATGTTGCCGGAAGTCGCCAGCTCTCATTGAAAATGAATGAGATGAGGTCGTTTTGTCACTGCGTGTCGCTGGCAGTGTGAACGCTGCTTGACACAGATAAGCCGCATCTCTGTTTAAATCGCACTGACGGAGATTGTATTCGGCAGGCAGAAGGACCCGGGTGCAGCACCCACAGTCGACTTCCTTTCATCCGCTCAAAAGTCAGCCGCTCCCTGTTATGAAGATTAAAAAATACAGATCTCTATGCTTTGTAAGAAATAAACAGCTTTTATTCTGCGAGTAAAACAGTATGCCTGTTGTACTCCATTCATTCATTAATGTTAGAGACTGTCTATCTGTGAAAACCTCTGATATTTGAACCCTCTATGCTGCACATTAATTATCCAGTTCACTGACTGAATGCTTTTCCTACGAGTGTAGTGAAAAGTACAGTTTGTTAGAAAAATAATGTTACTAATAGCCACTTTAAGATGCTTCTACCATCTCTATGACTAATGTTTTCATCTGTTTGAGTGCAAGCATATGTGCATGCATTTGAATGGCCGACATAAATTATTTATAAATTATAAGTAATAATAACCGGTATGATAACGGTCTCATTTTAAAACCTTGGTACACCGTGAAACATCCCTAGCCGCAACACAGATATGCCAACTACTATTTTTGCCAATGGGATAAAATAGACTTCTTCTATGCAGTTATGAATTCATTTCTTAGAAGAAAGAGAGACTCATATAGTCTGCTGATATTTATATCTAAATCTATCTTATATCTATCAAGGGAAATACATAGAAAACAGCACATACACACTCATTATAATCCACAGAGAATCACATTAGCATGTCCACACACATCTTTTTGTTGGATGTGTGTTGAAGCAGGTGTTGCAACAGATCCTCTTTTTTGGTTCAATAACGGCATGCAAGGGCGGAGCCAGGAGTTTTTGATTGGATACAATGACACCCAGGATGGAGAGGTTTGTGACCTTGGTGTGCACACATGTTAAGTTTGAACATATGTACAGAGACGATTTCACCTCTAAAAGTGGGGTGTGAGTGGGCCACGGCCACCCCCTAGCTCCACCACTGACTGCATGCTGCTGTATCAAAACAGTTGCCTTCACATCACTTTTAGAGTGAACTGTAATCCCACAAGAGGGGATAGGCCTGTATTGTTGCAATTCGATTTCGACTAAAATGCAAAAATAAATGTAAATCTATTTCACATCTAAATCTACACATCTCTGCATCTGACATCAGCCGCTTTTATCCCAAGCAACTTAAGTGTGCAGTCAAGCTATACGTTTTATCAGAATGTCCATTCTCTGGGAATCAAACCCTTGACCTGGGTGTTGCCGGTGCCATGCTCTACCAGCTGAGCTAGAGGAACACAAATAATCCCACTGAAAAGGAATGAGCTGACATTAAAGTGATGTCCACCACTACACAGTGGCAACAGCAAAAAGGTACAATGGGTCAAAGGTTAACATCTTTGGTGTGTGTGTGTGTGTTGTATGAACTGGTTACTACAAGGCAGGAAGTACAGGCACATAAAGAAGCAGTATTCAGACAGTGGGGCATGTGAACTCCAGATGTTAAACGCTTTCCACCACTAGGAAACACCACGGCCAGGTCAGAGATCACCTGGCCTAAGGTCATTTCTACTGACAGGTCTACTCCCTGACCTACTCAACCAAAGATGTTATGGATGCGGCAACAAATACCGGCCAACACACACACACACACACACACACACACACACACACACACACACACACACTTAAATAAAATCTGGGTAAAGGAATTTAGGTGGGGGAGGTTCAGTTTACAAAACATGCATTCCTATTCACTGTACTACAGCCTGTACAACTGAATTTTGTTTGCCGTAAACTTGCTTGTGGCGCCCCTCCATGGACATTATACCCAGAAAATGAAGGTCATACTTGCCCTATACGCCCAACAACACTTACCGTTTTAACCACAGGGGGCAGAGTTTAAAATTTCAGTAAGCTCAGACCAATTTCAGCTAAAGAAAAGTCAACCTACTGTTTCTGATCTCACTGTAAGATCAGTCTGACAACCTGTAGGAAAGTGACATGAAAATGGTCATAAAATAAATCAGCATGGAAAACCAGCACATTGCTTGTTGTTTACTACACATATACTGTGCAGTATATACTGCCTACAAGGGTGTCTAATTAAATCAATTAATAAAACTTTAAATCAAATGAAGAAGAAAAAAAACCCAACACAAAATTAAAACATTGCAGTTATAAAGAAAAAAAAAATCTAGAGAGTTGCTGCAAAATTGCCACTCATTTTCACATGCAAATGCACTTGTTATTCACTGCATGTTTGCCAGCAGCTTGCAGCTCTTCAATGGTAGTGGTGAACCTGCAGCAAACCTTTGCCACAGTAACTTTTTGTTTGTCATCTTGGATTTACAGTGACACCTAGTGGTGTGGATGCAGCATCAATGAAAAATCAATAGTTTTCAGTTACAGATGCCATTGTAGAAATGCGCTATTCACAATCAGCCATGATTAATTTAATCCAAGAGTGAAAGTTTCCAATAACAAGACAGTGACTGAGATAAAGCGAGTAGTATTTGGCTGGTCATGTGATTTTAAAATGGCAGCCTCCATGAGGTCGCCCCTGCCCCATGTAGAATAAAACAGCTTTTATAAGGTTACTTATATGACTACATCATATGAGTGGTCATGATTATATACATACAGTATATTTCAAAATAACAATTCATTTCTTTAGGAGTAAAACCTTTTTAAATGGGGGGGGGGGGGGGGGGGGAATGACTGAGTGCACCTTTAATGATTGGTGAATTAGCGCACGTTTGCGAGAACATTACATCTTTTTTAAAAGGGGACATACACTACCGTTCAAAAGTTTGGGGTCACTTGTCTGAAATGTTTCTCATGATCTTAAAAATCTTTTGATCTGAAGGTGTATGCTTAAAAGTTTGAAATTAACTTTGTAGACAAAATATTATTCTGCCAAAACATATACATTTATTTAATTACAAATCTAAAATTTCCTAAAAAAAAAAAAAAAGTTTTTGAAATGGATGACTTGGATCAAAATATGAAGAAAAGAAGCCAATAAGTGCCCAACATAGATGGGAACTCCTTCAATACTGTTTAAAAAGCATCCCGGGGTGATTCCTCAAGAAGTTGGTTGAGAAAATGTCACGAGTACATGTCTGCAAAATCTAGGCAAAGGGTGACTACTTTGAAGATGCTAAAATATTACATAGTTTTGGATTTATTTTGGATTTTTTGGTCACAAAATAATTCCCATATTTCCATTTCTATTATTCCATAGTTTTGCTGACTACTATTATTCTAAAATGTGAAATAAATAAATAAATAAATAAAGAATGAGTAAGTGACCCCAAACTTTTGAACGGTAGTGTATCTATAAAGTTCTGCACAACAGAGCTTTCAAGAATAAATGAAAACTGATGAAAGTAAAGCAGAGGAGCACTGTTCTAACTAAAATACATGTATTAAATTGCACACTTTTGTGGTTTAATAATAACATTAATTTAATTCAAAATTGGTCAGATTCTGTGATATTCCGCACATTACTTTTAATTCCATTTTTTTGACTCTATTTCGCAATTTAATTCGTATTTTCTGCATTGATGAAATCACAGGGCCCTAGGAAGGTCATATATGCAGTGCGCTCTGGTTGAATATTTTGGCAAATGTAGAAGGTCATCTGCATGTTCCATGCATTCAAAAGGCATATATACTGCAGACTACTTTATTTCAAAAATAGTAGGAAGTATGAAATTCTGAATATTCCTAAAGGACACACAAGGAAGCAAAAAGAGATAAGGAACTAGACACAGAAGATGAGATATTTTACAGGAAATGAGGAAGGAGACGATTCCAAGTCAATAATTAGACCCAACCTCAGAGTTACTAATTACAGAGGAGCATCTCTCAGCTTGAGGAACAGTCACTGTCTAATGACGGTTTACGGGTCTGAGTGTCTGTCTAGAGCTGGGAAAAACCCAGCCGTATCCTTGGAAACCTTGTTTGCCTGGTTGAACTGATCTGCAGTTAAATGAGTAAATCAATACTGAAAATCATTGCAATTAGAACGTGTATAGTATGTGATAATTTGATAGACAAACTATCTTATTGTTTTTTAGGTACCTCAAATGACTGTGATGATTTACTCTAGTTTGTTACAACATTAATGTTAATAGAGCTCAGTGTGGTTCCAGAAGTAAAACTACCTCTTTGTCCCCCGGGAATTGATTAAGGATAACTTTTAAACCTTTAAGGACAGACCCTCCGTGAAGCCATCAGTCCAGAGATTTAAAACAATTTTTTTTACAAGGGAATTTCTGATAAAGAATTTCACTACCCATTATCCCCAATGGAATAAAATTCACCAATCAGAGATATGCGGCAATCAAATAATGGCAAAATAACCCAGCAGTGATGCACACTTCCATGGCACACTGTGAATGAAGCAGTCGAGTCAGTCTCCGTACACTCTCAAACCTCATATATTCATACATATACATATATATATATATATACATACACACACACACACACACACACACACACACACACACTAAAGACCTTAAGAACAAAGACTTATGTCTTATGTCTTCCTGTCCGATTTTCATCTCTATTAGTGGATCACAATTACAACGCTCAAATTTAGAGTTAGGGATTTGAACAAACTCCTAATCTTAAGTATTAAAACAAATCCTATATACTTGCAAAGTAAGAGAGGGATCCATGCCATACTGTTTCTATAAACTGGAATATCATAGACAATTGGGGGTGGGCTCTTTCAAGTTGGGCTAGTAAGCAACCACTTAGCAACCACCCAGAACACCCTAGCAACCACACGTTGATGATATGTGCAACCAACCACAAGACAGCAAGTTAAAAAAGGTTACCCCTATATTTTCTTCTTCTTCAAAAAAAAAAAAAAAGGAATTCTCTAGTAATTTGGATACAAAACTAAAAGTGGAGGCTGATTGGTTATGACATATCTTATATTTTAAAACACGTAGATAGTCAAATGGGTCAAGGAGAAGTCTGCATGATCTTTCCTGGAAACAGAGACAGCGTCATCGAGGTTTACTGATATATGGATTAGTTTTTATCTCTTTATGACTTTATACGCAAGTACGCACAAGCAAGTGCACACACACATCACTGCCCCATCTGTATGGATATAGGCTAGGGGATTTTACCCGGATTTTACTTTACTTTACAACTGTTGTGTTATTTCTATTAAATATTTAATCACTCTTTTCCGACTTAGATTACGCTTACTTTCAGAAACAAATTATGTTAAGTGGCCAAGGGTTGACATTATTAAATGAAGACCAAGTATTGTGATAATTTTTGGTTTTTAAATGTTAGTGGAACATAAACTACACCTTTGGTAACTCTGCTAGGACACCAGTGTGAACTCAGAAGTCATTACAAAAATAGCTCAGAAAAGTTTATTCACAGATAAGCTTTTTAATCATTTGTTCACAGATGACTCACAGAGATATTTTTTTAAATAATGACATTCAGCCATAAAGTATTTAAATGCTCTTTGGGGCATTTGTATATCGGTCATCCCTGAACATTCAAAAGCATTTAGTGTTTGTGGCCTTGAGGAACAAACTTTCTCATGAAACTTCTGTCAGTAAGATGAATTACCATGGCGTTTGTAGTTTTGTTGGAGATTCCTGGGTTTACAGCTTGAGTCTAGGCATTCAAATTCAACAGGTCTGCCTCGTGTGTGTATCCTACACTAAACACTTTCTGCAGAAAGTTCTCGTCTGCTGTTCCGCACACCAGCACGATGCTCTAAATAAACATGCTATGGTAGAAAACAGCCTCTTTTTGTGTTCCACAGAAGACAGTCAGTCATAATGGTTTCAAACAAAATGAGAATTACAATTTTGGCTAAACTATCCCTGTAACACCTAGCAAGAAAACTAACAAGTACTGAAGAAAAAGAGCAGGAGTTCCAGAGATTAAAACAACAACAACAACAACAGGACAAAAAGGGGAGGAGAAACTGAGAGAAAGGGAGGGGTGAGACAACAGGTAAGATAAAGGAATCAATATGGATCAGGATGGGTGATTTTGAACTAATTAAGAATGGCGGAGGCATCTGAGGTATCGGAGGAGAGGGAGATGTCACGGAGGTCAAGGCCTTGTGTTGCACCTCCTGCTTTTCAACTTAGTGATTGTTTGGGTGTGAGAGCGATGTAATCTGCTGTAATCAGTGTGTGTGTGTGTGTGTGTGTGTGTGTGGGCGCATCTAATTTTGTCTTTACAAACCAGAAAAAAAACTAAAATCTTAAACACAAAAGAAAGAAATAAGAAATTATATTTTGCATGACTCAAATGAAGACTATTTTTCAAGGTAAGATTTGTTGTACTGCTTTTAATTTATACAAATGTAAACAACAAATCATTGTATTACAGTAATTGGGTGTCAACGCAATGAGAGGACCCAGACTCAAAATTGCTTTTGATATTTTTTACTGGTGAAAGAGGACCACATGAACCAGATACATAAATGATACATAAAAGTCAAAATATTGAATGCCATGGATTCCATCCAGGAAAAAATAAATAAAATAAAAGATACATTTTTCACATTTTTGGACTCATTCACATCACTTTCAGTAAATGTATATATACATTTCTGTGTAAAAATAAAATAATCATGGTATCACCCATCTAAGTTTTTTTATTTCATTTTTTTACCTGTTGTTTTGCTCCAAAATCATAGATGGAAATTATTGTTTGAACTATTAATGGATCATTCAGTAAATACTGTATTAATCAATGTCATTTAAGATTTTGGCTTTTATTATCATTTATTTAATTTATTTATTCTTCAGAAAAAGTATTAACAAAATCAAAACTGTCAGCCAGGGCAAGTTTCTGAAATTTGACTTAATATGGTATTTATGTAAAACAAACCCGTTTGTTTTACTGTAAAACAGTAAAAAAAAAAATATATTTTTGAATGTGCACAGTTGAATTTGTATGTGAACATGACTGTATTAACCCTTGCACTGTCTTTACATTTTTTACCTAATTTGGTCTTCCCAGTTAAAAATAACTGGCCACTTAAAATGTGCTTATACAGTACTGTGCAAAAGTTTTAGGCACTTGAGGAAAATGACACACAGTGAGGATTTCTTAAAAAATAATGCCATAATTGGTTTTCATTTTTCAATTAAAATCATCCAAAGTCCAGTAAACATAAAAAAAGCTAAATCAATATTTGGTGTGACCACCTTTGCATTTTAAACAGCACCAATTCTCCAGACAGGATGTTAATTAGAACAGGTTTCATATTTATTTTTGGAACTTACTGATCGTAAGCCTTATTGACCTGAGCTTGTGCGCCTCGGTTTTTAAGTGAAAAACATTATTTGTGGATAATTTGTTTTTTCTTCTCCCTAATTTGGAATGGCCAGTTCCCAATGCGCTCTAAGTCCTCGTGGTGGCATAGTGACTCACATCAATCCGGGTGGAGGAGGACGAATCTCAGATGCCTCCACATATGAGACCGTTAATCCGCACAATTTATCATGTGGCTTGTTGAGCGTGTTACCATGGAGATCTAGCGCAAGTGGAGGCTCACGCTATTCTCCGTGGCATCCACGCACAACTCACCTCGCGCCCCACCAAGATCGAGAACCACATTATAGCGACCACGAGGAGGTTACCCCAAAGTGACTTCACCCACCCCTAACAACCAGGACAATTGGTTGCTTAGGAAGTCTGACTGGATTCAGCATGCTCTGGATACGATCTTGCAACTTGCTAAGATACCCAGGTCCCCTTATTTTGGCATATATATATATATATATATATATATATATATATATATATATATATATATATATAATAAAATATGAAAACATACTGTACTATTTATTACACTAGTGTGCTTTAATGTTTAACCAGGAAGTTTGTTTGGAAATGCTTTTATTTAGTACATAATTGCTCAAAGTCTCACTTGTGGACTTCCATGTCAAAAATGATCAGCCAATTATAAATTGCTTATAACCAAAAATTTAACTAGATCTTTTTTGTCAACTCGTTCTCTTTCAAATATGACAGATTTTTTTATTTCTATATGAAACTTACTGACTGAAGTCCTCAGTGATCTAAGCTTATATGCACCTAATTTCTGAGAAAAAAAAAACATATTATTTGTGGATAATTGGCGAGGTGTATGATGTTGGCACCAGCTATTGGCCCCAGCTGGCCAGCTGATAGCCCTGGCATGCACTGGCTCGATAGTGGAAAATCGGCTATTGATCTGCTTCTTTATGAGAGCATGAACATTCCAAAACACATTGTCAAAATATTTTGTCTGAAAGGTGTGATGAAAGAAAGATTCTATTGGAGAGGGGTCACTGTGGGGAAAAGAACGTTCAGGTGTATGTGTCTGTGATAATGCCGGATGGATAAATGGATGTTGGATAAAGTTCAGGGTAGCATAAAAATCCTCTGTGAAAAAGAAAGCATGTACTGCGAAGGAGAGTGTGTGTGTGTGTGTGTGTGTGTGTGTGATAATGTTGGATGGATGTTGGATGCAGTTCAGGGTAGGACAAATTTAATCTCTGTGGAAAAGAAAGCATGCAATACTCAAGAGATCGTGTGTGTATGTGCACGTGCACATGTTCAAGGCCTTTATGTTTGCAAGCACACATGCACATATGTGTTCATCTAATGGATGAATTTGCTCTTGAACACTCAATTGTTCCCTTATTATTGATCTTCAATTTTTGTTAATAATATAGCATATTGAGAGATTTAATAAGCAATTTTAATAGGACGGTCATTTTTTGATGGCACCTCATTTCTGAGGTTTGGTCTATGTTTTTGGTCCTAATTTTTAAAAGGTATTTTGTTAAGCAACTTTTAAATTTTAACTACAATTTCCATAGAAAAATGAGGTAGATAGGTAATAGATCCCACATAGAATTAATGTTACTATTGTAAAATCCTGATTAATTGTGATGTGTAATTTGAAAAACCTTGAAAAACACAGTGTTTTCTCTTTTCCTCGCCAGTGCCATTTATACATGTCAGGATAATCTAATTATCTATTAGCTGTTTTAGAGGATTGACTTCCTCCATAGCGTTTAAAACTAGTTCTCATAAGAATTAAAATGGGTTGCATCGTTACTGTGGCGCAATATTTAGGCAAGCCCTGTGCAGAGATCCAGTAGGCTAGAACAGCAGATCATTCTCGTGAGTTGTTCTGTGAAGGTCCGTGCCACACACTAGAGTGAAAACCAGGATTCAAAAGCATAGCGTTTTCAGATGAGAAACATATTTACCACATATGAAGTACAGAATGTGAGATGAATATCATTCAATTTACCTATGTAGCTCAAAATTTTGCTTGGGCCTTGGAAAAAATGTAATAGTGTCAAAAACCTGCCATTGTTCTTGCTGTCTGCGACCCAGACCGAACAGACAAGAGTCCATTTTTTGGCACTCGTAACCCTCCAGTTGAAAAACACTGTTCAGATTGATACTTAAGCAGTTATTCCACATGTTGTAACAACATGAGGGTAAGAAAGTGCTGACGGTGTTAAAAGAAATAATAATAATGAACAAATACTTAAATCTCAGGCTTATTCAGGCTATCCACAAACCAAATTTTGTTTATTATCCATGTTAGTCACCAACAAGGACTTGGGCTGCTCTGACATCAGTGACAAGCAGATGGATTTTGCATTTGAGAGTGCAAAGGCTTCATGAAAAGGCTTTTCATGAAATACCACTCTGATCAAATTAGCTTTGAGACGTTGAGGAGGCAGCCGGACTCAATTTCATTAAAGCGTTTGAGAGAACAGGGTTTGTGTGGGTGTATTTGTGGTCGTAAGAAAAGCTCATTCGTTAAGCAATGATAGATTTCTCTGTGTGGACCACAATGTTGATGTTAAGGTCAGGTTAGAACTGGAGAACTCAAAAGTGTCCAAAGTTCAAGTAGATACTTCAGCCTAAGGGTGGGCAGTATGAACAAAAACATATATCATGAGACGAGTAATGTTTTTTTATCACTGTTACAGTATATAGTATAACATTTTCATTTATTAATTTGGCAGATCCTTTTATCGAAGCGACTTACAAAAGAGGAATAATTCATCATAAGCAATTCATCTTAAGGAGACAATAGTATGAAGGCTGCATTACAAAGTTTTACTAGCATCAGAATAGTAGCATCCAAGACAGATTAGAGTGCAACAAGAATATATATATATTTGTATTAAAAATGACTGTATTTGATAAGTGCATCAACAGCCAGTGAAGAGAGACAAGGAGTGGTGTAACATGCACTCTCTTTGGTTCATTAATGACCAGACGTGCTGCTGCATTCTGGATCATTTGCAGGGGTCTAATTGCACATGCAGGGAGCCAGCATTACAGTAGTCCAGTCTAGTTATGACAAGTGACTGAACAAGAAGTTCTGAACTAAACAGGAGGAAGATATTGTTTTGTGCATCCCTCAAGATCGTGCTGTCTTTGAGATATGGTCTGCGAAATTGAGTTGGTCATCAATGGTTACACCTAGATTTCTGACCATTTTGGAAGGTATTACTGTAGTTGAACACAGCTGAATGGTGATGTACAGTAACTTTTGTTGGATGTATATATATACAAACATGTTTGGATAATCCAGTGGATTAAATACTTCAGAAATAAAAGGTACTTCATCTTGTTATTCATAACAGATGAATTCTAAAAGCAAAAAAAAGCTGTTTCACATTATTTAGCACGAGTTCAATACAAAAGACTCTTTACACCTGAATCGGTGAAAAATAGCTGATAATTACGCACATGTAACCACACTTCAGTGTCCAGTTGTTGTGATGTTGCTAGGCAAATTGAACTCTGTTTGTGTTGTGCCTGCCAAACACCCGTTAGAACGCACCAGTGCCCACACACTTTTTCAGCATTCTTGGTTTCAGAAGTATTATACACATTAATTTTTTCCCAGAAAGAGTTCCAAAACATGAGCCAAAACCAACCAGCTCCAAGGTGAATCACAACATTACACACTTTGATTTGAAGCTAAAATGTTTTTTAAAATTGTTTCACATGACTACCTCAAACATAAACAAGCATGGCGCATCACAGTGTGATTGTATACAGCTTTCACGCTTGTTTTTGAGGACATATTTAAACATACAGATTAATGCAATCCATCGTTATTAAATTGCTCATCAAAAAGATTGCCAAGAGACAACATCTAAGTTAAAGAAGACAGGTAATGTAATAACATTATATTGTATGAACTATGGCATATCTCGCCAAGTTCTGTAAACTTACAGTGGAATCATATTTAACATTTGTGTAGTAGATGGTTGTATATGGAATTTTGCCATAGCATATAATACTATTGATTGAGAATCCCACCATTTTACTTAACAGATACAGGGTTTTTCCTGGCTCAAAATGAGGCGGAGGTGGTACCATACCATACATAACACGTAAACTTTGGCTTTGCATTAATACATTCTTAATGACCTGGCAACTGAATACTAGTGTTAATTTTGTCATCTGTTTTTTTTTTGTTTAGTCTTAGTCCTGCGTCAAATGTCCTTTTTAGTTTTTATCATATTTTGTCAACCTTACCGATTTTGTTTTTGTCAAGTTTTAGTTAAAAATGTTTAGCCATAAGAGTATTAATGATAAGCATTTGTCAATCTAGTCTATTACATACACACATACACACACACACACATTTATTGTTGTTGTCATTGTAGTGTTATTTTTCACATAAGATTGATCTTATCATGATGATCTCATGAAGATCACGTTGCGAGCTGCAGACAGCGGGGTTGAGAGACGAGCGTCTCCGTGTTAGAGAGCGCATCAGCCGGCTGAACTTTAAATCTCTCCCGGTCTCGACTCCCGCTCAGATTGGGTCTCTTCTGTGACTGGTTGAAGAGGCTCTGAACGCACAGAGAATGACAGTTTTGGAGTTTGTGTTTATTTACATGTCACGCTCCCATATTATATGAACTTTAATTAAGGATGAAATAAAGATATATCGCCAAGCTGTGATCTGTGTTTCTATCAGACACTCTGAGCTGCAGCGCTCCTCTCGTCTCGCGTATCATCATTTTAATTTTATATGATCTCAAGTTAAGTTAAATGACATCCAAGCTACTATTCGACAACAACATTTTACAAACGACAATCGACCGAGTGCAACATTTGTTAGTGTTTTCCATGAAGACACCCACCAGTGTTTTGTAAACAGCCAAAGGCGGCACAAAATTTGACAGAGGCGGCCGCCTAGTTATTCTTTATGCAGGAATAACCCTGTAGATAGCTGCGATCTTCCAAACTTAGTGAGTACCTGGTCAAAAATAAAACAGAATAAAACAATGCACAAATATGATCACAACAGTGTAAGAAAACAAAGTTGGCAAATATAACTTGCCAACTTTATGCCAATTTAATGTCCCGGTTAGATAGCAGGCCAAAACATCATTGCTCTATCCACTGTCGCTTTTGCTTATGTCCTTTTTATGGTCCCTGTAGTCCCTTAAGCGTTTTACAATTTGTTTATGATTTGGTCAATTGTCCGATTGAAGGCAGCATGCATCATTTCGTGCTGTATCTTCATTCTCAGAGTAAATTTTTCCTTTGTGATCTCTCTAGTTTATCTCGGATCTCCATAAATATCATATCGCAAGTAGAGCACTCGTTTCTTCGTGTTACCAGAATGCTTTTGATGTCTGCAAATTTTTTTAATAGTTGTTAGCGAGTAAAGTACTCGCTGCAGACAGTAGCTACATTATTGTTTGGGAAAACTTTACCATTGTGACGAAACATAATCCTGCCCTCTGTCCCCTGACATAATCGGTTCCAGCATACTCTTAAGTTAAGAGACCAGAAAGCCTTTGGGGCTGGTTTCGGAACCAGGTTTTCGGCCCCGGAATGGCCTTTTCTGTGGTGGAAATGTGTGGAACAGTTTGAAAATTTGCACCGGCCCAGGAACCTGCACCCGAACCATGTAGGTAGAAATGGGCTATGGTTGAGCTTCAGAGATCATGTGTGGAGATGTGAGAAACTTGAAAAAGGACAACAATCACTGCAACACTCTACCGAACTGGGCTTTATTGCAAGAGTAGCCAGATGGAAGCCTCCCCTCAGTGCAAGACACATGAAACCCCGCTGGGAATTTGTTGACGTCCCCATCCAACCTGACAGAGCTTGAGATGATCTGCAGAGAAGAATGGCAGAAAATCCCCAAATCCAGGTATGTAAAGCTTATCGCATCATACCCAAAAGGCTACAATCACTGCCAAAGGTGCTTCAACAAAGTACTAAGTTAAGGGTGTGAATATTGTCAATGTGATATTTCAGTTTTTATTTTTTATAAACTTGTAAAGTTATCAAAAATCTGTTTTTTGCTTTGTCGTTGTGGGGTATGGAGTGTAGATTGATATGAAAAATAAATAATTAATTTAAACCATTTTAACACAAGGCTGCAACATCAAATGTGAAAATAATTAAGGGGTCTGAATACTTTCTGCCTTGAGATGTCACACAGGTCACATGAACAACAACAACAGAGACTGTGTCTGTTCCCCAAACTACCAAACACAAACCCCTCCTTAAATCATTTAGAATAAATGTGATTAAGGTAAAACTTGGGTATAAAGATAGGGCTACTAAACATTATATCTCTTTCAACCAAAGCACTAATTGTAAATGAAATTATTACAGATCATAGTTTTGGTGCACTCTGTTTGACTGAAACTATACATAAACCGGATGAATACATTAGTTTAAATGAAACTCCGCCCCCAGGTTATTGTTATAAACATGAGCCTCGAGGTGTTGCTTCTAGAAAATCACTTGCCATTTTATCAAACACAGTTCAAAGCTATTTGGTTCATTAAATGAACCTTAACATTGTCTTTGTTTTTGAGTTGCCATATTATGCAATAGTCGGGCATGTCTTAAAGGTCAATATTAGGTCAAAAAAGAAACAGCTTTCTCTAGAAACTCATCAGTTAATTGTTATTTTGAGGAATGAAGGCTACACAATACTTGAAATTGCTAAATAATTGAAGATTTCATACAGAGGTGTACACTACAGTCTTCAGAGACAAAGCACAACTGTCTCTAACAAGGACAGAAAGAGATGTGGAAGACCAGATGTACAACTAAACAAGAGGATAAGTACATCAGAGTCTCTAGTTTGAGAAATAGACACCTCACATGTCCTCCGCTGACAGCTTCATTGAATTCTACCCGCTAAACACCAGTTTCATGTACAACAGTAAAGAGAAGACTCAGGAGGCCTTATGGGGAGAATTCCAAAGAAAAAGCCACTTTTGAAACAGAAAAACAAAAAGAAAAGACTGGAGTGGGAAAAGAAACACAGACATTGGACAACAGATAATTGGAAAAGTGTGTTACGGATCTTAACCCCATTGAGCTTTTGTGGGATCAGTTAGACTGTAAGGTGCGTGAGAAGTGCCCGACAAGACAGTCACATCTATGGCAAGTGCTACAGGAAGTGTGGGGTGAAATGTCAAGTACTACAGGAAGTGTGGGGTGAAAGGTCACCTGAGTATCTGGACAAACACAGCTAGAATGCCAAGAATCTGCAAAGCCGTCATTGCTGCACGTGGAGGATTTTTTGATGAGAACACTCTTCTTTTTCTCCCCAATTTGGAATGCCCAATTCCCAATGTGCTCCAAGTAATCATGGTGGCATAGTGACTCATAGTGGCATAGGACGAATCTCTGTAGCCTCCGTGTCATCTTATCATGTGGCTTGTTGAGCACGTTACCGCGGAGGCGTAGTATGTGTGGAGGCCCACGCTATTTTCCGTGGCATCCACGCACAACTCACCACACGCCCCACCGAGAGCAAGAACCACATATTATAGCAACCAATGTAATAGAAATGTTTCACATTATTAATGTCCTGACTATACATTGTGATTGGTTGAATGCCACTTTGGTGAATAAAAGTTCAATTTCTTTTCATAAGAGCAAAATCTGTACATTATTCTAAACGTTTGGCCACAATGTAGATTACCCCGGCCGTATTCTGATTTCCTTGAATTTGAACATTTTCAGATCTAGTACTTACTGTGGATAGAGCTTTAATTGTTGGTGACTTCAACATTCACACAGATAATGAAAATGACACATTGGGATTAGCATTTATCGATACTCTAAACTCTCTTGGAGTCAGATAAAATGTGACCGGACCAACTCATCGCCATAATTATTAGCTACATAAAATTCTGTCATATGGAGTTGATGTTGATACTATAGAGATTGTGCCGAAGATTGATGACATCTTAGATCATTACCTCGTCTCTCTTGTATGCAACAATCAGTGTAATTCAATCTACACCACGGTATCGTTCAGGTAGAACAATTTTTTCAACCACTAAAGATAGCTTGACTAATAATCTTCCAGACAGATCTCATATACTCAGTACGCAAAAAAGTCTAGAAGAACTTGAAGTAATATCAGAAAATATAAATACACTCTTCTCTAGCACTCTTGATAGTGTCACCCATCTTCGATTAAAGAAAATGAAAGCAAAAAGCCCTGCACCATGGTACAATGATCACACTCTTGCTCTCAAGAGAGCAGCTCAGAAAATGGTGAGTAAGAGGAAGGTAGAGAGGTATTTCACTGTACATGCATAGATAGTGCCTGTACCTACAGAAAGTCACTAAATGCTGCCAGGTCAGCATATTTTAGTAACCTCGTAGAAAATAACCACAACAATCCTAGGTGTTTATTCAGTACTGCGGCTAAAAGTATAAAGCTTTGACTGAACCATATATTCTGATGCAGAACAATAGTAATGAATTCATGTATTTCTTTACTGATAAATTTGAAATAATCTGAATTATGCAATCAACTGTCACAGCACCTCAGAAAACAGAATCTGTCATAGTCAGATTCTGTCAATCTGTCAATCTGTCAATCATTCACTGTCATAGTCATGAAGAGCTAACAAAACTCAAAAGCCACAACATGCATGTTAGATCCAATACCATCTAAACTCTTAAAAGAGATATTCCCTGTAATCTCAGAACCACTTTTTAATACTATTAACCTCTCGTTATCCTTAGAACATGTCCCAAGAAACTTTATAATGGCAGTTATCAAACCGCTTATTAAGAAGCCAAAACTTGATCCTGGATAACTGGCTAATTATAGACCGATCTCAAATCTCTTGTTTATGTCGAAAATACTAGAAAAGGAAGTATCCTCCCAAATATTTTCATTTCTACAGAGAAATAGTATATATGAACAATTTAAGTAAGGATTAAGGCTCCATCACAGTATAGAGACTGCACTTATCAGAGTTACAAATTACTTGCTCTTATTATCTGATTGCAGCTGCATTTCTCTTCTAGTGCTTTTAGATCTTAGTGCTGCATTCGACACCATAGATCACAACATTCTCTTAAATAGGCTAGAGAATTATGTTGGCATTAGTGGACTTGCATTAGCGTGGTTCCGGTCCTATTTAGCAGACCGCTACCACTTTGTGTAAACAACGAATTGTCAAATCAAACATAAGTTAAGTATGGAGTGCCATAGGGATCATATTTAGGGCCTCTGCTTTTCTCCTTATATATGCTTCCACTGGGAGTTATTATCAGGAATCATGGAATAAGTTTCCACTGTTATGCCTAAAATATATTTCTTCAAAATCCGACAAAATTTCTCAATTTTCCAAATTAGTAGTGTATGAAATGAAATCAAAGATTGGATGGCCAGAAATTTCCTTCAACTCAATTCTGACTAAACCTCTAAAAATAAGCAGATAAAATATAATTTGATTCTCAATGTATGTACTGTTACATCATCTTCTACAGCGAAGAACTTGGGTGTTAAATTTGATACCAATCTGTCCTTTGAAAAACAAACTTCCAATGATTGTAGAACAGCATACTTCCACCTCAGAAATATTGCAAAGTTAAGACACATGCTCTCTGTTGCTAATGCCAAAAAACTAATTGATGCATTCATGACCTCAAGACTACATTACTGTAATGCATTACTGGGAGGACGTCCTGCAAGTAAAAAAAATAAACCTCAATTGGTTCAAAATGCAGCAGACAGAGTGCTGAATAGAACCATGATACACTCACCTAAAGGATTATTAGGAACACCATACTAATACTGTGTTTGACCCCCTTTCGCCTTCAGAACTGCCTTAATTCTACGTGGCATTGATTCAACAAGGTGCTGAAAGCATTCTTTAGAAATGTTGGCCCATATTGATAGGATAGCATCTTGCAGTTGATGGAGATTTGTGGGATGCACATCCAGGGCACGAAGCTCCCGTTCCACCACATCCCAAAGATGCTCTATTGGTTTGAGATCTGGTGACTGTGGGGGGCCATTTTAGTACAGTGAACTCATTGTCATGTTCAAGAAACCAATTTGAAATGATTCGAGCTTTGTGACATGGTGCATTATCCTGCTGGAAGTAGCCATCAGAGGATGGGTACATGGTGGCCATAAAGGGATGGACATGGTCAGAAACAATGCTCAGGTAGGCCGTGGCATTTAAACGATGCCCAATTGGCACTAAGGGGCCTAAAGTGTGCCAAGAAAACATCCCCCACACCATTACACCACCACCACCAGCCTGCACAGTGGTAACAAGGCATGATGGATCCATGTTCTCATTCTGTTTACGCCAAATTCTGACTCTACCATCTGAATGTCTCAACAGAAATCGAGACTCATCAGACCAGGCAACATTTTTCCAGTCTTCAACTGTCCAATTTTGGTGAGCTCTTGCAAATTGTAGCCTCTTTTTCCTATTTGTAGTGGAGATGAGTGGTACCCGGTGGGGTCTTCTGCTGTTGTAGCCCATCCGCCTCAAGGTTGTGCGTGTTGTGGCTTCACAAATGCTTTGCTGCATACCTCGGTTGTAACGAGTGGTTATTTCAGTCAAAGTTGCTCTTCTATCAGCTTGAATCAGTCGGCCCATTCTCCTCTGACCTCTAGCATCAACAAGGCATTTTCGCCCACAGGACTGCCGCATACTGGATGTTTTTCCCTTTTCACACCATTCTTTGTAAACCCTAGAAATGGTTGTGCGTGAAAATCCCAGTAACTGAGCAGATTGTGAAATACTCAGACCGGCCCGTCTGGCACCAACAACCATGCCACGCTCAAAATTGCTTAAATCACCTTTCTTTCCCATTCTGACATTCAGTTTGGAGTTCAGGAGATTGTCTTGACCAGGACCACACCCCTAAATCCATTGAAGCAACTTCCATGTAATTGGTTGATTAGATAATTGCATTAATGAGAAATTGAACAGGTGTTCCTAATAATCCTTTAGGTGAGTGTATATGATCATTTTAGCCCCATTTTATCATCATTACATTGGCTACCTGTTCAATTTCATATTAATTTTAAAACTTTGTTAATTACGTACAAAACTTGGAATGGTCTAGCTCTACAATACTTAAGTGATCTTCTACCACACTATATTCCATCACGTTCATTACGATTGCAAAATTCTGGCCTGTTAATAGTTCCTAGAATATCAAAATCCACAAAAGGAGGTAGATCCTTTTCCTATTTGTCTCCTAAACTATGGAATAGTCTCCCTAACACTGTTCAGGACACAGACACACTCTCTCCATTTAAGTCTAGACTAAAGACTCATCTATTTAGCCAAGCATACGCCTAATTTATCCATCAACTCACAATTAGGCTGCTTTCATAGGGTCTGTCAGAACCAGAAAGATTTATCATGCTCTATAACTCTGCAAAAATTGAATGGCATCTACGCTAATAATATTCTCAGAGCTCGACATTAAGCATTGTGATGTGCTTGTCGGACAAGTAAATTGGTAATTCGCTTGTCCGAGTAAAAGTTACTTGTCCATGACAGTAACCAAGGTTCATTTTGTGGTGTTACTACAAATACCATGGTTAAACTATGGTTACTGTAGTAAAACCATGGTAATATTTAGTGAGGGAAAACCTGTTTTCTAGATTATTCTTACTTGGATATTTAAATATAATATTTTTTTCTGAACAGCAAATCCTGACCCTAAAACCGTGATATAATTTTGGTAAAATATTGCCACAGTCGTGTATTTGTCGAGAAATCAGGTTGACATTAGCATCTACCCTGACTAAGGTTGATGATGGGACATAAAGCATCATCAATAGGGACAGGGAAGGAAATGCAGATGTGGCAGAATTCCAGATGGTTAGATGACTCATGGAGTAACTGATTGTCATGTCTTACTCCCTGTAGTCAGGGACATCAGACATACCAGCTGAAGGTCTTTAGCTGTGAGATGTGAAGCTGTTAAAGTGTGCTGTTAGCTTTTCTGTGCAAAGATGCAAACCTAGATGCAAATGCAGACAGAACAGCTGTTATATTAATGCATTGACGTTTGTGCTTTATACTAACGGCAGGTATGAGCAGACTGCTGAAATTACAATGAGTTACATTTTCGATGATAAAACGCTCTCGAATCTCAGCTTAAAGTGTCATGAATAAACAACAATTTGAAGCTCCATAAAGGCAGCATTAAAAGTAATCCATATGACTCCATTGGATTAATCCAATCTGTTTTGAATGATAACAGACCACTATACATCTTGCCAATTGCAGTCTCTAAAAACAATCACAATTTTGGTCGATTAGTCTTACACCTCCTAGAACTTGACACAAGCGCAGAGCACTATATGCTACTAGGAAGTGTAACTGAGCATGAAATAATGATGTGCAAAGTTCGTTAGAGACCTCTGATAACAAGATTTATATTGAAAAATGAATCATATTTTTGGGGTGTTCTTACCCAAAATCAGTTGGTTCACTTGAAAAGACATGAATTAAACCACTAGAGTCGTATGGATCAATTCTATACTGCCTTTATGTCTGTTTTGAAGCTTCAAAGTTTTGGTCACCATTCACTTGCATTGTATGGACCTACAGAGTTAATATATTCTTCAAAATATCTTTGTTTTATGTTCTGCAGAAGAAAGAAACTCATACACATCCGGGATGGGATGAGGGTGAGTAAATGACGAGAGAATTTGTTTTATTTTTAGGTGAACTACTCCTTTACTATAGAGTCATCTAGAAGCACACATACACCAAAAAAACCTATGCAAAAAATGTGGTTGCACAGCAATCTTCATCTATAGCTCCCCAGTGAGGGTGTGCCACTGTCAAATGTCTTCTAAAACACATACAGCCATTTACTTAAAATCTGTTTACATACGCAGCTGTTTTTACAACTCACCGGTAGTTGGCATGAAATACGTCTTGAAAGTTGACGTGCCTTGCTTTCATGACCTCATGTTAATTGAGACTAGGCCTGCACTATAAAATATTGCACAAAAATATTGTCATTTTTAATTACAGGGCTATTGTTTATTAATGTTTTTAATAAATAAAAAGCTGCTGCTTAGATGTTGATTCTATAAGAACAAAGAACATAAAATTAGAGTAGCTCTCATTTTAAACAAGTTGTTACAACTTTAAACTAGTAAAAATGAAGGCATGTTTTGCCCATTCTTTACTGCTAATAGAAACAGTTATTCGGGTGTTTACACTTGAATCCTCTTTTAAGATCCAATATTTAAATTATTATTATTATTAACATTATTATTATAATATGCCCATAACCTACAGTAATATATAGGCTAATAGTAATACATTTCTGTAATAACTGAGCATGCAGAATTGCTAAACAGTCTCAAGCGTCTATTTTGAAGGAATCCTAATTATTTTTTATCAAGCCTTTTATTTTGAATGAAGACAGTGTTGATTCTCTGTGTTACCAGCATATGACATTTACATTACCGTGACATTTTGTGCTCCTTCCATACATGGAGAAATGCTCTCGTCTCTTCCTCGCTCCACACAACCCCAGTGCCATGGGGCACTACTTTAGATTTGTTACACACTTGTTATGGCCAAATATATTTGGAATTAGGCAAATGTGCAACTGAGGTAAATGCATAGCGCTTTAAAATAACCAGGTCAGCGCACGTTAGCGATGTGCATGAAACGAACTCCGCGGACAGCTGTTCTGAATAAAACGTATATCATAAAAATCACGAGATGGGATTAATTTAAAGTGCATCGAGCACAGAACGCTGTATCATTATCCTCATGCGGTGTACATACGAGAATCGTAAACATCTTCGGTGCGTTTCTGCATTTCAGCGCATGCTCCAAAGAGAAACAGTGACTGGTCAGCAGCAAACTTCTGAAGAGAGTATGATTGGTCAGGTGGTACAGCGGGTCGGCTGCCAATCAAAGGGTTGGCAGTTCGATTCCTGGCCCACATGACTCCACATGCCTAAGTGTCCTTGGGCAAGACACTGAACCCCAAGTTGCTCCCAATGGCAGGCTAGCGCCTTGCATGGCAGCTCACGTGGATCTCGTCTTTGGACACACATTACACGGAACAACTTTTACTCTTAACATACAGTGAAAGGATCTCACTGCTGAATACTTCACTACTATACACGATCACTGGTGAGTGAAATCGAAACATTTATTAGCCAGTTGCCAAATATATACATTTTAGTTGCATAGCACAAAATTCGGTTGCAAATACGAGCGATTTCCTCTCAGAGGGTTGCTCATTGAGTAAAATTTCAATCTTGGGATTTAAGAATCGATATCGTGATTGATTTAAAATGCCCACAGATATATAATACGTCAACTTCCCTCCCTTACACTGTTCTGTAACAGTCCACAATCCCTTTTAAGAGAAGCTAGACAAAAAGAGAGAGACATAGAAAGACAAACGGGGGATAAAAGAAGAGCAGCGCAGTTATGACTTCCAGCTGTGGGAAACGACTGGCCCTCAAGCAGGAAGTCCAGAGGAAAGGCTTTCTTCACATCCCAGCGATCGGAGGGGGAATACGCTCTCTTCATTCCTTCTTTGTGGCCTCTCATCTCATTCCTCTGTTCTATTGAATTCTTTCATTCGCATTTGTGGCAATAAGAGCGTGTTTGTGCGTTGTATAATAGCTTACCTCATATCTTCCAATAAATCACATTCCGTCTGGTGTTTTAAATGCAGCCGGCCGAGCTGCTCCGTGTGCGTGTTCTTGAGTTCCTGTGTCACTTTCACCTATGGGGCAAACAACATCATTAGAGCAGAAGAAGGGAATGGCACATGCCATTTCAACATAGAAGCACACACACACACAGTTCCACACAAGCTCATTATTAACAGAAACATTATTGCTAAAACAACCAACAGACATGATTTGTTGGTCTGTTCCTTATACAGTATAGTGCCACTCCATTAAGGGAGGAGTACATTGATCACAGGCCTGATCTAGACATCCGCACCTTATTAAGATCCAAATGACAATCATACGCAGGATGCATCAATACAATATTTTGTTTCCTGATCTGATTCACTACCTGAACTCTCAGTATTGGCTGATAGCGATACCGATCCGATAACAATGTTGTTTTATCTTAATCAGTTTTGAGTATCTGATATTAGACTCACTGTGTGGAACTGATTGGAGGTACTCTTTTATATGTAATGAAAAAAAAAAACATCTAACTATATATTCTTTCATTATAAAACAAGAGAAAACCAAAAATGATTACATCAAAGATGTGTAGCCTATTAAAAAAAAAACTTTATTTTTAGATAGTCAACTGGATGGTGCTGTAGTAAAATGAACAGTAATTCCAGTGAATGTCTTCAGTAGAAAAGATGGCCGTACTCTTTATGTGAATCTAGATTTAAATCAGCCTGATCTCATGATATTTACGTGAGCATTGCAACATTTTTGCAAAACTGAAATTAAGTGTTCCAATGCACGTTTGGCTGCAGTTTCCATGTGAAATGCCCAGCAGGGGGCACCAAAATTGAACAAAATTAGGTTGTAATCATATATGGTTAAGGTGAATTTTAGATGGAGGCTTTAGTAAGTTAATATACCTCCCTAATCTAAAAAATTACCCTAAACTTAGCCAAGTGTCTGAAAAGGTAAGTGAGAGTTTAACAAAACATATCATTACCCTTAAAGGTGGAGTAAGCGATTCCTTAGAAAACTGTTGATATTTGAACTCAACAGCCAAATAAACACACCCCTCCCTTCAGCGCTCCTTTAGAAGCTCCACCCCCCAAATTTATGCACACAAAATAGTGTTGTGTGGATCGGTCTGATCCAATTTGTTTATTTTACCATTACAGAGCCAGGGCTGTGTACAAGCACCGGATTTATTTTCAACGCACACACAGAACTAGGGATGCACCAATCCGATACCTGGATCGGTATTGGCTCCGATACTGAAGCTTTTAGATGGGTCGGGAAACGGTCCGACGAGCCCGATTTAAATCCGATACGGTGTGTTAGTCATGTTCGTTACTGTCAAGGTCCAAAAATTAAATAAAAGAACCATTAAAACACAATTAAAGTCGTTCACATGACTCGTGCATTTTATTTAAAGCCTGCTTGAAGACGTGTGATAGCTCTGTGAATCACAAAAGGCTGTGTTTGATAAGTACATATTTAAAATGCACGCACAGCTCCAGTGCGTCAGTGAATGGTGCTGCTCTGTTTACACACACACACACACACGTCTATTTTTAGCCTACACGCAGTGCGTAATATTTGAGCGCTACTCACAAACATCATCCCAGATGTAGATGCTCAATAGTTCGATTCACTTATAATATGCATTTAGAACGGCACCAGAAGTGCATTTGACCAGAATTTGAATAAGAAGCGAATTAAACTACTGTGAACTTGTCTACAAACATACACATACAGGACTTCCTGGAGAGTTCAGAATGTCAAAATAAAAGCGCGAGGGTTTAAAAGTTAAAGGTGCACAATTGAGATATATTACTATATATTACTATTATAATATATTATTATTTGTTTACAAATTATAAATATATTTAAGTTGAATGGGTTCCAAAAAATAACCGTGTGAATGAAGTTAGCTGATGTCTTACAAACTAAATTGAACAAAAAAAAAAAAAGAGATCTGAATCCTTTAAAGTCCAGATAGAAGTTGAAAAATGTTTGCAAAAAAAATACAAAAATAAAACGGCTTCTGTTCTACTGATGATCTATACTGGAATTACTGTTAATTTTGCTGCTACATTATCCAGTATACTAGTTAATAATAACATGTTTCTTAATAAGCAATACAATTATATTGAAATAATGTGTAGTGAGAGGTTTGTGTTTCTTTACATATTAAAGAGTACTCTCAATTAGTTCCACAAAATAATGTAACGATATTATAAACTGATGATGCAAATAACAACACTGGTATCAGACTGGGATCGGTACCGGACGATACTGAGATTGCCGATATCGGAAGATAAAAAGTGGTATCGGTGCATCACTAAATGTTAGCCCAAGTAGTTTGTAGAAACCTTTGGCGCCAATAGTCTCTACCATCAACTTAATCTTGCGTTGCTTTTGGGAAATGCAGCCCTTATCTGTGTAAAGTTATATGCAATAGCAACATATCGTTGTCTTGACAACAAAACCCTGTAATCCTGGTAATGGGAATAACTTTACATAAATAAAGTTAGTAAATCCTGTTGCATAATGGTAACATCTTGTGGCTATGCTTCTGGAACAGTGCATATTTTAATGTTTATGGACATGACCATTCACTTCCATTGTATGTGCTTTAACTGCAATCAGTAAGATTTTGATTTTTAACAAGAGGCAAGTTGAAATTATAATTTTTTTGGCAATCAACATTTTGCCACAAATGCTATTGAATGAGCTTAATTACTTTGTATTGAACCTGGAACGTTCCTTTAAGATTGAGGGGCAACAAATTTAACTGAAAAAAAAAAAACATATTTGGTGAACCATAAATCTGAATACTCTCAGAATATTTCTACAGTGGTCACAGCCCTGGATGCAATCAAGTCTGTCCAGACAGAAGACAAAGAACTTAACGTTTGCGGTTCTGAACGTTACAACAATCACTTAGAAGGAGCAATGCTCAACAGCCCAACAATGGCGAGATAACCCAATGGGACCAGGCCACTGAGCCCGGGCAGGTTGACTATTATCTGGGGAGAAACTGTTAATTACAACAAAAGCTCTGTGCTTGACAGGTGAGGATATAATTGGTTGTGCAACAACTCCCTAAAAGTTATAGCTAAGGAGAATGGGGGTGGGGGGAAATAGTCAGCAAGCAGCCCAGCACCCGACCCTAGCATAGACCACATACAATGTTACAAGCTGCACCATAACACACATTCTGACAGCTGGCTGCACGGCTCTAATCAACACTTTGAGATGTACAGGTGATACGTAATTACTCTGGGATTCAGGAAACACACACACCGGCCTTGATCAAGTGTGTCATAAGGGCATCAACACAGCAGCATGTTTTCCAGGCATGCATGTGAACAGGTCTCTATGGAACAGTCCACACTGCTAGCAAACACGCATGGTTGGATCGTGTGTTTGGTTTGGAAAGTACAGTAGATGAGATGTACACCGTCTTTACAGTACATGAAAGGTTTAATCTCTCTGAATCATTCAAATATCACCTTAGTTATTTGCAGCACCTCAATTACATATCAAAAGAATGAGCAAAACGGTGGAGAGGGAGTGTTGCAATGGGGGGAGGTGGAACGTTTTCATGGACCATACATGGCACGGAGCAGTCAAGCCGTTGCGCACCGTCTCCAGTATGCGAGCAAGGTCCAACTTGGGGTGGCAAAGCTCATTTTTAGGGTGGCACCTGACACCCTGTGCCACCCTTCTGGCCATGCCCCTGCCACTACAGTGGACATGTTTTCAAAAGCCATTTTTAAGCATTCAAGGTATGAGTTTAGATCAAAATGACTATTTGTGATTACCTTTAACCCTCAATCGAAATTTTATATGACTGTCTTTTTTATTTATGATGACATTGATGAACCAGGTGCTTCTCTAATATCCACCATTATCTTCTATTGAACTGAATTTAATCATGGAGGTTGAAACATGGTTATATTCTTGTTAAAAATGACATTTAAAATTGATTAGTGATTCAAAGATTCATGCACAGTCATGTTAATATTTGTTTTAAAAACATAATATTCAGAAATGACTAGCATTGTTGAGGGGTTAACCTATGCTACATGCTATCTGGTTCCCCCCCTGTTCTTTAGACAAAGCAATTGCATAAACTCAGACGTCATCATTATGTATTTTATATTGACTGATGTATAATCCAATGCATTGACTCTGAAAATCTAATTTGCACGAATCATAACAATAGAGGGGTTTTGTGCATGGTAATTTCACATTCCTTCATATATAGCCTGTGGGACATGAGTTTGAAACCCAACACCTCTGCTGTCACCTTTGAGTGTTTACAGTAAAACATCTTTCATTATCCAGAACTAACATTCGCTTTAATAATATCACATATACTTTGAATATTTGCATGACATTTGGAGTCACAAAAGCAAGGAGGGTTCAGATATCAGAAAGTTAAATGCATTGTGGGATCGGGTTCAGTTCGATTCGGATCTGGGAGAAGGAAGCGACACACAAAATACACAAAACAATCGGCTACTGGCTGCGTGGCTTTTACCGTTAGCTGAGGTCAGATCTGTCCAAAAAAAGACCCCCTCACCTAGTCAAGTAGATGTGTGCTGAATTGCACGAACATCCCTGACTGCTGTGGCTTTAAAAACAACAAAAACAGAACTCTACGAGAAAAGTCTGCTACAATTGTTTCTGCAACAATTGGAAAAACCGATACATTGTTTCTAAAGAAACGGCGGCTGGATACAAAGTTAAAACTTCGGGACAATGCAACAATGTTACATATAACTGAATTCACGCGTTTTTTTTTCCTCTTGCATTTAAAGAAGCGATTTATTCCAAAGTGGATGTCTTACCTTTCTTGGCGGAGGTTGCATGTTTGAACATTGGCACAAATGGAGTAATATTCCCAAAGAAACGATACTCAAAGCGACCGGGACAGATAATTAATTATCGACGTCGGGAAAAGGGGGGGAAAGGAGATCAGACTGCGATCGGTTCGCGATTCAGACGGCCATGATAGAGAGCGTCCACTCGGGCAGACGCTGAGCAAACACTGCGGATCAGTGGAGAAAGTCGTCAAAGACTGAATATGCCTCCAAAACAGCAGCAGGCTCCAAACAAGCCCAACAGCGCCCCGGACAGGACACAACGAATCGCAAATCCGCTAAGTGACGTTATACCACTATGGTTAAGGATGAACTCATGAATATTAATCACGTAACGGGAAGCTAGCTCAGTAAGCCTATCTGATTGGCCGAAAGACAGACGTTAGTAAGCGAGCGTCTGTCAGCTGGTAATAATGAATATTAATTAGATGACGTGATTGGACAGTACAGGGAGACTCAACGGCAACGTCACCGCGATTAAATTAATATTCATGATGAAAGCCTTTGCCCCTGTAGGATTCGTAAATTTCGCAATGTACACACAGAAGTTATTTTTTTCACAAGATGAACTAGTCGGAAAACACACACACACACACACACACACACACACACACACACACACACACACACACACACACACACACACACACACACACACACATATTATTTCCGAAATGTTTTTAAGGTACACACATATATTTTTACATTAATATAATTCGTATGGTCATTTATATCAACTGTATGTTTTTTTATTAATCCCCTCTTTATTATTTGAATCGATGTTTCTTCATTCGGTATATTTTAATGTGACTGTAATGAAGCTATAAACGTTATGACGTTGGGTTTTAAGTGTTGTTAGTTGCCTACTGTCTTTCATGCTTGTACAGCAATAAGGACTCGCAGTCAATCGAAAGATCATCGATTGAGTCGATGCAGACGGCGAGACTTATATCTCTGCAGAACAAAAATGGGCTTTTTCCAATCAGTGGGCGTCTTCAAATCATTGATATTCCCTACTTTCATTGGTTAGTTTAGAAACACCCATCCTGTTTGGAAATGCCTACATTTTTGAGAACAGTACTGTTCTGCAGAGATATGGCGGCAGCGTAATAATCGATCCCAGATAAACTGATTACCCTGTGCTCGTTCAGAAATCCTCTTTGTTTTTGAAAAATCAGCATAGTTCTGGAATTACTGTTCATAATCCATTGTCTAACACTAGCGACTGTTAGAATGACATTTAATGAGAAAAAAAAATCTAGAAAAAAAGATCTATACAGACATGTAATTAGAGATAAGATAGGCTTATCACCATAATATACCAAATAAGATTGAGAACAGCCTTAGTTCTTGTTATCTTAATGTAAGATGTCATTCCTGAAATGTCTGTCCATTACGGAGGAACAGTGCTTGCAAGCAATCCAATGATATTATATTTGTTGGATGTTACATAATCACGCAAAGCAATAATCAGATCTAAAAGTCTCATAAATGGCTGTCCATACAATTATAAACATCCTATTTAATGTATCATGTTGCCAATGGACAATATGAGTTGATGGGTTTGACTTTCTCCTCAATGTGAAGCACTGGATATGAGAGATGTTAAAGTGTGGCATTTTTCGTTGCATTGAAAACTTGATTTAATTGTCAAATCTTTGACATACACTGCTAAATATGGGATTTAACTCCTGTTTGCAGATATTATTACATTATTTATATATTCACCTTGCTTTGTGCACGTGGCAAGTCATGCTTGAACTCAGAAGGACCCTCAACAAACTTTCACAAAGTTGAAATACTCCAGAATGTCATTCAGATTTGTCTTCACTGCAATTATGGGGGGACTGGTCAAACTGGTTAATTAGAAGGGTCTCTCCACAAACATTTTGCTTCATGGTGTAAAACTGTACATAACATAGGCCTATACATAAATTAAAAATGATAATAAGTGTAGTCATTTATTGCCACTTACAAGCTCTCTTGTTGCTTGTTTACAGTGACGGAGCAAAAAAAATAAAAATTATTTTATTAAACTACTCACCTACATGGGTTTTACTGGGTTCTTAAATGTAATAATAATGATGTTCACTTTAAGAGAACGATTGTGTGCATGAGTGTGTCTTTGTTCCAAAGACTTACCACATTAAGTTAAGGTAAATTTCATAACTCTGTTGACCGAGGGTAATAATTAATACAGTGTTGCAGGGCAAGACAATAATTGAACATCTTGTTGTTCATTCTTTCCTTGGAATCAGTCAAGTAAAGATGATGGGCCTTGTGCAAGTCCAATCAGGTTCTTTTTCCTTGTCCTGGAAGCATGAAGGACTTACAGATGAATTCAACCTGAGAACCTGAGAGAAACAGGTCAGTAAAAAAAGTGTTGCTGTCTTTTGTGGGTTTTTCAGATATTTCATGTGTTCGGGCGTTTGAAGGCTTTGTCAGTGGGCAGAATGTATTGTTGCATATTTGTGTGTGGAGGGAGTTCTATATATATAATGTACATATTTTAAATATTAACATAATAGTATTACAAAGCTTGAAAAATCATGTGAAAGAGTGATAGTAAGATTACAATTAAAACTGAAACATATCAGATCTATTTGGGGGTGTGTGAAATTCTAACTTTGCTGTTGGCGAAGAAGTCATTTATTGATAATTAACATATGCCTGTGTCCTTTGCCAGACTCCCCAGGGTTCTGGCCAAGGGCATGAATCTGAAATATGTTCCAATGTATTATTGTAGATTTACAGTTGCTTTTGCAGATATATCCAAAAACAAGGTTATAAAGCAATGTTCTGGTTTCAAGTTGTGCTCTATTGACGGCATTTAGTGAGCGTACTTTTGCACACGCTGCACTATGGTACACAGCATTTTAGTTTGAACTGTCCATTATTACAGAAAATAATTTAAGCTCGTACATCAGTTTGTAAAAATCAAGTACAATTTGGGTTTATTGGTAGTATAATGGGGCAAATGTTCAGGAGTGTTTAAAAGCAGCTAAAGGTTGTCTAAATCATAATTATAATAGTGGGACTACATATCTAGGAGGATGAACCTCTGGTTATGGGTCACTGATTGACCCACTATGTAAACAGCCCATTTTTGGTATATTTGAGCACATCATGTGAAAGTTACAAGATTTGCAACCTTTACATGGTTTTACGCAGGCTTTTTCAAAATCCCTAAACCGAGACTAAAATTCGTAACAATAACTTCACATAGAGCTTTCAAGCTATGCTCATCAAACTTGGCACAGACTTTCAGACTATTCTGCAATAGTGTGCTCTGTTTTTTCTAACTGATCGGACTCGTGGTTTTCGCACAGAGGACGGTTAAAAACAGGAAAAATCCCATTAACTTGCATTGATGACCATTGATGGCCAATTCAATGCTTGTTAATTCAAACTACAACTGTGAAAACTTAAAATATAAACAAACACACACAAAGGTTTTAATCTGCTTTAAAGTTGCTGTAAGTGATTTTTTTTTCATGGAAAAGTATGCAAAAAATATTCCTACTCCCTAAAAGATATTAATGAAACAAGTGTCCTGAGATATCTCACCGGTCTCTGCGACAGCTGTAGACTTTGAAAACCGCAAACAAAAATGTGTCCGTGGACACTGGCGCTTTTCACCTGTCAATCGTTTTGCTAGTTCTCATAGTGATGAGTTTGAATCAGATCATTGAGGCTATGATTAATAATGTTTGTCAATTGAGAGCGCTATTGTGCCAATGTTGAATTTGACAGCCACAGGAACAAATGATGCTGCTCTATTGCTCGGTTTTGGTGTCAAAATTATCTTTGGAGGGCGGGGTTTTGGAATGAGGGGGGCGTGGAAAATTCAACAGTTTAGTCACGTGAAATCTATCTATCTATCAATCTATCTATCTATCGTCTGTCTGTCTGTCTGTCTGTCTGTCTGTCTGTCTGTCTGTCTGTCTGTCTGTCTGTCTGCCTGCCTGCCTGCCTATCTATCTATCTATCTATCTATCTATCTATCTATCTATCTATCTATCGTCTGTCTGTCTGTCTATCTATCTATCTATCATCTATCTGTCTGTCTGTCTGTCTGTCTGTCTGTCTATCTATCTATCTATCTATCATCTATCTGTCTGTCTGTCTGTCTGTCTGTCTGTCTGTCTGTCTGTCTATCTATCTATCTATCTGTCTATCTGCCTGTCTGTCTGTCTATCAATCGATCTAATTTTAATGACTGTATAACCATCAAATTTAAAACTTTAAACATTTTCAGACAACGCTTTGTCAAGCCCACATCAAAATTTGTCTTGACAAACTTTACCTATCTATTTTAGTATTGTTATCATTATTATTACCAATAAGTGCTTATTGCGCTTGCACTTTAAGATGAATTTAAAAAATATTATCAAAATCAATCTAAACATAATTTGTATTTGATTTAAGCAACTTAAGAATTAATAAGCAACTAAATGACAACTCCTGTATAGCTATATTATTTTTAACATAAAATGGGTAAGGTAATTTATCTAACACATTTCATCCAAAATGATAATTCAAAGAGAAATAAAAACGTGTAAAAGTTTAAAATCGTTTTAAAAATGAAAAATAAACATGTTTATAATAATAGGAAAAGAAAATGTATAAATAAAAAGTAATGCATTAAAATATAATAATGCAGTGCATTAATTTGGATAACAGCAGCTGTCATTTGATGCTGTCAATTTACAGTAAAGATATGATCTAAGTAAATAATGGAGCAAGTTCTTAGGAAATGCTTTGGGAGTTCTCAGCTACTTTTGCGGCCAGATTTGCTTCACTGATCAATATGTTTCTGAACATAAATGAGTACCCTGTTAAGAGTGTAAGATTACCAGTGTAACTGTTTAGTGCTTCTATAAAAGCTCATTTTTGGCCCCTGGCTTTGGAAAAACAGTTAGTGGTCTGTTAAACCAATAAGGTTCCAGTAATACATGTATGCAAGTTACATTTTATTCATTCTAGTCTTTTATTCATGTAGAGTATTTATGCTTCTCATTGCTTAGGTCTGATATAATTGTCTGTTTCTTGGACAGATCTGGACCAAAATGGCAACACTAAACAACACCGGACCAACCAATGACAGTGACCAGTATCATTGTGTTTTAAAGGAAGACTTCAAGTACATTCTCCTCCCAGTCAGCTACAGTCTTGTGTTTGTGGTAGGCCTGGCATTGAACATCACTGCCATGTACGTCATTCTGTTTCAAACCAAACGCTGGAAGCCCAGCACCATCTACATGATCAACCTCAACGTTTGTGACACCCTTTACATCCTTACCCTTCCGTTCCTCATCTACTACTACGCTGATGAGAACGACTGGCCGTTCAGCGAGCCGATGTGCAAGCTGATTCGCTTTTTGTTCTACACAAACCTCTACGGAAGCATCTTCTTCCTCAGCTGCATCAGTCTGCACCGTTTCTTGGGCATCTGCCACCCGGTGCGCTCTTTGCCCTGGATGGATGCGCGTCGTGCTTGTTGGATCTCGGTGGGCATATGGGCAACAATGCTCTTATTCCAGGCACCTATCCTCCACTTCTCCAGAATGAAAGAAAATGGTAATATGCGGGTGTGCTATGACACGACCAGCAAGGAGCTCTTCAACGACTTCCTAGTTTACAGCTCGGTGGTTATGGTTCTTCTCTTTGTCCTACCGTTTGGGGTGGTGCTGTTCTGCAATGTGTTGATGGTACGGAAACTTCAGGAGCTCACTGTTGGTGGAGGCCCCATGTCACAGCACTTCAAGCAGAAGTCGGTGAAGATGATCATAATTGTGCTCTTAGCCTTCATGTTATGTTTTCTTCCTTTTCACTTGAACCGCAGTATTTACTATACCTTCCGCTACATGGACAAGAAGGTGAGCTGCAAGATGCTAGAACATGCTAACATGGCCTACAAGGTCACGCGACCTCTAGCCAGCGCCAATAGCTGCATCGACCCCATTCTCTACTTCATGGCAGGGCAGAGCTTCAGAAGCAGTATTAGCAAAAAGCGAAAAACAAGCCAAAGGGGTGAAAATATCAAATCTCCTGCAACCTCAATACATACTAGAGGAAAGGATGATAAAGGAGAAAATCTCTGATTAAAACTATTTGTGAAAGGGGAAGCTGTGAAGGGCAACTCATAATGGACGGCAACTGTCAACACTGCAACAATTACAACAGTCCATTTGGAGACTCCTGGACAAAAATGACAAAAATCCCCCCAAATTTTGTTGTTATATAAATAGAAAGACCTTGTGACCCTCAAAGGGATGGTTCAACCAAAACTGAAAATTCTCTCATCATTTACTCCCCCTCATGCCATCCCAGATGTGTATGACTTTCGTTCTTCTGCAGATCAAAAAGTATGATTTTTTAGAAAATATCTCAGCTCTGTAGGTCCATTCAATGCAAGTGAATGGGTGCAAACATTTTGATGCTCCAAAAAGGGCATAAAGGCTGCATAAAAGTAATCCATATGACTCCAGTGTTTTAATCCATATCTTCAGAAGTGATATGATAGGTGTGGGTGAGAAACGAATCAAATCAAATTTCCCTGGCCAATAGGGGGCGATATTCATGAAGACTGTGAAAGTGGAGATTGACTGAGCATAGAATTTATTTCACGACATTATAAATATAATATATATAAATAACGACATTCACTAAAAATATTGCATTCTGCCTTAGCCCTGAAATGTCATCCAACATGCTGCATTAAAATGCATTGCACAGGGTTTGACAACAATGCACTAATAGTATGTGGGTCAATGTCAAATAAGTTTGTCTGTGGTGATAAAATACTTTAAAAATCTAGTTTGAAAACATATCATGCTCATAGAACTGGAATATTTAAGGTCCAATTTGGTTTCATAATGTTTTGAAAATCATTAATAGAAATTCAACATTTACTCATTTTGCAGACACTGACACTGAAGCGTATTAAAAATACTTTCCTTGCACCTTGAATACATGAAAGTACACAACTAAAAAATGTATTTCAAAAAAGTTTTCAAACACATTTTGTAAATAAAAAATACATAAAGCATGTATTTTTGAGTCAAGAAAATCAAGAAGCTTTTTCAGGGTTACACCAATTGACCTGAACAAGATGTGCCTTTTCATAAAAATTTGAATATATATATATATTATGTCACACAACATGACTGATTTTAAAACACTTGTTATTTAGAAATGTTAATAAAAGATTATTCTGCACTACCTGTGCTAATTTTTTTTATTTTAAAAAAAAATAATATTTAATCATAATTTAATAGAACCGGGGGTGGGGGGGGTGGTGGAATGAGTTTCACATTATTGAGAACCACAGTCCGTTCTTATGCACCATGTCCGAACGTCTGATGCATCCTTACCACAAAACTGGGAAGGAGCCGGGCCTGTGGGAAGGACCAGCGGACCCATGACCTGTGGTAGCTCAGCGGTTAAGGTTCTGGGTTACTGACTGAAAGGTTGGGGGTTCAAGCCCCAGCACCGTTGAGATACCACTGTTGGGCCCTTGAGCAAGGCCCTTGACCCTATCTGCTCCAGGGGCGCTGTTTCATGGCTGACCCTGCGCTCTGACCCCAGCTTAGTTGGGATATGTGAAAAAACTGCATTTCATTGGCTCTGTACCTGTACTCTGCACAATGACAATAAAATTGAATCTTAATTTTAAAATAGCCGGTTCCAATCTGATTGGCTAGCTTAATCCATAGGTTGGGTTGTGCCCGTCCACCTGGAAAGAAGTTTTGTTTCCAAGGCACCAGATGACCATCTAAATTTGTGGAAATGTGCAGTAGTGTATCTCACATTGCAATATGTTTGACTTGACTTTCCCATTCCAGTTTGATGAATATACAAAGTGGTCAAATTTTAGCTGATTAGCACGATACAGTTATCCCCTTCTTGTATGCCATAACTACACCATTCTACAGTCAAAAAAACATCTTACAATAGAACACGGTGCAAAAAAGATGGGATGTGTTCAGTGTTCAGCGTAGTCACATTGTTTGAGTTTTGCAGCAGTCTAAGTGACACGCCATTGGCTGAGGAACAGGCCAATGAGAGACGGCTGAAATATGAAGACATGAGTTGTACCACCCACACTGGAGAACTGCAGCATGAACCAGGAATAAACTAGCAGAGCAGGACCATACAGGTATGCAGAGCTGACACAATTGTTGCAAACCTGAAGGTGTCTACTGAACACGTATGTGAGCTACTTACATATATATATATTTTGCATATTTATGATCATCTTTACTTAAAGCTATCAAGATTTCTCAATGATATTTGTACACTAGGTTGGGGAAAATGGATTAAATACTGTATTATAAGAGAGACCAGGACTAGTTGTCACATCAGGAGGCTGTCACAAGGCCTATAACACATTAACTATCATTTTAAATAAGTTTTGAGTCTAAGTCCAATTGTACAAATGCTTGTTTATCTACAACTATTTTGAAAGTGTCTTAAATCATAATTATTTTTGGGAATTATATCCTCCAAAAATAACATTCCTATTTCATCATATTTTTAAAATTGTTGTGTAAACAAGTGAACGCAATAAGATATGAGGACATATTGCAACCTGAAGACTGAACTGTGTTCTGGACTTCTCAGGCTGGGGCAGGTTGCAGCTTGTGTTTAAAACGTTGTAAATTGTATTATTTACAATACCTGTTGGTAAAAGTAATGATATATATTTGTTTGTTATCTTTTACCTTTTTGCCATTTCATACACTGTTTTGTGCCTCATAATTGTTTTACTGTTTATGATTAGCTGAAAAGTCTGAATATAATATTAAATATTAATATCCAATTGTGACAACTTACACCATAGTGACAGCATGCCCTTCTGTTGGTTTGTGTTCACAGAGGAATTGACTCTATCATGAGTAACATCGGCTGGCGTTAAAAGAGATAACTGTCGACCTAGTACATGTGAAAGAGTCTTGTGAACATCAGCTATCATTTGATATAAGGAAGAAGTTCTTAGAGAATTCCCAAAAGGTTTTTAGCTACTTTGTGGCTTTATTTGGTTCACTGATCAATATGACATGTTGTTCTGTGGCGTAAATAGGAGTGTTGTTAGGGTGTGTGATAACCGGATCTTCTATTTAGTGCCACTTTAAAAGCTCACTTATCCATCCCAATTTGAGTAGAAACATTTGGAAATTTCTTTGACGCCATGTTGAGTGCATTGTTGCAGGAATATTTGTATGCTGTTGTCAGGAAATCGTATTCATGGTAATAATTTTTTTTATTGTTTTCCTGTAAAAATATCTCAAAATCCTTGAAACAAGATCAGTTGATTTATCTTGTTTTAGAAACAACACTGCGTACGATTTTTAGGTTTTTCAGAGAGCATCTATTTTGTCTTACTGTACTGGCAGAGTTTTTATAGTCTAAACAAGTGAAAAATTTAGCAGTGCTGAAGATGTAATCTAAAGCATTTCGAATATGTTACTGACCTTGAGTAATCTTACAGAATATGTTACAAATTACATTTTACAGCATGTAATCTGTAATCTGTAGTGGAATACATTTCAGAAGTAACCGTCCCAACCCTGGCTGTTGTATGCACAGGGCTGTTAGTTTATGGGTTTTTAAACATACAGTTAAATATACCAGTTCTTAAATTTGAGATGTGATTAAGTATTTGTTTGAAAAGCAGTGACATAATGTCCAAGATGCTTTAGGCTTAGTTCACACTTCATCTAATTCTAATTTGTTTTTCAAATCTGATCCATCTATTTAGCAAATAATTAAATTGGATCAATTTATTTAGAAACTAGTGTAGTCAAAATCTGAACAAGATAATATCTCAAGTGACACATAAAACACATGCAAATAACTAAACAGGTTTAAGTGAGATAAAGCAGGAAAAAAACAAAACATATTTTGCGGCTTGTCTGAACAAATTATTTGACATTGTGCCAGACTGATCTCAGTGAAAACTAAACCAGTTAGTTGAAATCAATCCGTGCTTACAGAAATGTGAAACACTGCCCACAGTGGCCAAAGCAGTAAGTATTTTTGGGCGTATAGGAACGTGTGAGCTCTATTTTCAGAATTAATTGTCCAAGGAGGGGTTCCAAAAGCGAGTTGTTTTCAGCTGTAAAGACTGTAATACCAACCCAAACCCCAAACCTAATCCTTAACATCAGTACAACGCTGTTTCAATTGAGATATACCATGCAGTTTGAACAGGTACAAAATGTATCGCACTTTAAGAGTTCATGAACTGATAATCGGTCGTCTTACTCATGATTTGTGTAAAAGTCATTGAAAGTCATTGTTGTTGCAGCGCCTCTAGTGTTCATTTGACCAGGAAACTACCCCAATACATACAAGAGCCACAAGTGCAAAACTGTATTTATTGTTACAAGATTATATAAGGCAAGGTTAATGTATTTGCTGTTCAAATTGTAAACAACTAAATGGATCTGAGTGAAATCTATTTCAAGCCAAAAATTTGCAATCTGTCTGAGCAAAGCAAAAAGGAGACACTAAGTTGTTTGAACTTAACAGGCATTTCACAATAGACACACAAAAGGCACAAAATTAAATATGTATTTTTAATGCACTATCAAACTGATGAATACATCTGGCATAGGAAGATACATTGAGAAATGATTCCATTGCCTTTGTTTCTGACAGATCTGCACTACAATGGAAACGCATAGTGGCTGTGAATCCACCAATGACAGTAATGTGTACCGTTGTGTTTTAAAGGAAGACTTCAAGTACATTCTCCTCCCAGTCAGCTACAGTCTTGTGTTTGTGGTAGGCCTGGCATTGAACATCACTGCCATGTACTTCATTCTGTTTCAAACCAAACGCTGGAAGCCCATCACCATCTACATGATCAACCTCAACGTTTGTGACACCCTTTACATCCTTACCCTTCCGTTCCTCATCTACTACTACGCTGGTGAGAACAACTGGCTGTTCAGCGAGCCGATGTGCAAGCTGATTCGCTTTTTGTTCTACACAAACCTCTACGGAAGCATCCTCTTCCTCAGCAGCATCAGTCTGCACCGTTTCTTGGGCATCTGCCACCCGGTGCGCTCTTTGCCCTGGATGGACATCCGTTTTGCTCGTTTGGTTTCATTGGGCATATGGGTGACCTTGCTTATATTCCAGGCACCAGTCCTCTACTTCACCAAGACAAGAAATAATGGTTCATTACTGGTCTGTCACGACACTTCCATCAAGGAACTCTTCAACAGCTTTCTGGTATACACCTCAGTGGTTATGTTCCTGCTCTTCATCCTACCATTTGGGGTGGTGCTGGTCTGCAACGTGTTGATGGTACTGAAACTTCAGGAACCCAGCATTGGTGGAAACTCCACATCAAAGCACTCCAAGCAGAAGTCGGTGAAGATGATCATGATTGTACTTATTACTTTCATGTTATGCTTTCTGCCTTTCCACCTGAACCGCAGTATTTACTATGCCTACCGTTACCTGGACCTGCAGAATTGCACGATGCTGCAAAACACCAACGTGGCCTACAAGGTCACACGACCTCTGCTAAGTTTGAATAGCTGCATTGACCCCATCCTCTACTTCATGGTAGGACATAGCTTCAGAAAAAGCAGGAGGAAGAAGTCCAAATTAAGCCAAAGGTGCAGCAATGCCAATTCTCTCTCAACATTATAACTACCTGTTTGAGCAAAGGTAGCAATGATGGAGCCTATGAACCAATTAAGTTTTTTTCTATTCCTTCCTCTATAGCAGTGGTTCTTCACAATGGGGCCTTATCAAACTTTCAATTACAGCGCCAACACACATCTCTGAATAGCATTCTGAGATTATATTTTTCTCACCACAATTGTACAGAGTGGTTATCTGAGTTACTGTAGACATTGTCAATTCAAACTAGTCTTCTCATCTAAATAAAATAAAAAGGGGGAAAAACAATGTTTCGATAAAGAGTTATATTTGAATGTAATTCATATTAATTATAAAAATGGCTCCCATAAGCTGTAATCAAACTTTCATTAAGAATTCCACGTGAAACATCTTCTTGAAAACTTTATAAGCTGAGATGAGAACACTTTGAGTACTTTAACTGTTTAGTCTTGCTTACAGTTTGTCTCAGTAGAACACTTGTAAAATCCATTATGAGCCATATCCATAAGTGCTTATGGTGCCATATGGATAAGTGCATATGAATGTTTGTCAGCCCAGGCATGTGAACAGTGCTTTGACTAACTAATTTAGTAAATGATATGGCTCTTGTAGCATCTTGTTGCTCTATGACTAATAATCACTTTATCCCGACTGATAAGTGAGCATTTGCTCTCATGACAGACCATGACTGACCATAGTTCTTTGTCATTATTAAATCAATTCCCACTAGCCTGAAAAAACTGCTACTGCTGTAAATGAATAATATCAGATAAAGTCTCTCTGACTGACTGATGATGGAAAAGAGCCGCAAGAAGAATTTGTGAGATCTTCTTAGCTTAACAAATATAAATCTCTCACTTCTGAGATAATACATTATATGGCATGATGCAAGTCGCATAAAAATTTCGTATATGTTTATTCAAGCGAGAGATTTGAAATGTAGAAAGGTTGCAGAACAGGAAATCACTAATCAGGGGCTTTGAAAGGGTTAAAAGAGATAAGGCCCTTTATGTCCCTTAAGCAGAGGCGGAGCTAGGGGGTGGCCAGGGGTGGCCCCACTCGCAATTACTGTTTTATGCATTTATTGCATTTTTAACTATTAAAGAAAGGGTGTGGTGCAAAACTTATTTTTTAATTATTATTACAAATTAGTAATATTTATATGGCATGAAGATAAATGACCTACTCTTATGTATTTACATTGTGTGGATGACTTACTAATCACTGATTTACCTAAAGCTTCATATTTGGAATAAATACACTACCGTTCAAAAGTTTGGGGTCACATTGAAATGTCCTTATTTTTGAAGGAAAAGCACTGTACTTTTCAATGAAGACAACTTTAAACTAGTCTTAACTTTGAAGAAATACACTCTATACATTGCTAATGTGGTAAATGACTATTCTAGCTGCAAATGTCTGGTTTTTGGTGCAATATGTACATAGGTGTATAGAGGCCCATTTCCAGCAACTATCACTCCAGTGTTCTAATGGTACAATGTGTTTGCTCATTGGCTCAGAAGGCTAATTGATGATTAGAAAACCCTTGTGCAATCATGTTCACACATCTGAAAACAGTTTAGGTCGTTACAGAAGCTACAAAACTGACCTTCCTTTGAGCAGATTGAGTTTCTGGAGCATCACATTTGTGGGATCAATTAAACGCTCAAAATGGCCAGAAAAAGAGAACTTTCATCTGAAACTCGACAGTCTATTCTTGTCCTTAGAAATGAAGGCTATTCCATGCGAGACATTGCTAAGAAATTGAAGATTTCCTACAACGGTGTGTACTACTCCCTTCAGAGGACAGCACAAACAGGCTCTAACCAGAGTAGAAAAAGAAGTGGGAGGCCGCGTTGCACAACTGAGCAAGAAGATAAGTACATTAGAGTCTCTAGTTTGAGAAACAGACGCCTCACAGGTCCCCAACTGGCATCTTCATTAAATAGTACCCGCAAAACACCAGTGTCAACATGTGCAGTGAAGAGGCGGCTGCGGGATTCTGGGCTTCAGGGCAGAGTGGCAAAGAAAAAGCCATATCTGAGACTGGCCAATAAAAGAAAAAGATTAAGATGGGCAAAAGAACACAGACATTGGACAGAGGAAGACTGGAAAAAAGTGTTGTGGACAGATGAATCCAAGTTTGAGGTGTTTGGATCACAAAGAAGAACGTTTGTGAGACGCAGAACAAATGAAAAGATGCTGGAAGAATGCCTGACGCCATCTGTTAAGCATGGTGGAGGTAATATAATGGTCTGGGGTTGCTTTGGTGCTGGTAAGGTGGGAGATTTGTACAGGGTAAAAGGGATTCTGAATAAGGAAGGCTATCACTCCATTTTGCAACGCCATGCCATACCCAGTGGACAGCGCTTGATTGGAGCCAATTTCATCCTACAACAGGACAATGACCCTAAACACACCTCCAAATTGTGCAAGAACTATTTAGAGCAGAAGCAGGCAGCTGGTATTCTATCGGTAATGGAGTGGCCAGCGCAGTCACCAGATCTGAACCCCATTGAGCTGTTGTGGGAGCAGCTTGACCGTATGGTACGCAAGAAGTGCCCATCCAACCAATCCAACTTGTGGGAGCTGCTTCTGGAAGCGTGGGGTGCAATTTCTCCAGATTACCTCAACAAATTAACAGCTAGAATGCCAAAGGTCTGCAATGCTGTAATTGCTGCAAATGGAGGATTCTTTGACGAAAGCAAAGTTTGATGTAAAAAAAATCTTATTTCAAATACAAATCATTATTTCTAACCTTGTCAATGTCTTGACTCTATTTTCTATTCATTTCACAACGTATGGTGGTGAATAAGTGTGACTTTTCAGGAAAACACAAAATTGTTTGGGTGACCCCAAACTTTTGAACGGTAGTGTAATTTTTCTTTGGGAATTGGTTAAGTAATAATATTCTAATTGATAGCCATTTGCTTAATGACAATAAACAGTTATGTTCTCATTTAATTTCCCAAGAGTATAATTTTGAGGCCACTCCAAGAGTTCCAAATTCTCGTAAATGCCATTTCTTTTGCTATTAAGATTCTTTTAAGTGATCTAATGTCTTTGAATCAAGTTTAGATCTGTCTTTGAGTTTAAGGAAGTTCATGGTTCAAGGAGCCCCTATTACTCATAACAGGTTTAGCAACCACTTTGTAATCGTTTCATTAGAAAAACTATTACAGCATATAGATTTTGGTGGATAGATACTGTATTTATGAGGTCAATTGGAATTTGGTTTGGCTCTCTTAACCATAATGTATTGACTAATACAATCTGAGAGATGTCTTTTAAAATATTACACAAATGTTATCCCTGTAATATTATGTTTAAGTATATTGTCAAAATTAAGTACATTTGTACTTTTGTAACAAAGATAAGATGATGACACTAATTTTTTGTTTTTTTTGTAAATGTGTTTGATCAAATAGCCTCTCACAAAAAAGTCTGACATATGTATTGATGTTTTTGAGATTATTTTTTTATTACAACAAAATCTCAGAAATTCAATATATTGTCCATTTATTTATTATTTTTGGATGTTGATGTACAACCACTTCTAATTGTTCCCTCTGGGTGTATTTAATTTTATGTTTTGTTTTTGTGCTGTATACATATTCAGATTTTTCTTGGCATTAATAATAAAAAACAAAATATAGCTGCAAGCTGCGATGACAGGCCCAAGCACCATGGGTCCATTTCCACTCAGTGGCTTTCAGAATACAATGCACAGCTCATGGACACAGCAACAAGTCAATATTAATGTAAACTTGGACCCTACTTATACAATGTATAATAGATATATGCCACCATTCCAGTTTGGGGGGTTTAATTTATATAACTGATTCCATCCATCCATCCATCCGTCCATCCAACCAACCAACCAACCAACCATCCAACCAACCAACCAACCATCCAACCATCCAACCAACCAACCATCCAACCAACCAACCAACCATCCAACCAACCATCCAACCATCCATCCAACCAACCAACCAACCAACCATCCAACCATCCAACCAACCATCCAACCATCCAACCAACCAACCAACCAACCAACCATTCAACCAAACATCCAGCCAACCAACCAACTGCATGTCCGCCTATAGAATAATCATTAAAAGCAAAAATTACCAATGGTAACCAGAGTAAAAAGAAACGAAAGTTTGGCCATCAAATTACGGTGCAGTTAAGGTTAAAATAGACGTACAATAAATCTGTAAACTAAAAACACAAATGAGGATTCAGTAATTAGGTATGTTAAAATTAATACATTGTCTGATATTTAAATCTGGTATATGGCCATATGCGAACAAACACAAAGAAACTTCATATATTTGAGCATTTATACACACATTTAAATTCCATAAATAAAAAATAAAAAAATATAATAAAAAAGTTACTATTTTTGTTATATTGACATATACAGTATATTGCATATATCTATACAAATGGCAAATGGTCTGCACTTTTATAGCGTCTTTTTAACATTAATGGTATTCAAAGCGCTTTACATTGTGACTCATTCATACACCAATGGCGGCAGAGCTGCCATGCAAGATGCTAGACTGCAATTGGGAGCAACTTGGGGTTCAGTGTCTTGCCCAGTGACACTTCGGCATGTGGAGTCATGTGAGCTGGGATTTGAACCACCAACCCTGCGATTAGTGGCCGACCCACTCTACCACCTGAGCCACAAAAGACATTTACATTCAGCATACAAGATTCAAATAACATTTTATTACACAACTAATGGGGATTTTAAGTGAATATTAGGAATTCTTTGTTTATACGCAGGTTTTTGTGTTTCATTCACAGCACTCAGGGTGAGATTAAATGCTAGCTGTGATGTGTGTGCACACTGTGATGTGTGTGTGATCGGGAACACATTTGTTTGCATTTTTCTATGGGATTCAACTAGAAAAGAGTGCAAAATCATGAACTCACAGCAATGAGGAGTGCTTACAGCCCATTCTCGATTCCTCAAGTACATTACTGCGACACATACGGTATTGTTGCTATTTTCTTAAAACTGTATTATTAACGCTTATGTGTTTAATATGAAAAGCAGTTCATAAGCATAACTTTGTTATTTTGCTAGCCATCTTAAACAGATCTTTAACTTATATGTTTTCTTTTGATAAGCATTGAATTAACTGATGAGAACATAATTACACAAACGTAGACTATACATAATGTACCTCAAAACATGTAAATATACATGAAAAGGAATAATGACATTTAATGCGTTGCCATGGCAACATTATTTAAGATATCAAGAATCTCTTCAAAAGTTGAAATCTCCCCTCTATTGACATTATTCAATTTTTTTTAAGCAATTCAGGAAAACACAAGAGCGATATTTCAAAGTCTGTTAAACATGCCATACTTCCTTCCGCCAGTTGGTGGTGCTACAAATATGACCCACAATAGCCACATTAATGTGAACAGCCCACAAGGCAAAACATTTGACTCAATTTTGATGTAAATCACACGATGCCCGCAGAAGATATGAGACTTCCTTTTTCCCATTTTTTGTTATTTTATCACAATGCCATGGCAACATCTTTTGATATATCAAAATCAGTTCACAATTTAGCATCAGCAATGTCTTGGCATGATGTCGCCCACATTTGGTACATGTAACATGAAATCCCTAAGAGGAGTATTTCAAATTCTGGAGCATGCATTTTTCAAACAATCCAAAATGGCCGAATTCCTGTTGGGTGGAGCTTATGACCATCAGTGCGAAAGTTGTCCGGCTTCATGAGATCTATATGTGTTCAAAGTTTGGTGATGCTAGCTCAAAAGGTATGTGCTATAGAGCCCCCCGAACATGCCCATCTTCGAGTTGATGCTACAGACTCACTCAGTAAATGCAGGCCTTTATACAGATGACAATTAAAGATATATTAATTTAAAGAGGACTTAATTTGCAGTTTGCTATGAAAAAAACAGTAAGAAATCTGTTTGAAAACATCTGCTAATTATGTAATGTGTGTGATATTACTTTATCAATTTTACTGTAATGGTCAAAAGTTTACTCTGCTGATACTATATTATTGAATTGTGGAATAATGCACTAGAGGAATAAATAAGTATACAAATATCTTTGTTACAATTATTTTAGTCTTTGATTTTTAACTGCGTAGTTTAAATATCACAATATGAAGCACATTCATTCCCACAGCAATGCTTTTGTTGCTAAACTTTAGTGATACTCTGTCAGCTACCATTGCTTTATTTATTATTGTAAGACCATGCATATGATGGGTGTAAGAATTGCAGAATATGTCTCGGTTACACATGTAACCACGGTTCCATTAGAAAATACCTTTTCTGACAACCTAGTTGAAACCCTTGCAAAATAACAGCAATTCTAAGATTGGCAATGGTGTTTCACATTCCCTTTCAATTATGGTTCATTCAACATTGCGCCAGCTGACGCTATGGGGAACAGAGTCCCATCACGCCACACTACACGATGTAATCCCCCAGAGAGATATACCGTAGGTATATTACTTGAAAGAGTATTAAGTCACAGTCCTGCAGGACAGCTACCATCAAGATCATGTTGCAAGTGAATGCCCCTCATGGTGAACCAGGAGGGAAGCACTTATATGAACTATTATAATATAGTATGAATTAACCCCTTCACGAGCCCAGTTGGGAAGGAAGTTTTATTATATTGAAAGTGCTTGTGACTTTAGGGGAAATGTACAATGGCCTGTATGCAGGCGGTTGTGTAAATAACAGAGAGCCTAAATTTAATAAGGTGCTCAAGTTTAAAGTTGGTCAACATAATAGCAAACGCTCTAGACAAAGAGGACTTGTGAAGAGAGAGGCGTTATATCTAGGTTTTAAAACCATGCAAATGTGTTTTGAGAAGACCATCCTGCTGCAAAACATATGTCTTGAAAAGACACATCATTTATCCATGCCCAATGAAGAGGCCATGCCTCTAGTCGAGCGCACATTCACACCAATTGGGCAATTCACAACCTGCGACTCGTAAGCAAGGGTGATCGTGTCAACGATCCAGTGAGTGAATCTTTGCTTGGAGACGGACATTCCTTTAGTGCGTCCTCCGTAGCACACAAACAGCTGGTCAGACAGTCTTAATTGGCAGGTGCGTTCGTTTGTACTATTCCTATTCCTCATCTGAATTAAACGGTGGAGGGAAAAAGGCTTGAAGGTGAACCACCTAAGCCCAGAAATGCGTGGATAAAATCTTAGGCACATAGACTTTTCTAGGTTTGATGGTGGCTTAACTCCAGACATGAACTGTCAACCGACAGCACTTGCAAATCGCCAACCCTTTTTACCGAGGCCTGAGCCAGCAGTAATGCGGTCTTCAAATTAAGCACACGCAAATTCAACAGAATCCAAAGGGTCAAAAGAGAAACTTTAGAACTAGGTTTAAATCCCAAATTGGGTCTGTAGCAGGGCGAGGGGGGTATTGCCGCCTCGCTCCCCTAAGGAACTTAATGACCAAATCATGTCTGCCTATAAGGGTGGCAGCCTCTAGTGCATGATATGCAGAGATAGTCACTACATAGACTTTCTGATTGAAAAATGTAAAGTATTGAAGGGGTAGGTCCCGTGTCAAACCACTCTTGAAAGAATGTAAGAATCTCAGCTTTGGGGAAGTTCACTGGGTCCTTGCCGAGTGGAATGCACCAGTTTGTAAACATATTCCATTTCAGTGTGTAGAGGCATCTCGTAGACTGTGCTCTAGCCTGTAAAATGGTGTTCAGTTAGTTCTGGCACATTCAACATGTTCCGTTCAGAGGTCACATATGCAGGATCCACAGCTCGGGCTGGGGATGCCAGATTGTGCCCTGTGCTTGAGAGAAGAGATCCCTCCTCAGTGGTATTTCCCATGGAGGGCCAACCATCTCTATCATCTCTGGAAACCAGGACTTATTTTGGTGCAACCAATAGAATTGTTTCCCTGTCATCTCAGACTTTGCAAATGATAAAAGTGATGGAGGCATACTGGGGGAAATACATAGTTGCATTTTGCAGGCCAATTCTGGGCCATTGCATTCACTCCTAATGGAGCTTGGAACTTAGAGTAGCAGACGTGACAATTGGCATTCTCTGCAGAGGTGAATAGATCAATCCCACTAGATCAAAAACCACTTTGATGAATATTTCCCAAATCCTCATGATAGTCTCAGGATGAAGTCTCCATTCCCCTGGCATCGTCCTTTGGTGTAACAACAGGTCTGCATCATAATTCAGATGGCCTGGGACACAAGGTGGGGAGATGGCGCTCACTCCATAGGAGGCGGCGATGCGTCAGTCTCATTATTGGCAGTGAACAAATTCTGCCTCGGCGTTTTATGTTTATCACAACTGTTTTATTTCTAGAATGAATCAGAATGTACTGATTCATTATTTTGGAATGAAAAACCTTCAAGGCAAGGAAAGACAGCCAATAGTTCCAGGCTGTTGATGTGGCACACCATCCTGGCACCTGTTCAGTTGCCGAAGGTCAGTCGTCTGTCTCACACCCTTGTCTGCGCTGAACGTATCCCTGGTCTCTACTTTTCACCTGAAAACCTGACCCAGCATGACACCTTGCTGGCAAAAGGCAGGAGTTGTCAAAGGTGCTATAACAGCCAGATAGCTGCGAGATATTGCAATTTGTATGCCCCCAGGCACCAGACATGCCATGGAACATGGCGCTTGAGCCAACACTGAGGAGGTCGCATGTGTAAAAGACCTAATGGAACGACGACGAAAGCTGCCGCTATAAGTCCCAATGCTTTTTGAAACAACTTCAGTGGAAGTGTTTTCCCCAGTTTGAACTGAGACAGACACTGAAGCACTGAGCACGCTCGCACACTGAGTCGAGTTGGACTCACAAAAACGAGATTTGTTGGCTGGGAGAGAACATGCTCTTTGCCCAGTTGACATTGAGGCCCAGGCTGCTCAGATGCTGGAGTAATATGTCCCTGTGCTAGCACAGCAGAGCCTCTGATTGGGCCAACAATAGCCAATCATTGAGATATATATATATATATATATATATATATATATATATACATATATATATATATACACATATATATATATATATATATATACACATATATATATATACACACACACTCACACTACCGGTCAAACGTTTTGAAACACTTGACTTGATCTGAATGTGTATGCTTCAATGTTTGAAATTAGTTTTGTAGACAAAAATATAATTGTGCCACCATATTAATTTATTTCATTTTAAAACAATAATGTAATAATAAAAAGTTTTTAAATTGATGACTTGGGCCAAATAATAAAGAAAAGCAACAATTAAGTGCCCAACATAGATGGAAATCTCCTTCAATACTGTTTAAAAAGCATCCCAGCGTGATACCTCAAGAAGTAGGTTGAGAAAATGTCAAGAGTGCATGTGTGCAAATTCTAGGCAAAGGTGACTACCTTGAAGATGCTAAAATATAACAGTTTTAATTTATTTTGGAATAAAAACATAATTCCCATAGTTCTGCTGACGCAATGTTGAGTGAACCTTAATCGAAAGGTAACTATTTAAAATTATAAACCATTCTGAAAACTGTATGTATGGGTGTGTAGTGTGATCTAAAAGCCTTGAGACCACATTGTTGAGACTCAAATTGTCATGCTGACAATACATTTTGTTTTAAAGCTGAAGTGTTAAACTGTAGTGTTAAAATACTTTTATTCAGAAATCAGTTTATTTTTGCAATTCTGTTCAGTGGCGCAGAAATTACAGCTCTAAATGAGAACAATGCAAAATGAAGGCATTTTCACTTTTGGTCTCAGAATTTTAGACACCACATACTTTAGTCTTTAGTGTCTACAGTCATTTTGTTTTACCAATTAATATGTGCACACAGTAATAATGATAATTATTATGATTGTAGCCTATATTTGTACAATGTAAATTTTAGTACAATTAAATGGTAAATGGTCTGCACTTATATAGCGCCTTTTTAACCTTAGCTGTATTCAAAGAGCTTTACACGGCATCTCATTCACCCATTCATACACACGTTCACACACCAATGACGGCAGAGCTGCCATGCAAGGCGCTAGCCTAGTGTGGGACACTTGGGGTTCAGTGTCTTGCCCAAGGACACGTCAGCATGTGGTGTCGTGTGGGCCAGGAATCGAACCGCCAACCCTGCGATTAGTGGCCGACCCGCTCTACCAACTGAGCCACAGCTGCCCCTTAAATAAGCTAAATGTACAAAATTTTACACATTTTAAAAATGTACATAATGCAGGACCATTGCAAATGATAAAGTAAAGGCAAAAAATGCTGATCAGTACCTAAAATACACACTTTCCCCTATACATTGCAATTTTAACCTAAAATCCTGATTTAAAAATGCTCATTGACATCAACATTTAAATGATATATGAAATTAAAAATGGTTTCAGATATTTTAGGATATTTTTTATTGTAACAAAACAATGTGTTTGCAAACCTTTGACCATGATTGTACATATACAACCCATGTAAAATCCTGAAAACAAAACAAAAAACAAACCCAAAATAAAATGCTAACAAAACAATCATTAAAAACGTAGATCAGTCTAACAGAGTTTCTCACAATACTTGTTAATGTTTTCAAACTGTGTCATTGTTCTGAGTGCTGTTTGTTTGTTTGTTCAATGTGTCAAACCGCCGTTTCAGAGCCAATGACAAATGCCAGACAACAGACGGCATGTCATCTGATCTACATGTTACTTGTTATTTCAGATCCGATTTGAAATATTGTGTGACAGTATGCGATCGTCCAACCGGATGAGATGTATTCCAGTTAAAACTGTAAATGTTTTGTTGTGAAACTTTATACTAATGCTTGCTCAGTGGACAGTTATGAATAAAAATAAATAATTCATAAATCATGAATTACATTGTTTAACACTGTAGCCTTGGGAAATCCTTCCAAAAGGGTTGTCTGTTATTAATTCATTATTCATTCCCCCAACACTGGTCAATAAATGGACAGTAAATGCTCTTGCTGTCATGCTCCTTCACTAGAGACGCAAACACAAGCATTGCAGGTCTGTACGGGTGAAAAAGTGGCTTCTGTCACCAGCGGCTTTGTGCAACTTAGCGGACAAGGCCGTACTTAAGACCTCTTATTACCAAACTGTCTCTTATTATCTGATAGCAGAGACAGAGATAATTGTTTTTAAAATAAATTAAAATAGTTCTGTGACTTATGCAATAAATACAAATGTTTCCTAAGGTCTTGAAGTCCAAGGCTCCTCAAGGGCATGAGCACGGACAGCACCGGAACATATCTGCCCTGATGTGTCCACTGCCGATGATGTCATCCACAAGGAGGTAGTGTCACTTCAATGGATGTCCTCCTTTATTCTTTCATATGTTCATCTGAGACAAAGTGGGAGAGTGTACAATTTTTTACTACACAATAAAGACACAAAAAAGGAAATTCTGTCATCATTTACTCAAACTCATGTTGTTCCAAACCCATATGACTTACTTTCTTCTGTGGAACACAATGAGAGATGAATGTTAGAATGTTAGGCCTCGGTCACCATTAACTTCTATTGTGTGGAAAATAGATGCAATGAGGGTGAATGAGGCTTACACTCTGCCTAACATCTTTTGTAAATTATGTTAATGATGACAGAACTATACCTTTGACACATTTGCAGTAACATTTCCAGGCACCAGAGGGCGCAAGACAATTTCTTTTCATTCTGATTGGTTCAGCATGAGTTCACTGAACCAGAGGAAACATTTTTCAGCCTTCACAGAACATGAAAAGGTTGAGGTGAGCGCAGCATATCGCCAAAAACGTTCATCACATTTGTCATGACATTCATCTGTGAAGCACTAGACAAACACACTTAATCCTCTATGAGCTGCATAATGAAATGCGTTTAAAAAACAAAAATCAGCTGACACGTTCAAGTTACTCCACAAATAAATTGCTATGTGCGGAAAAGCATATTACTACATTACTCTTGCCATATCTACAGTGTATATACAGCAGAAAGAGACAGAGTACAATGGCAGTACGCTACTGTGAACATTTCCATTTGTGTTAAGTTTGGCAAACGGCATTCAACACATGATGATCAATGGACTATTTTTATTTTGAATCTAAGGCCTATTATAACTAGGTGTCCCAAATGGACCGTCAACCCCTTTGCAGTTGATTGTTCATTGGCAGTCACATTCATTCATTAGGTTCATCAACAATAAATAAAGCACATCAATCAATGAAAAAGCATATTTGGACTGAATGAACGTAATCTAATCTTTGAAATGGTCTTCCTTTAACTATTAGATCCTCTATAGTGACTTAAATCTCATCTTAAATCTTTATATATATATATATATATATATATATATATATATATATATATATATATATATATATAGGCTTTTAAGCAGAGCAATGACAATGGTGTTGATGAGTCTTTTGAATGTATTATATTTTTGATTTTATTTATTTTTATTATTATTCTGGAAAGCACTTTGATCAACCGAAGTTGTTTTTAAATGTGCTATAGAAATAAAATGGTATTGTTTTGATTGTACAGACTATGATATGCACTAAGTACATGCATTCGATGATTAGCCGTAGTCATTATATGACACATCATTTTGTATGATAATGTGTAATCATTACACATGTGTTTTATTTATTCAAAACACTTTTATTCCTACGTTTTTGTTCACCTTCAAAAATGTGCCTTGGCAAATAAATCACAACCAAATTTCAGTTCACAAAATAAAACTAGGATAGAATAAAACAGAGCTCATGTGACTTAATGAAAGTGAAAAGCAATTGTATGTTGTCATTTATAAATGTCATGAGCTCACTGAGGGTTAAAATGTCAAGAACAGCTGTAAAGACGAATAGTGGAGGGAAGCCTTGAGGTATGTGTGTGTACCTTTTAATTTAAGCAACTTTACAGTTTTAAAAGAAGAATGAATGTACAGTAAGTGCTTTTCATAACATTTAAATTGGCTGTGCACCTTTAATAAGTAACACTCAAAACAGTAACACTGACTAATGAAATAAGCACTAAATGAAATGAACATCACCTCTACACATGTAGAGGGAATTCTGAGTTTTGGGCTTTCATTTACTGCTAACAAATGCTTTAGACTTCCTATGATGATTTTTAAACAATGATATTTATTCCAACACCACTAGAAGATGAAACTACAGTAAAACAAAAAACATAGCCAACATTATGTAACATAAAAAAAGAAATCTCAGTCCTGACCATATTTGATGGAACGTTTCTGTTCCGTATATTTAGTGACTCACCTTCTGTCTGCTTTTGAGGAGGCGGAGTTACAGGAAGAGGACACACCCAGCAGGGACCTGTCTTCCACGGAGTCAGTGTGGCCACTGTCTACAGAGTCTGTATCGCTCGATTCCGTCCGGGTCACTTCCTTGGAAGCAGACTTAATTTCCGGGATCTGAGCAACTTGGAACCTGCAATGCACACATGGGTGACACAAAGTTTAGGAGGTGCACTTGGAGGGCTGAAAGAATGAGACATGAAATATTCAGTAGAAAAAAAAGGATGGGCAGTTTTAATTAAGACTTACTTTTAATTTTTACTTTATACATTATATACATAATGCTCACCTTCCAACAGACAGTACAGTGACGTCTTCGGGCAAGGGGCTCTTGACCAGGTTAGTAGGGCCTTTGTGAGCATCGGCGGGCAGCAGCAGTTCAGGCCATTTCTTCTGGCTGCAGCGGGAACAGCAGAGCCCAGAGCGAGATGCCAGCCCGTTTATAGTGTGCAAATGATGCTGGTGGGTACACAGCCTTGGCAATGAGCGGAACTGTGAAAATTGAGGAAGAGCTGGAAACCTGAAAGAAAAAAAAAATGTACTACTGATTTTTGGTATCATGTAGGCAGAATGTTGTTAGCCTTGGTCACAATTCACTTTCATTGTATGGAACAGATGCAAGGAAAGTGAATGGTGACAGTGGCAAACATTCGCCCCAGTGATGAGTGGCTTAATTGTTCAAATAGATTTTGGGGCCACTTTAGACAAGCTTGGAACCTTCATTAAGAATTCAGCTAATGTGTGTTCACGGGTGTGCATATACTTGCTATTTGCCTGCTTTAAACGTGACTAATCGAATCAGATTTCAGAATAATAGCTAAACTAACAATGTCAAACACATTGTAACAGTCAAGAGTTCCCCCTTGCCAGTTACTCGGACAGTGACCTCTGCTTAACACAGTTGAAACAGTACTGGCACAGAGGCTCAGTTTGCTTCCATCATCAAATAATGCCTGCTGAAATAACACAATGTGCTAGCGCTTGGATCAAAAGATCCTTTTTAATTCCAGAACCTTTTCTTCTGGCCAAGAGATCGGCTGAAAATAACTGCCACGAGCTCAGCAGCTCCAGATATATTCACAAAGGAACTTTGGGAGGGAGGGGCTCTGGATGGGAAGGGGCGTGGCCAGTGGATGTCAAGACTGAATATTTATTTAATTGTTAAAGGAATAGTTCACCCAAAAATGAAAATTCTCTCATGATTGTGAGAACTCTCATGCCATCCCAGATGTGTATGACTTACTTTTATCAGCAGAACACTAAGATTTTAGAGGAAAATCTCAGCTTTGTTGGTCAATACAATGCAAATCAACAGGGTCCGACATTTTTAAGCTCACAAAAGCACATAAAGGCAGAATAAAAGTAATCCATACGACTCCAGTGGTTAAATCCATGTCTTGAGAAATTATATGTGAAGGTGTGGGTAAGAAACAGATCAATGTTTAAGTAGTTTTATACTATAAATGTGCATGCCTGCCCAGAAGTAGGTTTTAGATATTCACAAAGTATGTACCAAAAACAAAAGGAAAGTAGAGCCATTAGGAGGTCTGTTTGAAAGTGGAGATTTATTGTAAAAAACAAAAAAGGACATAAATGTTGATATGTTTCTAAACCACACCTATCATATCTCTTCTGAGGACATGTATTAAACTACTGGAGTCTTATGGATTATTTTTATGCTGCCTTTAAGTGTTTTTTAAGATTCAAAGTTTTAGACCCTGTTGACGTACATTGTATGGACCTACAGAGCTGAAATATTCTTCTAAAAATCTTAATTTGGGTTCTGCAGAAGAAAGAAAGTCATACACATCTGGGATAGCATGACGGTGAGTAAATGATGAGAAATGGTTCATTATTGAGTGAACTATTCCTTTAAATAATCAGTGCTTATTATATTTGGATGGACAGAAATTTTGATCACAATGTCTGCACAGATTTTCCACTATTTTTTAAGTTTTTTCTGTACAACCATTCACAGATACAGAAGGCTAATTTATACTTATAGAAGCCGGTTCGCCCAGTTAGTTCACCTGAAAATTCTAAGGAAATGCACTGTTATGTAAGTGCCGCGTAGTTCTAGCGGGAAGACTAGCAGCTGTACATCATCACACCATTAGCTGGGTAACTCCCAGCCAATCACATGTAAGACATTGCTTTATAATTCTGCTCACAATCTATCACATTGCTGTTTCAGTGCGCTAACACGGCAACCTCCACCACCCCACCACCACCAGTTGAGCCCCGTCCCGCACAGGGGTAGGCTCCTCGCCCCTGCCTCCTATCTCCGGCAGGATATGACGGTTCCAAGTACAACTTTTACAGACCACCAGACGGGGCCTACGCCAAAGAGAGACATTACTTTTCTGTTTTATATTTATCAAATAAATGTCACCTTAAATTTCACTCAAGTCTGCGAGTCTAACTGATAGAAATATTGTTCTGCCAAGTTCTTCGTTTGGTGATATTTATCCTGTTCACACTCACTGCTAAAATTAATCTAGGAGAACTGGGCTAGTCAAAGAGCATTCATAAAACTAATCTTAGGTGTCGTTTGAACATGACGTTCTTCATTCATTTATTTCCCTCAACAATTTTGTTTTAAATTACACCGCTCATAGTATAAATACAGGCTTTGTTTGCTTAGGTTGCTTTAGTATGTTCAGTAAAATAGTTTGGCTTCTTCTATTGTATAAATTAGTTGAATCATTTTATCCGTGCTGGTCTTTTATTGTTGTATCACCTATTTCTGATATATCCACCTGTTACGAGGAGGAGGGCGTGGCCGGGCCACGAGGATACACGCCTGGTGCTGAATTGTCCTAATCAGCCGGGAGGAGGATAAATACGGGCCGGATGCACCATTTCGAGAGAGACACATGCGGCCGCTGTGTGTGTGTCTATGTTTGTTTAAGTTCATTTGTGTTATTAAAGTTATGTTGACTGTTCTGCTGGTTCACGCCTCCTCCTTGCCCATCCTGAACTCCATTACACCACCCTTAAATGGCACATAAAAACAAATTAAACTGTGGTTGGCCATTTTAAATCTCAGTCAGACAGTCTATTGCTTTCTAATTGGGCAAAAATAGACTGACACTAAGGCTACGACAACAGAAAACACATTAATTATGCTACGATGATGCCTCTCATCCACACTGGAATGGCGTTTTCCTCCACTTGAAAATGGACCTTTCCAAAAACACTCTCCGTTACAACATAATTTGAAAAACGATGACTTTAGGAAACTGAAAACGAGTTTGCAAACGAAAACGGATTAGTGTAGATGTGACCTAATAACCTGCAATGCCATCTTTCTTTCAAAATAAAAGGTTCTTTTCAATTCTTTTGGTCTTTCTCTCGCAATTGTTCTTTGAAGCACCTCACAGCGGTGATGCAGCAGTTTGAAAAGAAGCACTTCCTTCTGGATGATTTATATGCATGTCAGTGATTCACAGGTGTAAACTAATTAACACTGGCACAATATCTCTCTCTATCAGCTCGTCTAACACTATATCGATTTCTCCATGAAAGCTATAATGTTTCTTAACTCAATGAAGAAACAGTTTAAATTCACTCGTGTTTATTCCAACTTCGGTCTGCGCATGACAACTGACCATTTTCACAGACTGTGGTGATGTGTTTCCGCCTTATTTAGCAGCGTAAATCTAGCAAACTTTTTTATTTGATCATTTTCTTTTATATTGATTGTAATTTTATAACATTATGCTTTGTGTTATTTTACCCTGGAATTAGTTTTAAAACACGAATTACCACAGCTGCGAGGGGGTTTTCAATTACAGCTGCTGAGAGAGTGGACCCCCCTTGTGGGTCCCGGCCCCTTGGTTGAGAACCACTGGTCTAGAGCACTTCTAAATTTTAGGTGAGTATGCTGCAACTGACACCTAGTGGCCAGACTAGATATATACTCTATCATGGCATCACTTTCTTATGATGTGTTACATTCATACCAGCAGACAGAGAAGTAATATTGAAGTAAGTTTGGAGCAGAAGAAATAGAAATAAAGCTTGTTTGTAATATGTCAATTTTACGCTAAGCTAAAATGCTATTTCTAGACATTTTACATGCACATGTTACCTGACACGATCATATTTTTATCAAGAAAATACATATTTTTAGGCTGATTTGAGCTAAAGCGAAGCACAATTTATGATAACATTGTTGTCTGATTCCAGTTTCCTAACGTATTAATTTTCTAAAGTACGTTTTTGCAAGATGTAGTGTGGATGAGTGGTGTAAATGCAGTAAAATCAATGCGCTTTTAAACAAAAACGTTTTAATGTGGACGTGGCCTAATATGGCCACCAAGTGAACCTATTTGCTTTAAAAGAACTTTGATAATTGTACACACTGTCACAAACAAAGTGTCATTATGTACAGATTTCAATCCATTTCTTATCAAATCATTTACACATTTTTTTTTACTGTGACAACCACCAATAATGTACTATCAACCTCTCCCAAATACTGTATATGCCGCAAAGTCAATTGAGACCTGTGTGTGAGTTTTCGAGGGTTGATGTGTTTGTGTGTCTGATAAAGTGTGTTCTTACTTGATAGATGAGCTTTTGTTCACAGCCATCTCTTTATTCTCATATTCCAGCAACAGTTCTTCCAGAGCAGCTGCGTTTTCTTTAACACACACACACACACACACACACACACACACACACACACACACACACACACACACACACACACACACACACACACACACACACACACACACACACACACTCTATGAGACTCAGTGCTTTCACAGGCTCTGTGATGTGAGGAGTGATTTAAGAAATATCACACACCTTTCTTCTCTGTGATGAGTCGAACCAGAACACTGATCGTATCTTCATTGGGGTCATCGATAACATACGGACAAGGGTTTCCTGAGTCAACAGAGAGAAAATAGTATTATATAATAGTATATATTTTTTTTATTATTTAACCATTTTTATTGATTCCATTCAACAAATTAAACATAAAACAAAAAATGTGGAATCAAATTTAAAATATATAATTAAACCCTCTCCCCCAAACACCCCCCCCCCCCCCCCCCCCCCGACAAAAACACGCACCCCAGTGGTCATAAATATTTAGAAACATAAAAAAAAAAAAAAAAACACAGAACACACACACATTTAAAACTAGAGATGCCTCTCCACTGCCCCTCCCCGAGAGCCTTCCTAAAAAGCCAAATATCTGCCCAATTTCTGATCAAATAACCCCAGATATATATATATATATGTATCATACCCCCATGATTTTTCTATAACTTTGCAAAATTATTAAAAACAAAAAACTGAAATATCACATTGACATAAGTATTCAGACTTAGTTGAAGCACCTTTGGCAGCAATTACAACCTCAAATCTATATTGCAATAAGCGTTGCACACATGGATTTGGGGATTTTCTGCCATTCTTCTCTGTAGATCCTCTCAAGCTCTGTCAGGTTGGATGGGGACCATCAGTGAACCAACATTTTCAGATCTCTCCAGAGATGTTCGTTTGGGTTCAAGTCCGGGTTCTGTCTGGGCCACTCAAGGACATTCACAGAGTTGTCCTTAAGCCACACTTGTGTTGTCTTGGCTGTGTGTTTAGGGTCATTGTCCTGTTGGAAGGTGAATCTTCAGATCAGTTTGAGGTCCTGAGCACTCTGGACCAGGTTTTCATTAAGGATATCTCTTTATTTTGCTGCGTTCAGCTTTCCTTCAACCCTGACCAGTCCCCTAGTCCCTGCTGCTGAAAAACACCCGACAGCATGATGTTACCACCACCATACTTCACTGTTGGGATGGTATTGATGCTTGGAACGGAGTCCAAACAGTTCAATATTCGTTTCATTAAACCAGATAATCTTGTTTCTCACAGACTGTCCTTTTAGGTAATTTTTTGCAAATTCCAAGCGGGCTTTCATGTGTCTTGCACTGAGGAGAGGCTTACGTCTGGCAACTCTGCCATTAAGCCCAGATCGGTGGAGTTTTGCAGTGATGGTTGTCCTTGTACAAGTTTATTCCATCTCCACACATGATCTCTGGAGCTCAACCAGAGTGACCATCGGGTTCTTGGTCACCTCTCTTACAAAGGCCCTTCTCCCCCGATTGCTCAGTTTGGCTGGGTGGCCAGCTCTAGGAAGAGTAATGGTTGTTCCAAACTTCTTACATTTAAGAATTATGGAGGCCACTGTGCTATTGAGAACCGTCAATGCAGCCTAAACTTTTTTTGTAGCCCTCCCCAGATCTGTGCCTCGACACAATCCTGTCTCTGAGCTCTGCAGGCATTTCCTTTAACCTCATGGCTTGGTTTTTGCTCAGACATGCATTTTCAGCTGTGAGACATTATATAGACAGGTGTGTGCCTTTTCAAATCATGACCAGTCAATTTAATTAGCCACAGGTGTTCTCCAATTAAAGTGTAGAAACATCTCAAAGATGATCCACAGAAATGGGATGCACCTGAGCTAAATTTAAAGTGTCATAGCAAAGGGTCTGAATACTTATGCTAGTGTGATATTTATTTTTTTCTTTTTAATACATTTGCAAAGTTATCGAAAATCAGTTTTTTGCTTTGTCATTATGGGGTATGGTTGTAGATTGATGTGAAAAAATAAAAAATTTACACCATTTTAGCAGAAGGCTACAAAATGTGAAAAATGAAGGGGTATGAATACTTTCTGAATACTTTCTTTTGCTATTGGGGTGAACAATTACCCAAACATGGTCTTTTGCCAGTTTTTGTGTGATTCACCCAAGGTTGTGTCAAATATTACTTCAATGGAGTTCAACAATTCCAAGCTTCAAAAAAGGACATAAAGGCAGCATAAAAGTAATGCATACAAATCATGTGGTTCCATTTATGTCTTCTGAAGCAATACAATTATTTTTGGGTAAGAACAGGCCTAAATGTAACTCCACATGAGTCGTATGGATTATCTTTAAGCTGTCTTTATGTCCTTTTCTGGAGCTTGGAAGTGTTGGTCCCCATTAACTGGCATTGTATTGATTTATTCACATCACACCTCCATCAAAATATTTTAGTTTGTGTTCTGCAGAAGAAAGTCATATGAGTTTGAGACATCATAAGGGTGAGTAAATGTCATTTTGTGTGAACTATTCCTTTAAACTGTTCTGTGGGTATGTATGTGGTCTGCCACGATATCACCCCTGTTATTAAGTGCTATGTTGAAAAGATTTTTAATAGCACAAGGAACCTACTGTGCTTAGTGTGACGATTCTTTCATTATTTCCAACCTGAAAAACCTGAAGTTCACTATGAGTCACTGGTATCACACAAAATAATTCATTTCACAACAAAAATGTATTCATACTGCTGCTAAACTCTCTATTGTGACGAACTCCCTCTATTATTGGACACAGAGGGCTCACTGTGTCAGAAAAAGTGGTCTCTATGGTAACCAGATTTTTCCCCTGAGTTCCACAGTGAAGCAGCTGGGGACAGTAGAACGACACTCTGCTTTATTCAATCAGAATCAGCACTGCAGCCTAGCTTTATTCTGATTGACCAGGACCATTTGTTAAAATAGTCTATCTATCTATCTATCTATCTATCTATCTATCTATCTATCTATCTATCTATCTATCTATCTATCTATCTATCTATCGCCCACCTCATCCATCCATCCATCCATCCATCCATCCTAACAATGTCAAGGTAATAATAAAATGCTTTAAGTGTATTGCTGATTCATTTCACATCTGAGATAAGCGATTAGAACGTATCAGCTTACTGTTACATAATACTGAAATACTGCAGCTCAAGGTGTAAGTGCTTTCTAGATCTTGAAAGTGAAGCACTTGTGTAATCATCTTCTTTTGAAAGTGCCAAGGAAAGACATTTTGACAAAGACAAATATCTTGTGATATTTTGAATACGCCGTGTTCCCTTGATTTCTTACATAAATGTGTTTGATGTAACAAGATAGGCTATTTTTATAGTTATTACAGGGACTAAAAATGGTTCAAGGAACAAAAACCGAAGAAAAAAAACAATTGTTTTGGCAGAACGTAATCGAAAACCGTAACAAATCGATTTTCAATCGTTCTGGAGTGAAAACGATATTTTTAAATGCTGGTAAACCCTTATAACTGGTTAATTTTGTTCCGATCATTTGGCCAAAGTGTTTATCACAGTAAATCTTTTGAACTACAGCAATTCTTGTTGCCTGAAAAAATTAAATGTGTTTTGATCCTAAATGAAAACTGTTCATTACACATTTTTTTGACTAATTGCCTGTTGTGGATGTTGCATTCTCTGAATTCACCTTTAAAACACCTTTTTAACAACTATGTATAAGTACTACAGTACATATACAGTACATGCACAGCTAATTCAGGTACAAGGAAAACATTATTAGAAGTAAAACATTTCTCAGTTGTTTCCAGGTCTTATTGTTAGATATGATGCATTAATATAGTTTTGATGGGCCGGGTTCTAACTCAGAAGCAGATCTGTAATTAAAATGATATTTAACTGTTAATTAATTGCTTGTTATAATTTATGATTAATGAAAAAAGCCCCATACCATGGTACAATGATCACACTCAAGATGGTGTCTGTAGTTACAAACAGACACTAAAAGCTGCCAGGTCAGCCTATTTGAGCAAACTCATAGAAAATAACCACAACAATCCTAGGTGTTTATTCAGTACTGTGGGTAAATTGGTTAGGAATGAAGCCTCAACAGAACCAGATAATTCTGTCACAGCACAATAGTACTGACTTCATGGATATCTTTTCTGATAAAATAGAAATCATCAGAAATAAAATAAATATAGAATTATGCAATCAATTGTCACAGCACCTCAGAAAACAGTGTCTCATAAATTTCATCATGAGCAATTTCAATCCTTCGTTGTCATAGTTCATGAAGAGCTAACAAAACTTATCAAAAAAGTCAAATGCCACAACATGCATGTTAGATCCATTACAATCTAAGCTCTTAAAAGAGGTATTCACTGTAATCTCAGAACCTCTTCTTAATATTATTAACTCCTCGCTACCCTTAGGACATGTCCCAAGAAACTTTAAAATGGCAGTTATCAAACCACTTATTAAGAAGCCAAAACTTGATCCTGGTGAATTGGATAATTATAGACCGATTTCGAATCTCCCATTTATATCGAAAATACTAGAAAAGGTAGTTTCCTCCAAACTATGTTATTTTATACAGAGATATGGTATATATGAACAAATTCAGTCAGGATTTAGGCCCCAAAACAGTACAGAGACTGCACTATCAGAGTTACAAATGACTTGCTGATGAATCTGATTGCGGCTGCATTTCTCTTCTGGTGCTTTTAGATTTTAGTGCTGCATTCGACACAATAAATCATGACATTCTCTTGAATAGGCTTGAGAATTATGTTGGCATTAGTGGACTTACATTAGCATAGTTCAGGTCCTATTTATTAGACCACTACCACTTTGACTGTGTAAATGATGAATTGTCAAATCAAACATAAGTATGGAGTGCCACAGGGATCAGTTTTAGGGCCTCTGCTTTTCTCCTTATATATGCTTCCCCTGGAAGATATTATCAGGAATCATGGAATAAATTTCCACTGATACCCAACTTTATATTTCTTCTAAACCCGACAACATTTCACAATTCTCCAAATTAGCAGTGTATCAATGAAATCAAAGATTGGATGCCCAGAAATGTCCTTCAACTCAATTCCGACAAAACAGAGGTACTAATTATTGGATCAGAAACCTCTAAAAATAAGCAGCTAAAATACAATTTGACTCTTGATTGATGTAGTTACATCGTCTTCTACAGCAAAGAAATTAGGTGTTATATTTGATACCAATCTGTCCTTTGAAAATCTAATTTCCAATGTTTGTAGAACAGCATACTTCCACCTCTGATTATGACACATACTCTCTGTTGCTGATGCCAAAAAAGTAATTCATGCGCTCATGACCTCAAGACTAGATTATTGTAATACATTACTGGGAGGATGTACTGAAAGTTCAATAAATAAACTTCAATTGGTTCAAAATGCAGCTGCCAGAGTGCTGACTATAACCAAGAAAGATGATCATATTAGCCCAATTTTATCATCATTACACTGGCTACATGTTAAGTTTCATATTACTTTTAAAATTCTGTTAACTACATACAAAGCTTTGGATGGAATGGCTCTGCAATACTTAAGTGACCTCTACCATTACAAAATTCTGACCTATTAATAGTTCCTAGAATATTAAAATCTGCAAAAGGAGGTAGATCCTTTTCCTATTTCCTAGGACAATGCATCTATGTGAACGTCTGCAGTTAATCCAGGATGGACTTAAAAGACATTAGTCAATAATCTTACATTTCTTACAAAATCAGTTTTTATACACTGGCCCTAAACAATTACTTAGTTGACAAATTTTAAACCATGACTTGCACTGAAAACAAATAACTAATATTGTCATTATATTCATGCTGTTTAGCCAGAGGGGAACTGGCCCCCACAGTGACCCTGGTTTCTCCCAAGGTTATTTTTCTCCATTAACCAATATCTTATGGAGTTTTGTGTTCCTTGCCACAGTCGCCTTCATCTTGTTAATACAATTATTATTGAACTATTTAATTATTTATTTTTATGCACAATTTACAATTACACAATGATGACTCTAAGTCAAACTCTACAGTTTCAATCTCTGTAAATGAATGATTTTCTGTAAAGCTGCTTTGAAATTATGTGTATCGTGAAAAGCACTATACAAATAAAAATGACTTGACTTTCTATTCTGATAAATCCACCACACAGGGAAAAAAATTGCTTATTTTTGCTTATTTTGGTGAGGCTTTCTTTTCCAGACCATGTTGCTTGTTTCTCTTGCGATATCTGGCAACACTGCAATTGGAATTTCACCCACCCCTTAGCACCGAGTACTGTCATTTTAAAAAGAGCGTTATTAACCATTATTTTATTTTGTTCTAACCAGTAACCTTTTGGAAAGGAGGCTGTGGAACTTCAAACGAAAAAATTATGTTTTTGCACTGAACGAACTGAAATGAAAAACATTACGTTTTTAGTCCCTGCTTGAGTATTCATATTCAGTAACAGCAGGGTTTTAGTAGTTTCTCTAGGTCATTGTGATGACAGTTGCTAGCTAACATTGACCAAGACAGAACTAGTCACTCAGCACTAGTGTGCAGAGAACATTTACAAGCAGAGAACAGACTGAATTATTGATTGAAGGAAAGGAGATATAGAGGGAGTGTTGTGTTGTTCAAAGATAGATGAGGAATGAAGGGATGCATGTACAGTTCCTTGAGTTGTCACAGGTTGAAGCAGAGGCAGGACCCAAACGCAGAGTTAAAAAAACAAAAGGATTTATTTATACAAAATAAACAAAAAACAAAAAAACTACCCCATAGGGGAAAAACACAGTCAAGGGCAACAAACTAGATGACAGGCTGGGGGCAGACAAACTGTGCCCAGGACCAACCGAAACCGACAGACTGGAAAGCAGGACAGACATTAACATGGAACAAGCACAAGACAAAATGGCACTGGACAACACACACGAGGAGACAAAAATAGGGAAGGAAATCAAACAGGAGTAACAAATGAACTAATAAAGGGCAAACAAAGAGGTGGGGCAAAACAGAAACAAAACAAAGTCACATGCTCTCACAAAAACGCAGACACCCGAATGCAGAGCGCATATCGCCAAGACAACAGGCATGGATTTTTGTCAATAATGTGTCCCAAATTTCTGTCAGGGATTTAGAATCAAAACTAGCGATGTGTGGTTCGCAAATTAAATGAATTTTAAGTCGTTTCTATTCAATTAATTGCTCAAATGGCCTAGTAATACATTCTGAATCGGCTTGCTATTCAGTCGGAATCACTGCATGGCTCCCACACAAGCCAAATAGATTGAAGCGGTTTCTCGCCTTGTGAACCAGAATACTTTAGAACACAGAGAGCGCTGGATGAAGAGGAATATTTACCTACAATCAATTGCAATCAAACCTGTGAATCTACGCTATCATTTGACAACAATGAAGAATGTCTTAATGAAGTTCAACACCTGTGTGTACAGCCTGCAGGTAAACACATTTCCATTTTTGGACATATATCTTAGAGCACCATGTAAATATCAAAGGGTGCCAAATGGTGTAGGACCAGCACTGAGTTCCAAAAATGTCTTTTTAAAATCTCCATTGCAAAAGTCAATTTTAGAATTAGTAAACCTTTCAAGATAGAGCTACCATGAGCTTGTCTACCAAAGTTGTTGAAAGATGGTATAGTCATTTATGCATAATCTATAAAGCCACTTACAGTATATTCATAAAATACCTTTAAGAGTGTGTTTTGATTTGAACATGTGACCCTGGTGTTTTTAGGTAGCTAGCTCGTGTCAGCTCACGTATATGTGCGTTTCAATTCAAACCTTGGCGTTGCTAGCCCTAGTCGTGCTACATGAAGTTTCAACTTAATTATTTAGAAAAAGTTCCAGGTTAAATAAGACAATACTCAAAATCCTTAAGGAAGATCCACCAATCAAAGAAGTCGCGGGTACCATGGAAATAGGAATGGCAGCAATCTCCGCAATGGTTTTTGCATGAGTTTGATTCCCACATTTTCACTTTAGTCACTTTACATAAAACCATCGGTCAAATGCATAAGTGTAAATGTAATGTGAATGAAGTCCTGACTACAACCCCAAATTCAAGCTCTGTTACTCTATTTACTCAGCAGTAAAATATGCATTGATTGATGCATGCATTACATGCTAGTTCTTGGAGACTTACCCGCTTTACAGGCAAAACCAGAATCACCATATTCTAGTGCTACTGCAGAGAAATCACTCTGCATATCAGACTCAAAACGGGTTCAGTTACACCCACTTATTCGCATATGGACACAAAGAGGGGATACCTGTCTGGTCTCCTGTTCTCTGTGATTTTATTTAGTTTCACTCTCGATTTCCAACCCTTAGTAGATGGGTTTTGGTGTAATGATTTGGTCTCTGTTGCTTTTCATACTAGACTCATATTAAACTATAAGGTTCTGTGATTTTAAGGGAAATCAGATTACAGTATATTCAGCTCCATATTAAGACTGATATGTGCATCAGTTCATCAGGTATATGATTTCAGGGAGGTTCAATTATGTAGCTTAATAGGGCCATATCATAAGAAATAAAAATGTCCTTCATCCATTGAGGTAAAAAGAGTGTACATCATTTTAAACACCTGTCAAAAGTAATAACCATTCATCTAGATGTGTACCTTCTTTCTGTGGGGTGGCAGACTCTTCGTCCAAAGCCTCTTTCTCGGCATTGCAACGGAAGCCCTTCTTCTTCAGTAGGTTGCAGATGAAAATCCCCAGCAGTCCCATCATACAGAAGATAGGCACCAGTGCAAACACAGCATACTCAGTGCTCTTCTCCTCAGGACCGTGAACGCTGGTGGAGTTTGAACTTCCCACTCCAGACCTGCTGGGGGTGCTCTTAGCAACGTTACGTTTGCGCCGGCTGTCTAGCTCTGTAGAAATAAACACACATGACATAATTAGTTGTGTTTCCTAAGGCAAGCATCACTATTACTATTGCTCACATTAAGGGTTTGGTTAAAATGTTTTTTTTCATAAATTGTTAAGATTTATAGCTAGATACTTTCATATGAACTTCTTATTATTAACCTAAGAACTTTCTAAATGTTCTTTCTTAAGAAGATTTTTGTGAATTCGGTCTTTGAAAAGCATAGAAAGACTTCGGGATGGGCCCTTTTTTAATTGGGCCAGTATGCAACTACCTACCATCACCCAGGCAACCAATCACAACAGCCTAGCATGGTGCTTGGTGAGCTTTGCATAAACTAACATTTTCTTCAGAAAGAGTAACAATCAAACTACTTATTATAATGTCTGATTACCTATTTCATATACCATGATATTTACATGGTACTCCAAGTTACTTAAAAAAATACTATGCTATGACTGTGGTACAGCGACCAAATATATGGTAGTTTTTCATAAAGTTCTTTAATAGCTGAATGACCAAAACTAAGCAAACAGATGGGTCTGGCATCCACTTTCCTAGTCCATTGTGGAAATTTCACAGGCATTGATATAGGGCACATATAAACACTTACTCCTGACGCAGGCATGGAGGGTGGAGGTCTTCCGTGTAGCAGCAGGGTGAAACCTGAAAAATATGTCAGTTTTGGAAACTTTTATACTACGACAAACATATCTGTTGTGGCACCATGTGTTTGTTTAACTGGTATCAGAAGGACAAATCATAAAGGTGTAATGGTATATTCACTCCAGTGTATTTGTTCATGGACAATACATATTTTCTGTTCTTTACCCAGGAAGACATCCTCCACACATGGTGTCAGAATGTGAGGTCGGTGCGGTGAGGATCCAGCGGTTGAGTTCTCTGCAGGAGGTATGTGGGCGGCACGGCTTAGTGTCAGGGGCATCTGAGAAGCTGCCTGCTGGGCAAATCCGGCATGATTCAGTCACACCGGGACCCTCAGCTTTCCCACAAGCCTTAAAAAAAACACCATTCGAATGATGTAATCACAAACTTTATGAAAGTGCAAAGTGTTATTTCTCTTAAACCTTAGTGTCAATTTCTTGAAAGGGGAGGGAAATGCACTTTAGAGAGGATCAATAAAACAACTATTACACATGATCTCTGGAATACTTCATTCTGATTGGTCAATAGCACCATCTAGCAGTCTGATATTGCTCAATATCAACCGCACCTCCACGTATCAGACCGGTCATCGGGGTTTTGCGACCCATCATTCCTGTTTCCTGGATCACTGTGCGATCTCTAAAAGTAAGCTAATAAAATCATTTAAACTCAAATCAATGTTTCATGTGCATTTATTTATTTGGCAAGTAGTTTTTAAATAATGTGCATAATAAGTAGTCAGACAGTCATAAATTACAAAATAAACACCAATATTACTCCAACACAAACTGGAGGTGGATTTCAGCTGTTCAGCGATTTATTTCTTCTCACTTATTTACATAATTTCAATTTTAGTTAATAGGTTAGAAGCCGTGTAATATGTGGGATAATGTACAGTCAGTCAGTTGTTATCTCAAAATAAGCCCCTTCAGGCTGACTCAAAATCTGTTTCGCGTCGGGGTCCTGATCACCCTGTTGGGGGTTTAATTTGCAACAACCTATACACTATATGACTATACATTATCCCTAACAAAAAACAGCATTAATGAACTAATTAATTCATATTTATAATAATTACAATAATATATTTTATAACTTGTTTTTCTTTTAATTTTAGGGTAAAATGTGAAGTGAGTTTTTCCAACAAAAATGTTTGGCATTTGGTTTTCAAGTTCACAAAAGAACCCATAGAAATCTTTAAGTGCATAAATACAATAAAGCAACTCCTCTTTACATTATTTGGTGTATTATTTCCAATTTACAGTACTGTGCAGACGTTTTAGGCACTTAAGGTGTTTCACAAAACATTTGTCTTAAGATGGTTATTTATATCTTCAGCTTTAGTGTGTCAATATGTATATAAATGTTAGACTCCCAAACATTACTTTTGCAAATAGAAAAAAATAAGAATAGAAGAACAGGGCGCTCTGCAAGAGATGGCATGGTCCCACAAAGCCCGCCACTAAACATTGTGTCAGTCTGAGATTACATAAAGAGGCAAAAGCAATTGAGACAGCCTAAATAGATAGAAGAACTGTGGAGAAATCTCCAAGAAGCTTGAAACATCCTTTCGGCCAACAACCAAGAAAAACTGTGTCCAGGTGTACCTTGGAGAATTGGTGCTGTTTTAAAGGCAATGTTGGTCACACCGCTTTTTTCATGTTTACTGGACTTTGTAAGATGTTAATTGATAAATTAAAACTATTTATGGCATTATATTTGAAGACATCTTCACTAGGCAACATTTTCCACAGGTGCCTAAAATTATTGCATAGTACTGTATGACCAAACAGGAATGATTCATTTGTATGAAAGCATAACGTTGGATGTACTGGAACCAGGAGGTTCTTTCTGGATTGTGATTGAATGCAGCGAGTTTTGCTTTGTTCGAGTGTTGGGGGACTGTTTTGTCTCACCATGGTAGGCTCCTTTCCCGCTGGACAGAGCGGACAAACACAGCCCTCGTCCCATTGACACTGCGCCGCTATTGTCCCCCATAACTCCAGCAGCTAAAGAGAGACACAAACATGATCATTAATATAAAAGATATAGAGATATGCAAGCCATTTATTTGTTCATGCCTTGCGCCCCGTCTGCCAACAGGTCATCCCCGTCTACCTTGATCATGGGAGGGAAAATAATAATAATTGGCACCTACACGGCGATCATGCCAAATTAACAAAACATTTAAAAAGAGAGGAAAAAGGCCAACATGGAGCGACAGTAGGAGAGAGAGAGAGAGAGAGAGAGAGAGAGAGAGAAAAAACACTTACTCGCCAGTTCTTCGATATGCCATAGCTTGGTCCTCGGCCACTCCTCCACCCTCTAATGGACGACAGCCACAGCTCCCCAGATGGATCGGAGGCAGTCCTCGGCCCCTGGCTGACGGAACGCCCCGCCGCGCTTTTGGTGGACGGTAGGGGTCTCCCCCACCCCTGGCAGCAGTAACCGCTCCAGGCGGTTAGTTGGGAGCCCCTCCTCCCCACGTGGTCGGCGGGCGTTCCTCTGCTTCCAGGTGGCCGGTCTCCTCCGTCCTCTGGCAGATGGCCGCGGCTGCTCCTTTGGAATGGATGGTAGCGGCGAGAACTCCACTACGGCGCATCCCTCCTCCTTCCCAGGATTCGGCACCAGTGTAAAGGGCTTAAAGGGAAAGGAGGAGGCGAGAACCGGCTTGACGACTGCAATACAGTGCAGTACAATATAGTATAATGTAGTTTAAGACAAAAGCATTACAGGTCAGTATAGTATAAAATAGTGTGAGTAAAGAATGAGTATATAGATGTTTTCCAAGGAGAATATTGCATGTTATCTGCTTGGTGACGGATGAGAATATTCAAGAGAATTGTGAGGAGAACAGACACAAGAAACTTTATTGTCCCTCATCAATTCATCACTGAGTGCTTAACACTTATCTGTGGTACAGATAGAGTGTGTGTGTGTGTGTGTGAGGATGCACTGGAGAAAGAGATTCTTTGATGAACAGTGTTGTGTTAACGAGCATACTTACGATGAGACAGACAGGAGTTGAGCAGTAAAGGTGGTTCTTCATCGTCTTCAAGATGTTCTTCTATACTCATGTAATCTGATAAAATGCAAGAGGAACTCAGTGACACATACAACAAATATAACAACATAACATTAGAATCATTGATAAACAGCACTTAGACCGCAGCTCTCTTCTGATGGCCACTGTTGTGGCTTTGTATTTGTGCAAAAATAAACTACTAAGATAAATTGTGACATAAATAGTCAGATGGGCTGTGGTTTTTGGACAGCTTAGCTTGTCTTGGCCTACTTTTAGCCCAAACATGCCCAGTCAGGCCAGAACCCACTAAGTGGATCCACTGGAGCAAAAGAGTCAATTAACCGATTCTCTGAAGGGTAGGTCATAGGGTTCTGCAGTAGCATCATGCTATATAGATTATAAAAAAAGAAAGTAATTCGGTTTCTTACAGTAAATTACAGACTTTTCATTATTGGGTGAACCATTCCTTTAAGGACTAAATTACAACTGTTGACCAATACAAAAGCACAGACTCATGTCCACATTTCCACTTTGAAGTATTGTACGATAACTACCGCCTTGCTACAATTATGCATAATACAGCAGCACAAACTTAAAGGCAAATTGATACAAAGAAATCTTGAGCTATATGCAAATAAATGTCAAATAAATAAAAACAAGCATCACCTCAAGGATAAACAGACACCTACAATGCCTTGATCTTGTCACCGAGACAACAGAAAAGACTGTACTAACACACACATGTGCTAACTGATACTTCCACACTTACCCCAGCGTGCTGTTAATTTTTGTTGCCCTGGTAACAGATGCTCTGCTCAATATGGCAACCCTCGCTAAGTGTAACACTGTACTTGTCTTCATAACGCTGTCATTATTTATACTGCCACTCAAAACCACAGCTCCTCCCACAGCATGAGACAGGCCCCTCCTCCTCTACCACAGTCCTCCGATCATATGAGCCTTACCAGTGATTTACATTAAGGTTTAAAGGCTGTATTTTGGTTTGTTGAAGAAATTGTAGTGGAGAGGTTTTTTTTTTTAAGTAAATCTTTTCTAAACTCAACTGAATGGATAAAAATAAATAAAGACTAGAAACATGAAAAACATGAATGAATGTATAAACACAATAATTAAGCTCAGACAACATGTGTCTGTCTGCAATTTTTTCACGTTTCTTCTATTTTTGAAATCAGCAAATGTTTTCAGTGCCATGCAGTCAGGCTCTTCATACCCTTAAGAAAACGGGTGACAAATATGAATTATACAGGGGACCTTTTAACTAAGTACATTAGGAAAAGATTTATTTTAATAATTACATTTTATCATTTTGGTCACATTTTGGCTTTTTAAAAATGAACAAATAAAAGTATTCAATCAATAAATAAGATATTATATTTCATATATTATTTGTGTTACATATTTATTGTTAAATTGCATAATTTGTACTATTTACAAGTATTTACAAGTATTGTTTTGTTGAACACGTGCTAAAACCAGTACTGTCTCTTTAACAAAAAACAGCACTATTGTAAACAACACATTTAAATGAGCGCATGTTAACTAGAGAGGACTCAAATGGCTGTGCGATGCATGATTATAATTTAATGTTTTTTGTTGTTGCTTTTGATCAACAACTCGCTGTAAAGAGCAGAAAGGGTATTAAAATAGACTGTATTCAATGACAAACGGGTTGCGCGGATCTTGTCCTTGAACACACATTACACGGAGCCACTTTTACTCTCAACACGCTGTGAAAATATCTCGCTGCTGAACACTTCACAACTAAATTACACAATTACTGGTGAGTGAAATGGAAACATTTACCAGCCAGTTGCCAAATATATTCACTTTAGTTGCATAACATGAAATTTGGTTGCAAATGCAAGTGATTCCCTCACATTGTAGTAGAGGGTTGCACATTGAGTCAAAGATTGATCTTGGGATTTAAGAATCAATATCAAGATATCGTTCAAATGAAGATTGCGATTAATTGGAAAAACTATATTTTTACCCACCCCTACATACAAAATAACACATTTCAATACAGTAATGTACAGTAGGGTTAGGGTCAGGATAACAAAAGATGTTTATCCAAGAACATGTCTTACTTGGAAATGTCACTGCAATCCTCACAAACCAATTCATTCTCATTAAAGCTACACTATGAAGATTATGTTTATGTTTTATGTTTTTTGTTAGAAATGAACCAATTAATGAGCAAGCACACCAACACTCCGTCTTCCAAACCATGTTTTTACCCTGATTCACAATGGTAGGCCTAATAATGATTGATTTTTTAGAGCTGATGGGATGGATTTGGGGGGAAATTGCATACTTCTGTCATTCGTCCGTGCGTGTTTTCGTCATGTCTGCAAATAAAGAAAAGAAGGTCCAGCTATACAGTGCATGTGCATGATAGGTGTGGTAGTAGTTTGAAGCTGAAAGCTTGTAGTCACAACAAATGAGCGACACTGACCATGGATCATTCAAAAAGGCAATCCTCTGGGGAATCACCGTTTATTGAAAAAAAAGAAAAAAAAAGAAACCTCAAACTGAGAAGAGTCTACAAGCAAAAGGGGAAAGCGTCAGACCCCGAAATAATAAAACACGAAACAACATCGGCTTTTCAGAAGTGACGACAACTCCGACAACCAACCGAGAGATGGCTTTTTCTTGCTCGACAAGATATTTTATTTGACCTATAATTCGCCAAGTAGCTCTCTTAGCTCGGTAGTTTGTTAGATACGGTTAGATACTCTGGGGGCATTTTATTATGGATTGTGGTACTGCAATTATGGTTCAATTTAATTTTCAAGGAAGCACAATGGGAAAAAAAAATACTTTATGCTGTAACAGTGCCAAAATCTAAACCAGTTACTAACTCTCTTTGACTGCAAGCTAAGTAATAATTTCCATCATTTGCATGGTTTCCAATAAATCAAAACAACAGTGGAAGATATGCTACTTACCTGCACTGTACCTGTACCTTACCTTTTCTCTCAGTTAGTGCAATTGTGTCTAAGAACACGAGTTATTGTTCTGTGATGTATGGAGAAAAATTTTCAATTTAGTGGTTGAATTCAATTCTATATGATGCATTGGAAAGTAATGAAATAGTATCATTTTAAATTAACAATGAGGGAGGGATATTTGCAAAGTAATTTCTTGGTCCTGTTCACCTGAGAAGTCACAGTATATGGTTGTGTTTTCATTTTAATAAATTGTAGATATACTACTGTAAAATATACTGTGAAAGTCATGCAACTATTAGCCAGGAATTTACTGTAAACTCACACTAAAATGTTTTATAGTGTGCTTTATAGATATCCTTCTTTTTCTTTCTTTCTTTTGTTATTTTATTTTTTTAGGAGAGGAGGTGAGTATTGTTGTCATTAGTGACATTCACTCTGATAAGATGATCACCTGTAATCATGGTTACACTGGTACTCCTCAAAACATCAGATTCATCCACGCAGAAGAGCAGAGCTGGAGGCCAACTCACATAATAAACAAAACAATGTTCCTCCACAAGTAACTTGCAGTTTTATTCTTCAACCGCTAGAGAGCCAAAAGTTACATAGTGTAGCTTTAATTAAGCCCTGGTCAATTTAATGAATACTGATTAAGCTGCTCTTCCAGGGCAGAAAATCCAAGTCTGGATTTAAGGGGATTCAAATGAAGAAGCAAAACTGAAGAAGCTGTCTGATCAAACATCCTATCATTGAAGCTTTGAGTTTCGACTCAACAAGACAACACAGTACTCAACCCAACTCATATCAAACATCTCAGACAGAAACTCAACCTTGATTCTTCCTAAATAAGGGCAGACTCACCCACATCTGGCAGAGCACAACTTAACTCAAGACTAGTTAAGTTAAAGTTTTTGGAACAATCACCCATTTCATGAGGCATCATACAAATAAATGAGCGCAACAGACAAATTAGTTTACAGTTTTGGCCAAGACCATTATGTCGCCCTTCATGTCAAATGACAGGGCTCTCGGGGGAAATGCTCACTAGCAGTAAATATAGAACTTTCAAGAAAAGTCCAGGAACCCCCACCACTATAAAACCACCACCCAGAAATGGCTCGTCCTTCACATTTCAGCGGTAGTAGTGAGATCAGCTGCCAGTCGGACATGCCTCATGCCTGGTTAAATTTAGCTCCTTCATTAAAAACCTATAAAGCTTGAATGAACAGTAATTACAGTTCTTGGAGCTCTTTCATCTCCGTACTGTCCAGTTTATTTTTTGTGTGTTTGGAATTTTGTGGCTTTGGAAGTGCATGAAAAACAATATAAAGTAAATAAAAAAACAACAAACATAAATGATCAATTATCCATAGAATTTTCCATTTTTAGAACTGTCATGATACACATTGGAAACGATGAAGGGGTTGCCCTGAGCTGACTTTTGGAAGTGTTGCATTTTGCAGCTAAAGTCCTTGCCAGAATCATGCTCTTGCTCAATGGTGAACTCAAACAGAAGAATAGAATGAAACCAAGCCTTAAAGTCATTCATAAAAGACAAAGCAAGCATTCATTTGAATTTACATTTAGTCTTTTAGCAGATACTTTTATCCAAAGCGACTTACAACTGAGAAACATAACTGAAGCTATTAATCCTAAAGAGGCAGTAATAAGAAAAGTGCTGTAATAAGAAGTTAAGAAGTGGAATAAGAATAAGAAGTGGAGGTGAGGTGAGAGACGTTGGTATGAGACGTTAATTTTTTTAAGAAGAAAGAAGACAAGAAGAAAGTTATTGCATTAGAAAGATTTGGTCAAGTGCTCACGAAAGAGATGCGTCTTTAGATGTTTCTTGAAGGTGGCTAGAGGATCGGCTGTTCTGGTGGAGTTTGGAAAGTCATTCCACCAGCAAAGAACAGTTGAAGAGAAAAGTCCGGGAAAGTGATTTCGTGCCTTTGTGAAATACTACCACGTCCACGAAGCACAGTTCACCTACTGATAGTAAGCTTCTAGAGGGCACATAGACCTGAAGTAGTGAGTGTAGATAGGGGGATCGGAGCCAAGCATGCATCAATGCCTTGAACTAGATGCGAGCAACCATTGGCAACCAGTGCATTTCTATTGCCAAATAGAGGCGTAATGTGTGCTCTCTTGGGCTCATTGAACACCAACCATGCCGCCATGTTCTAGATCAATTTCAGAGTTTTGAGCATTCGCCACCATTACAAGTCTTCAAACTAGACACCACAGTCTAGCCATTGGTTGATTGAAACATTCTGTTAAGCTCTCAGAAGTTTCAATTAGGTTAGTTGAGATTCTACATCAAAATCAAGATAATAGGATCATTTTTGCAGCACGATAAATGTTCAACCACAACAGGAAACGCTTTTGTTTACCTGACATCTAACCTCATCCTAGTTATGAGTCTCAGAGGAATGATGCTGCTGGTTGGACATGCCACAAGTGGTCTTAAGGGAAGTTGGCTTAGGTGTTACAGCTTTGAGCCAGAGTTGGACACCAAGGAGCTTAATAATAAGGTAAGGGACTTTCAAAGAACCCTTACCCCAAGTGTGAGCAATAGTAATAGTGATGCTATGTAAAAGAGTTTAAACAAGTGAGCTTGTTTTGTATGAAGTTCAAAGTTTCAATGTTGACAGGCATCGTAACAGCATGTGTCACTTCCTGTTCTTGCCCTGAAACTCTTCACCACCACTGTTTTTCTTGAAATACCAAGCAGCCTGATGATGCTGACAGATATAGCATGAGATTTGAATAGCCAGACACTTTCATTTCACTGCACATTGATACTCACTTCATAAATGGGAACTGACCATGGTTAGAATTCAGCTGCTTATAGCATGTTTTGATAAATACCCTGCATGTTTCAAGCTACTTGCAAGCCACGTGCTGCGGTACAGTGACAACCACACTGCCTCTGCTATGCAACAATTACAACACCCAATAAAAGAGACACAATCATGCCGAATCAAAACCTCATCAGACAGTGACGAAAGTAGATTTTACTCATCTGGTTTTGAAAGTCTTTCATATTTCTTATGGAGAAACGTGCATCTACAACTAATATAGAACACTAACAGGGGAAACCAAGGGAGTATGGACCACTGTGGCCATACTGAGTCTACTCTGCTTTTTACTGAAAAGTGAATCAAATCGATTCGCTTTCAACTCAAAGATTCACACCTCTAACACTGAAGATATTTCAATATCCTTTTAAATATATACATAGCCTATCCGGCTGGGGAAAAAAAACAAGACAAAAACACAATTTATACCCGCCTAAGATGGTTGGCAGGCCTTAGCTGGTCTCCCAGTCTGGTCAACCTGGAAAGTGTCTGAAATCCCTCTATAAAATTTAAAACAGACCAGTGATTCAGCTATTCAAAGGGGGCAATATAATTTTAAATATGTAACTATGCTGCTAAAAGAAACAGCTTAAATCAGCATAAGGTAGTTTGATGGTCTTAGCCAGTTTAAGCTGGTCTTACTGGTCCTCCAGGCTGGCTGACATGAAAATTGCCCAAACCCCCTCTAAAACCAACCAAACACACCAGAGATTCACACCCCCAACATTGAAGGTAATTAGAGGGCCAATCTCATTAAAATATATAACTAACTTCCAAGCTAACTACCACCCTTCAACCAGTCTAAGGTGGCTTACTGGTCTTAGCTGGTTTAAGATGGTTTATCTGTTCAGCCAGTTGGTCTCCCAGCCTGGCCAAGCTGCAAAGTGTCCAAAATTGTTCTAAAACCATCAATGCAGGCCAGCCTAACCAGTTTGTGTGACCAGCTAACCAACAGGGAACTAACAAAAACTAGGAAAAACAGTAACCCAGGAGAGTAGTAAAATTATGTTTATGTGAAATCAGTAAGAATGACAACGTTTAAATAGCATTTTTTTCAGAGTCAAATAAAAGGTAGAGGTAAATAAGGTGTTGTTGTTTGTTTTGAAGTGCCTCACTTTCCTGTTTTTGACCTTTTGCTGTTAAAAGACTAGTTCTGAGATACGAAAACAGGATTATGTGCCATGTGCATCATTCTGCTGTGGTTTCTCCTGGAGAAAAAAACAATTACTGTATGAGATATAACATTTGCCTGTCCAAAATAAGGCCCTTGATGTCATACCTAAAATAACAGGGACTGTGCCAATAGATACAAATTGCTATTATATACTGTACGTACCACATATAAGATTGAACCATTCACAACATAAATATAGCTGAGGATAAATACATTAAATACATAATTGTCTCATAAGTATTAGGATGTGTCTATGTTTACATTTGTTTGTTGTTTACTTGTCTGCTCTTGTTTGTAGTTTTCCATTATGTTTTTTTACTCTAGTAAACACAAGCTGGGCAGAGATGTAAAATGACACTGTCAGACAGAGCCTCATTGGTGTAGGATTCCACTTGTTTGATTGACAGGGTGACATTGCTGCCTATAAGGCAACAGAGATCTGCTAAATCTGTAACTATAGAAGAAACTGTGAAGATGGGCTACTTTTATGGAGTTTTTTTGTCCATTTTGTAGCTTGACAGCCATTGGTAACTATGAATTGTCATTATATACCAACAATATGCAGTTGTTGGCTAGCTACAGTTATCTTCTAAACCTCATAGATACATATAAAATCCCAATATAGAAAGCTTACTGTGCCTCATGCTAGATGCGTTCATGCAACAGTTACTGTACATTTACTTTTACACTACAGCACACATCGCCACAAAGACCAACATAAAGGAAGACTATTGCTATTCAGGAAGTGATGACACAGCACTTGGTTTCGGAGCCACATTTGGTTCAGACCTCAGAGTCTTTCAGGGTGTCATTAGAGGGGATAGACAGACATGTGACAGGAAGACACCCCCACACCCCCATTAGATGGAAGGGCCACATGACCTTGGTTGGCACACTCAACAAAGTGCTGTATCCATTATTTAGCACCGGGCAGCACAGGTAATCTGACATTCCTAAAGCAAAGACGAATTAGAAATTCAACAAGATACAAAGTCAGACAGTGGGTGACCAACCAAAGGCAAAGTGTGTAACCTTCTTCATTTGAGACCTTTAGCTTGATCAGAAGAGTTTGATAACCAACTTACACAGCAAGATGTGCTTCCTTTGTCAAGGCATACAAATTCTCCAAACAGAAGCCTCTAAATCTAAACAACTTTCGTTAGAGTCAGATTTCCTTAATCGAGGCCTCCTTGTTGACGTTGGGCTTGCATATGGGTGCATTTAACATTCCTGCTCTCATCGGCCTGGGAAGGTGGAATTCCCCCCTTGGAAACAGGGATTGTTCCATTCTCCCATTAAAAAAGCATTTCCATGCAGTTCAATAATGAGATTCTGTCCCTCTAGGTTCTTCTCCTTTCTCTTAGTTTTCCAGCAGTCTTACAAATTCAGCAACAGCCTGTTTGCATTTTACAGTCCAAACCTATCTCCAGGTGATTTTGCAGATCAAGCTATTTCGTTCATATTTATATGCAACAATGATGTCAGCTAAGTTATAGGGTGATAACATACATTCCTCCTCTGCTTTATTAGTGACTTTTGCTAAGGCAAACATCACTATTACTTATACTCAGAGTTGAGGCAAGGGTATACTTCCCTTTTTCACATTACCCTTATGTCTAGCGCATGGTCGAACACTCAAGCCGTATACTGTTTTGTCCATTGTTTTCTAAGCGAACTAACTTACGATTTTGGTTTGGCAGACAATAAAATGGGACATAAAAGTCCCATTAACTAGCGATGTGCACGAGTAACTGATTAATCGAGTACTCATTCTGTACCAGCAAGTCGATTATTAAAAACACTACTTGAATATCGTAAAATGACTTTTTGAAATGCTAAAATGTTTCACAAATGATACAAATGTGACAGACTTAGAGTTTATATATGTGCCTTACCATAATGCCATCAGCATTGGTTTCTATGTAAGCTCCTGGTGAGTTCAAATGTTTTTTCTATTATTATTCGTATTTATTTCATAATTTTTTAATGCATGTTTTTGTTTTTCCCCAAAACAGAGATTGATGAAATTAGCTTATTTTGAAACTTTTCTGGGTAACTTCTGTGAATAAAACAAAATATCAATGTCACGTATGTACTGTATGTATTTTTAACTTAAAGTAATTTGTGGGTTAGAGTTAAATTACTCGATAATGCCCATCCCTACCATTAACTCTAAAGGAGGGACCGAGATGTTTTTAAAGGACCAGAATTTCATAAGCTGGGATTCTATCCACATTTTTTAAGCAAATTTTAGTATATCCCATAAATGTGAGCGCCGCGTAGTTCTAGCGGGAAGACTAGCAGCTGTACATCATCACACTATTAGCTGGGTAATTCCCAGCCAATCGCAGGTAAGCCATTGCTTTATAAGTCTGCTTACAATCTATCACATTGCTGTTTCAGTGCGCTAACACGGCAACCTCCACCACCCCACCACCACCAGTTGAGCCCCGTCCCGCACAGGGGTAGGCTCCTCGCCTCTGCCTCCTATCTCCGGCAGGATATGATGGTTCCGAGTACAACTCCCTCGGACCGCCAAAGAGAGACATTACTTTTCTGTTCTACATTCATCAAATAAATGGCATCTTAAACCTCACTCAAGCCTGCGTGTCTTCCCGATAGAAAAAATCTTGAAGGAAACAACGATGTGAATAAAATATCCAACATTTGATAAGAAGAAATACACATAAACTGCGATGGAAATATTTGAATATTTGTCAAAAATATCCCTTTAGAATGTGAAAATGATTGGCAACAATTACCTCCAAGAAGTGTCTGAAATGGTATAGAAGCATGACTATTGAGACTTGGGGATGGGCTTTTTTGACTTGGGCCAGAAAACAACCACCAAGCAAAAACACTGAATACCCTACTAGCAATCACCTAGCAGCACACCAGCATTGTGTAGACAACTTTAGCCAACTCACATTCTCTTCCAAGAAATATGATCATATTAGACCCATTTTATCATTGTTACATTGGCTACCTGTTAAATTACGTATTAATTTTATTCTGTTAACTACATACAAAGCTTTGAATGGTCTAGCTCCGCTATATTCCATCACGTTCATTACGATCGCAAAATTCTGGCCTGTTAATAGTTCCTAGACTATCAAAATCCACAAAAGGAGGTAAATCCTTTTCATATTTGGCTCCTAATCTATGGAATAGTCTCCCTAGCACTGATCGGGATGCAGACACACTCCCTCAGTTTAAGTCTAGACTAAAGACTCATCTCTTTAGCCAGTCATACACCTAATTTATCCTCCAACCCACAATTAGGCTGCTTCAGTTGGGTCTGCCGGAACCAGAAACCAGAAACATTGATCATGATTTAAAACTCTGGAATAAATTGAATGCAATCTATGCTAATATTATTTTATTTGTTTTCCCTGTCTCAACCTCGATACTCCTATCCTGAGGTCACCAGAACCGGTTGGATCCAGCACCATTCCTGCTTCGTGTTGGACTCCCACTGCTAAGTGTCGCTGAATGATGATGATGACTAAATGCAGCCGGTGCCAACCAAACATCACTTCAATCTATTATGATGGACTTTAGAGGATGAACTGATGCCAACTCCAACCATAAGACACGGGACACTTCATTTGCCATTGTCTGAACCTTGGATTTAGGATGGACCACACCGAAATTACCAGGCAGGTTGAACTGCGTTTCACATCCCTGATCTCTGCCTGCATCACCTCGTCTATTGATGGACTACGATCTTGAAATGGAATACATAGACTATCAATTGCCTTCATCAATCAATTAACAAGGACAATTGCATCTATGTGAACTTCTGCAGATAATCCAGGATGTACTTCAAAGACATTGGTCATTAATCTTACAGATCAAACAAAATCGATGTTTAAACACTGACCCTTAACACTTACTTAGTTTAATCATTTTAAACCATGACTTTAACTATACATAAGTAATATTGTCATTATATTCATGATGTTAGCCAGAAGGGAACTGGCCCCCACAGTGAGCCAGGTTTCTCCCAAGGTTATTTTTCTCCCATTAACCAACATTTTATGGAGTTTTGTGTTCCTTGCCACAGTCGCCTTCAGCTGCTCAATGGGGTTATAAATACAATCATTATTTCATTACTTCTTTTTAAACATGATTAACAATCGTATTTTATCAAATTACACAATGATGATTCATCGACATTATAGACATTATAGTTTTATCGTCTGTTAATGCCTGATCTTCTGTAAAGCTGCTTTGAAACGATGTGTGTTGTGAAAGGCGCTATACAAATAAAATTGACTTGACTTGAATTGACTTGAGTTACTGTATGTAATGCTGAGTGTGCAGTAGTAAACGTATATGTTCATTTGCAGGGCTCGCACAGTCAGCAGAACCCATGTGGAAACAGTCAATCCCTGCTGACCTGGGGTCATTGCGGTCCGTGTGTCAGCATTGCCCAAACCACACAAAGGTCAATGCAAACACTGCAGCCAAAGCAGGTAGCCTGTCTGCACGCAAAAGAAGGTTTGTGTCTGGTAAAACCGTCCAACAAGTAATGCAACTTTAGTTAAACCATTGATTTCTGCATTCAGCCATGCCAGAATTGGATTTCGCCCAGACCACTATTTCATCCAAATTTTAGCGGAGCGTGCCCAATGTCAGAGGGTGAAGGCTGCAATGAAATTCCCACTTCAGAAGTTGGAACTGGTGCTCTCGCTCCAGTCTAGGTCAAGAAAGGAGCATGGGTAATTACATATAAGAGACCAAGCAAGACCTTTCAGGGTTCCGGGCAGAGTCCGTTCTGGCTTGGACATCACACTTAGAGAATTTGAAACAACCGGATGTCTGCTTTCCATGAGGATGAGCAAATTAACTCTATCAAAACAAAATGATGCGAACACGTAAGAAATGCACAGACTGCTATGCAAACACCGTATTCCGAAACATTAAAAGCCAAATTATACAATGGGAAATGATTTTTTGTGTTCAATGAAAATATTGATTAAAAGATTGACTAATAAATGGATGGTTCACCCAAAAATGAAAATTATTTCATTATTTACAAAGCCCCTTATGACTCTCTTTCTTCCATGGAACACAAAAGGAGAGAATGTTTAGTCTCATTTACAAGCTTTTCATCACACTGTTTTATGAGCCTAAAGGTTACTAAAGTGTCGCTGGGCCCTCATAAAGCAGCGCTCACGCAGGTAATGCCAAACACTGCAACAATATTTCACATTTTTTCAAGTATAAGCGTAAAACGTGTTTAGACAGCTTTGAGAAAAAAAGCTCTCAAACTTCAAAGCCATGGCAATTAAGACTTGCGCTTTCTAAAAGTCCAGGCTCTGTGCCAACACTGCGTATCACTTTAATATGTATGGAGCATTTTCAAACGATGTTAATTATTATGACAAAGGTGGCGTTTTGTAAATTAAAAACTTTTACCTTAGAATATTGGAATGACAACATTTACTATGCCTGTAGGCCTACATATATATTGTTTTATAACACAGCATATCTGTTTATAATGCAGGCTGTTAATTATGCATCCTGTACAAACGTGTTTTCAGCTGGTAAAAACCACAGCTGGTGCAGTGCGTGCCAAAGTCTGGTGCCATGGCGTGTGTGTGTGTGTGTGTGTTTGTGTGCGTGTATGTGTGTGCAAGTCTGCCAGTGGGCATGCGTCATTATGAAGTGTATTTAAACGAGATCGCTTAATTCTTCTAGTTACCTCAGTTCACTAGAACAGTTCAGGATCTCTGAATGATTTGTTAAAGTGAAGTGGATGACAACATGACGAGTCATACATAAAAAACTGTATAACCTTGGTTTATAACAACAATAAATGCAGTTCCTCATTCGTTTGTCATGCATCAGAATTTACAGACACTCAGTGTCATTTGGTACACTGTACAATATATATGACGCAGATATTAAAATTAGCTTTTCTAATAGTTTTCTTAGCAGACTCGGGCCTTTTTATATAGTGTTTGAAAATCAGAGTTGATCTTAATGAAATGAAAATGTAACACTTTATTCAAAATTTAATTACCAATATTAAATAATCTTAACAGATTATTAAAATATACCAAGGCAACCGTAGTTTTTGCAAAAATGTCAGTTACTATTACAGTACTAGTACTACTGTCAAATCATAATAAATAATAGGGGATCTTCAAATACTGAATGTTTTTAAAGTGTTCTGTATTTGATCATTTTTAGATATCATGTATTTATTCTGCACTGAAAAATACTGAGTTACCACAGTTTAACTGGAATAACAATGACATTTTGGCGGAAACTATAATGATATGGTATATTTTTGTAGGGCGTATGTACATTTAAAAAAAAAAAAAATAAATAAATAATAATAAAATATATATATATATATATATATATATATATTAAATTTATTTATTTTTTAAATGTACATACGCCCTACAAAAATAATATAAAAATTATATATATATATATATATATATATATATATATATATATATATATATATATATATATATATATTATTATTATTATTATTATTATTACATTATATGAATTAACGTTTCGTTACATTATACTTATTTGAATGTAAATTAATGTTTTTTTTATTTTTTTAGCATTATAACAATGTAATAATGAAAGTGTTCCCAGATTCGCTTACTGTCTTAATCGAACTTTTACAATCATAATAAATGCTTAATAAAGAGTGTGTATACATCGTCTTGTGTTCTCATCGTTTTCTACAGCCCATAATACACGTAATTAAAGTGTTATTATGATTTACACATCAGTATGATGATGAGTTAAGACATAAAACTAATAATTCAACTCAACAGGGCACATTTCTTTTGTCACCAGTTTGGAGTGTTACATTGTATTTCATTTGAGATATGAGCCGAACTCGTCATAAATCAAAATCTAACCACCAAAATATCAACTCAATACTCAATAGATGATATTCGCACTTTGTATCCATCGTGTGAGACACTGAAGATACCGCGAAAATGACGCATCCGCACTGCTGTAACACGCAGGCAACGGTTCAACATTCACACATAGAGAATAAAGTTTGTTTCTTACCTGTTTTTTTTTTTTTTTACAGTGAAATCATAAGAGTGCTATAATCATGGTCTGGCTGATGTGATCTATAATTAGACAAGAGAGAGAGAGAGGAGCCGGCGAAGAACCGCAAGGATGAGCTGTGTGCCATCCAACATTTTAACCGACACAAAGTAAAGAAAAGAGAAACACGTGACAGAGTGTGTACTGTAATATGAGCTGTACTAACCCCACCTCTCTCTCTCTCTCTCTCTCTCTCTCTCTCTCTCACTCTCAATTCAATTCAATTCAAAGGGGCTTTATTGGCATGAATGTAAACAATACAGTATTACAGCAGAGGCTGTGTAAAAAAAAGAACTTCACCTTAATCTATAATTAACAAATTTAACAAATATAAAAATAAATACAGAACTGCTGAAGACCACAGTGTTTAAATAACTGACATATACTTACACATAAATGAATATACACATATAAATTGAGGGTCACTGTGGTGAACATTGGGGTGGCACACGGGGGTGGCACACATAACACAGATTCACCCGCTGTCTCTCAGGCTGTGACACGTAAAACGTATCTTGCAGCCAGTGCTGCTGTGTGTCCCTCTCCAAGTATTACATTCATTTGTTCTTGTTCTGTCATGGTTGTAAATTTGTCAATGCTGTTTGTTAATTTAGTTATATAAATGTGGGCAGTGGGCAGTGAAGGAAGCCTCTCTCGATGGCGAGACTGTGCTCACTGAGCCTGTACTTGCTCAGGATCTGTCTCTGCTTTGTATCTCTGACAGTCAGGAGATCCTCTTCCAATTCATACTTTGATTTTAGAGTCCAAAAGAATTGTAATTTGCTTTGTGTTTTAGTTTCTTGATCCCAGTGTTCCAGATCGGTGATTTGAGATTGTTTGATGATCTGATTTATTCTGATGTTTGGTTGTAAAGCAGTGCTGGTCTGAGGCTGGTTACTGTTAGTACTGTTAACCGGGTCAGTAAGTCTCAGAACCAGTCGACTGAGGGGACTGTTTTCAGGATTCAGTTCGTGGGTTTATAGCGCTTTATAATGTAGCGACTCTGTGGGACTTGATTTTAAACGCTTCCAAAAATTTAGAGATCTTTTTTGTACATTAATGATCAATGGGAATCGTCCTACTTCTGCCCTACATGCATTATTGGGAGTTTTCCTTTGTAATTTCAGAATGAATTTGCAGAATTCTGTGTGTAGGGCTTCTGTTGGATGTTTGTCCCATCTAGTGTAGTTCTGATCACTGAGTGGACCCCATACCTCACTTCCATACAGCGCTATGGGCTGTACGACACTATCAAAGATCTTACACCAGATTGGAATTGGTAATTCGGTATTATAGAACTTTTTCTTAATAGCGTATAGAGCTCTTCGAGCTTTTACTTTAAGTGCATTCACTGCCTTACTGAAACTCCCTGATGCAGTGATGATCAGCCCAAGGTAAGTATACTGCATAGTGTGCTCTAGTGCGGTGCTGCCTAGAGAGAACTGGTATCTGTGTTCCTGACATCTGGGCTTTTTCTGAAAGACCGTAATATTTGTCTTCTTCAGGTTGACTGCCAGGGCCCAGTTCTGGCAGTAGTTCTCCAGTAGGTCCAGATGTTGCTGTAGTCCCTGTGGGGTGGGTGACAGCAGCACCAGGTCATCTGCATAGAGCAAAAACTTGATGTCTTTGTCTTGCAGAGTGAGTCCAGGCGCTGTAGACTGTTCCAACTGCACCGCTAATCCATTAATGTAAATCTCTCTCTCTCTCTCTCTCTCTCTCTCTCTCTCTCTCTCGCGATCTTGATTTCAAGCTTGATTACATTGCCTAGCATCATCTAGCGCTCTGCCCATGCATCAAACGCTAGGAAGTGTAATCGAGCTTGAAATCACGATCGTGTCTTGAGACTGCAAACACAAGATGTACAGTGAAAAAGGAGTTACATTTTGGTCTGTTCTCAACCAAAATCATCATCTTCTCGGTCTGATCACTGGAGGAGCCTACTATGGGTCTACTGTAATATTACAGTTTATACACAGAATGTATTTTGAAGATGAAAAGCTCATAAATGTTGCCTAAAATTAATCCATAAGACTACAATGATTTATTCCATGTCTTTTGAAGTGATCCAATTGGTTTTGGGCAGAGCTGGACTAGGAAGAGAAACCTTTTCTGCATATTGCAGCGCCATTTTTTGGTCCATTCTGCATAACGTGGCGGCTCATTTTAGCTTATTGCGGCCCATTCAGCACATTTCGTGGCTGACCCACTGGCCCGCTCAGTTCTCCCGATGGCCAGTCCGCCCCTGATTGGCCCCAAAATGCGTAGGCCCACCGGGAAAATGCCCGGTATGCCAAATTACCAGTCCAGCCCTGGTTTTGGGTGAAAACAGACCAAAGTATAACTCATTTGTTACTATAAATCTTGACATCTGGAGTCTACTTTGCAATCATGATTTCAAGCTTGATTACACTGCCTAGCATCATCTAGCGCTCTGCCCATGCATCAAGCACTAGGAAGTGCAATCGAGCTTGAAATCATGATCGTGTCTTGAGACTGCAATCACAAGATGTACAGTGAAAAAGGAGTTACATTTGGGTCACTTCAGAAGACATGGATTAAACCACTGGAGTCATAAGGATTACTTTTATGCTGCCTTTGTGCTTTTTGGAGCTTGAAAGTTTTGGTCACCGTTCACTTGCATTTTATGGACCTGCAGAGCTGAGATATTCTTCTAAGAAAGAAAGTCATACACATCCAGGATGGCATATGGGCGAGTAATTTATGAGAGGATTTTCATTTTTGGGTGAAATATCCCTTTAATAAAACAAATAATTACATAAAACAAAGATAAGAAATATGGTAAAATAAAACAAATTCCCAGTCCGAGTTTCTTATAGCATACAGAGACATGCAAACATATTTTGCTGCCACTGTGACATGATTTTCTCCAAGTACACGATACAGTGGCTTACTCTTACTCTCCCTGTGGACGGTTCACGCCGAAATGTGTATGAGAGCTGTTTTACCTTTTGTATTAAGCCATGTGATAATAAAGGCTTTTTAATTCATAAGAGTGCCATGGTTATCCAGCATTTTATTTTTGGCCCCAAAAGCATTTGAAGACAGTTCAAAACATACAGTAAATCAATGTAAAATTGTAAATAAACTTCTTTTTGCAAAAGCTTTTACCTAAAAAGTGTGCTTGTGCTATCTTTCTGTAAAATACACGGCACTTTTTTTGAAAATTAGTTATTTCATTTATTAATATTCAGACATTTTTAACTGTGGCACTGCAAATTTGGGTCACTGCAAATAGGGGAGTTTTGCTGTATTGGAAAGTTTATGAAAAAAAGACAGATGAGACTCTGTTCTTTTGATAACTTTAATCCCATCTACACCCTTTCTCTCTCTCAGCTCACGAGTGTATGTGTGGAATGCACCCGTGCCCCAAGTGCGCACGCAGCAGGGCGGTTTTACGGAATTCTCACACTAACAGCTCGTCATTCCGGGTGCTTCACTTCACAGCCTGAATAGAACATACGGGAAACTATCAGTGTCAGTACAATGAACACTAAAGACAAACACATGGGGGTGCAACAAATAGGCCTAACTTTTTGTTGGCTGTTGATTTTAGTCAAAAAGAAAGAAAATAAGGTAGGAATTAAGATAGTATTCCAAAGGTTCAATACAAGTTAAGTTCAGTCCACAGCATTTGTGGCATAAAGTTGATAATCTCAAAAAGTAGGCTACTTTTGACTCCTTTTATTTAAAAAGAAAAAAAAAGGGGGCAAAATCAGTTTCAGTGAGGCACTTACAATGAAAGTGAATGGGGATGATCCGTAAATGTAATTATTCACTGTTTGAAATGTATAACCACAAGATGTAAATATGTGTCAACATGATTTTAGTGTGGTGAAATCGCTTACTAACCTTTTCAACATTTACATTTACATTTATGCATTTGGCAGACGCTTTTATCCAAAGCGACTTATAGTGCACTTATTACAGGGACAATCCCCCCGGAGCAACCTGGAGTTAAGTGCCTTACTCAAGGACACAATTGTGGTGGCTGTGGGGATCGAACCAGCAACCTCCTGATTAACAGTTATGTGCTTTAGCCCACTACACCACCACCCCTCCTGTGGGGGGGTTTTCTGTGTAAAGTTAGCCAATTTCACAACTCTGTTGCCATGAAAATGCAGTAAAAACTATGATTTACACAACGTATCAGCTCAAATAATACACACGTTTTAACAGACGTGCTTTTATAAAATAATAAGCTTCACATTCTCCCCATTCACTTCCATTGTACAGTGCCTTATTGTAACTTCAAAATGTGTTCCTTTTCTTTAAATAAAAGGAGGGATGAGTCAAAATAATTTTTTTGTGGTAATCAACATTTTGCCACAAAATTCTGTCGACTGAGCTTAAGTTTTATAGAAACCAGAATATTCCTTAAAGATCTATAGTAGCGTTCTCATTGTGTATTATTACAGTTTTCCACATTTTAGAATGGGCCTACATCAAATAACACAAATGGAAACATGGAAATTATGAAGTGACCAAAATGTTTAAATCAAAACGATGTAATCTTTCAGCTTCTTTAAAGTAGCCAGCCTTTGCCTAGAGCTCTGCACACTATGGTTATTCTCTCAACCAACTTCATCAGGTACATCCTGAGATGCTTTTTAAAGGAAATAGTTCACCCAAAAATGAAAATTCTCATCATTTCCTCACCCACATGCCATCCCACATGTATATGACTTTCTTCTGCTGAACACAACCAAAGATTTTTAGATGAATATCTCAGCTCTGGAGGTCCATACAGTGCAAGTGAATTGTGGCCAAAACTTTGAAGCTCCGAAAAGCACATAAAGGCAGCATAAAAGTAATCCATATGACTCCGGTGGTTTAATCCATGTCTTCTGAAGTGACCCAAATGAGGTTACAGTGAGAACAGACAAAAATATAACTCGTTTTTATACATTTTGTTTCCTTGGCAATCATGATTACATTTCCTAGCGCAATCTAGCACTCACCGCATGTGTTAAGCACTAGGAAGTGTTATCGATCTTTAAATTATGATTGTGCCAAGAGACTGTAATGGCAAGATGTACAGTGAAAAAGGAGTTACATTTTGGTCCAAAACTGATTAGATCACTAATAAAAAAATAAAAATAAAATAAAAAATGGTGCATTTTAATGGGCCGACAGACCTGAGATATTCTTCTAAAAATCTCCATCTTTGTTCAGCAGAAGACAGAAAGTCATAAACATCTGGGACGGCATGAGGGTGAGAAAATGATGAGAGAATATATATTTCCCATGTATAGTTCCCATGTATGCTGGACACTTTTTGGCTGCTTTTCCTTTACTCTCTACTCCAATTCATCCATTATACAAATAATAAAAAAGATTTTGCAATCAAATACAGACACAAGTGTAAACTCAAAACCTGTGACTAATAAAGTACATACTAAATGGCCCAAACATTCACAAAACATCATTTCCCCCTCGCCCATACAGAATGTGCATGTACATTTGATCTTATTTGAGTATTTTGATCCGTTGATGCTTCTAAAGACCTTAAAAGATGGTTTGGGTCTTAATTAAACGATTGAAAGTGAGGATAAGCTTTACGGTTTGAATGGACCTGAAGTTACTCTGTAATCTGAGAGAAATCTTCAATAGAAAGCCTGCATCGTTCTTTGGTTTCTTATACATCAACTGCGTCAGAATAAAACCCAATCTTTCACGCAAGCCACGAACTGCATTTGGCCGATGAATGTCCATTGCGTGAGATTATAAGGCTTTCTTTGTGCTGCCACACAACTAGTTCCCTGTGCAATGATGTCAATTGGCCTTGTGTACTTCATTTAGTTTGTATGGACACTGGAGAGTTATTCAAAACACTGTGCTATTACGCTATGAGCAACACAAGTACGGGGTTAGTTCTGTGTGGGTTGTAATTTAAGCAAGATATGTTCACATCAGTGTTCAACCCACCATGAAGTCTTCGTTAGCTTTGAGGTCATCTATGTACAAGTGTACACTTAAAAGTAAATAAATAATAATTAAATTCCCCAAAGCATCTTGACATATTCCAAAAGTGACATTTTTTTTCCCCACATTTTTCAGTCATTATCTGGCAAGAATTTAGAAAGGTTAACCTATTGATGTTACCCCACCCCCATCTCGTAATAAGATGTAAAATTAAGTCGCATTTGCGAGCTACAAAGTCACAATTGCGAGTTTAAATCTTTGACACACTTTCAAAAGTATTAAAGATGCAATTTTAAGGAATAAAGTCACAATTGTGAGATATAAAGTCAGAATCAGTGGCGGCGCTAGGGGGTGGCCACCATGGACCGAAGCCTGGCAACGCCAATGGCCACCCCACTCGCAATTGCTGTTTTAGTCATTTTTTGTCACAAATGAGTCCTTTAGAGGTGAAATCATCTCTGTACAAACTTAACATGTGTGCACAGCAAGGTCGCCAAACCTCTCCGTCCCGGGTGTCAGTGTATCCACTCAACCCACCCCCCCACCCACAGTCCTACGATATAAAAATGCTGCCTGAACAATTATGTGCCACCAAAAACTGATCGCTTGCCCCTGCCTTGCCACCCCTTTGAAAAAATTCCTGGCTCCGCCCCCGGTCAGAATGACCATTTATTTCTTTATTCCGAGTCGGGATCAAGGCGCTATTGAATATACAGTATATATTAAATGTATTTACATGCACATCAATACATTGATAACCCCAAATCAGCTTATTAACAAAAACCTGACAATGAAAGAAAACCATGTTTACATAAAATCTGAAATCATGGGATAATTCTCTGCTTTTAACTTATAAACGTAAACGGGCATGCACACTTCACTTGCACACATTGGTTAAGACTGTAAGAATGCAGGTAAAGGTGTTTCTACGCAATGTGAAATCTGGGTAATGGGCAAAAATCAACCTGTGCCAATTGCTTTTTCTGAAACCGATTATGACCCGACCTCGAAAAAGGAAAGCCATTTAAGACATTTGCATGGCCTAACATGTCGTCTGTTTATTAACCATAATCAGTGTAAGATCACGCATATAAACGCACTCAACGTTAGAGTCGAACTACTCTTACAGTATAGTGCTTTTGCAGGTTCATTTGCATGTCAGAAGGAAATGCAAACACATTTTTGCCATAAACACATGCTGGAGCATTGAACACTGACATGGATAGTGACTCATTTTAACAAGTGAGATACTGTTTGAGCATGTCTGTATAAATGAGGTAACTGAAGCGTCAGGACTCTGTCATCAGTGAAACGTTTAATTACAAAGAAACCCACAGTGGCAAAATATGACATGTAACAGGAAAACGATGTGAAACGAGCACGTCGACTGTTACAGCTGGTTTTCTTTTCTTATTTAAAATCCTGTAATAGTTTTAATTTAAACGAGACGGCACACGCCAAATGAGGAAAAAAACAATAGACACAATACTTGTAAAAAAATAAGCCATTAGATTCATTTGAATACTCGTGGACAGTGAGAGCACTATGTACAGAGAAAAGGCAATATATACCAATATTTACAATAAACACAGAGGACGTTTTTCACTAGAAAGGGAATAGAGGGTTACTTACAACAACTCGATTTGATTTGGCTATTTGATTAAAAAACAAAACTCTCCAATGCAGACTTTAAGAAAATATGATTCTTTGTGGATCTTGTATATAATAAGGCAAAGTCGATTCTTATTTTCTATAGTAGCAGAAATGCTTTGACAGTTTCTTCCTGCAGGAATAGAATTAGACCACAAGTTCTTGGCACTGACATTCATGTCTACATACAAACTGAAGCCTTTGAAATTATGCCTGTAAATTTCCTTGCATTATTTGGTTGGAGCAAACCACATGACCTCACATGCATCCTGATGAAATCAGGGAATTCAGTGGATTGTGGATTCAGGTGAGCGCACATTTGGGGGTGTTTGTGACTTGACTACATCTTTCAGATGTTCGGCTCTTACAAGAGCAACCAAGGCAGCTGAAATTGCTCATTTCACAGGAAATCAATCAAACTGTTGTCATGAGGTGCAAGCGGAGAGGTTTAGCAGTTAATTCCCTCTCCACAATGAATGGAAAGGCTGTAACCTGTATGTCTTCATATCTAAATGAAGACACATTAATAATCCAGCACAGATTGTCTCTCTCGAACTCAAACTCAAACTCTACACATCAAATCAGCATTGTGTATTGTAACGTGTCACAGTGAACAATTTCTTTACCAATATCATTCCCAATTCCCTTTCCTGGAAAAAAAACGAAAACATCGATAAACAACAAAGCTGTCATAAAGTTGAATCTCACAAAATCTGTCAAGAATCGTCCAGGCCACATTTGACATTTGACCTCAAAATGAAGAAAGACTTTATAATTTGCATCTAGAAAATTAAGCATAACTTAGAACCATTAAGATTACTTTTGTATTGTGACTTTTTATTTTATTTCCATTTTCTTTTTGCAAAATAGAATTTAGTATTTTCTCTTGATTTTGGGACGAAATGTGAATTCCTTTGTGAGATCCGCTGGAATATTGTATAATTATAATTTGTATTTTTTTTAATCGAACTCAAGAATCAAGACCTCACTTACTCCGATTTTAGATGTGCGACAAAATCTTTCAGTCGAGAAAATGGCAGACTATCATATTTATAAATTAAGTGCTAAAAAAATAATAATAATAAAAAAGAGCTACGAATTAAACTTAAAAAAAAAAAAACATAAATACTGTACAAAAGAATTTGTCACAATACCTACACAGTATAATGGAATGTCATTGCTGTTCTTTTACATTATGTCGTGAAATCGATTTTTTTTTAATACATACAGAATGATTTGATAACCAAAATAATGTTTAATAACTCTGTTGATTACTGAGAGTAGTAAAGTGTGTGTGCGGCTAAACGGTGAGTGTTTGTGTGTTGTATAGCAGTTTGTAGGTACTCTAGCCATATATTGCACATTGGTTACTTACGATTAAATCATCTCGTCCAGAATGGCACAACTGAGAGGTTTAACAAAAAAACATCTTCATTCTTGAATGAAATCACAGTCTAAAAAGACCAGTAGTTGAACACTCTGACTGTAAAAGTGTTTCTTTTTCTTTTGTCAGAATCCACCCTCCCTCCTGTGATGCATTTCAAATGCTCTTTCCATCCATCTACAACTTTGACCTTCTTTCTCGTAAAATATTAAACGAACAGCTCACCCAAAAATGAAAATTCTGTCATCATTTACTCAACCGTACGTTGTTCCGACCCCATATGACTTTTTCTGTCTTTCCTCAGGAGATACACAAAAGAAGAAATGTTGAGGAATGTACTGCCTGCTCTTTTCCGCATAATGTAAGTTAATGTGGACTGTGCCTGTCAAACTCATTAAAATATCAACATAGTACCATCAAAGTAGTTTATACGATTAGAGCACTATATTCCAAGCCATATGTTTATAAACAGATCGAAATTTAAGTAATTATTCACTGATAATCTTCCCCTCCGCTGGAGCTTCCATTCACACTTATGCATATTCAAACTTGGTGCATCGCGATTCAAACTCTGTAAACAGTGCTGTGTTCATGCCATTGACAACGCTATATTTGGTTTGAAAGCTACAGCGATGGGAAATATTGGTCTTTTGAAAAGAGTCTTATACTTTTATGATACTTTTTTAGACATTTTGGAGCTCAACAGCCACCATCCCTGTTCATTTCATACTGTAATATGGAAAGATGCATTACGGTTGGCCAGTCCATCCTTTACCTTTTCTCATTTTGCGTTCCAATGAGAAAAGAAAGTCAAATGGGTGTGGAACAACACGAGGTTGAGTAAATGACAGAATTTTCCTTTTTGGGTAAATTATTCCCTTAAAAGGAATAGTTCACCCAAAAATGAAAATTCTCTCATCATTTACTCACACTAATGGCATCCCAGATGGGTATGACTTTCTTCTGCAGAACACAAATTATGATTTTTAGAAGAATATTGCAGCTCTGAAGGTCCATACAATGTAAGTGAATGGGTGCCAAAATGTTAAGCACTAAAAAGCACATAAAAGCATCATAAAAGTAATCCATAAGACTCCAGTGTTTTAAACCATATTTTATGAAGCAATATGATAGGTGTGGGTGAGAAACAGATCAATATGTATGTCCCTTTTCTGCTAAAATTGATCTCCCTACACAGTAAGTGGCAATATACCTCAAAAATGTGGATCACCAAAAACACAAGAAGAAGAATGTGAAAGTGAACTGTTTCTCACACACATCTATCATATCACTTCTGAAGACATTGATTTAACCACTGGAGTCTTATGGATTACTTTTATAATGACTTATGTGATTTTTGGAGCTTCAAAAGTTTGGCACCCATTCACTCGCATTTTATGGACCAAAACAGCTGAAATATTCTACAAATATTAATTTGTGTTCCAGCAGATGAAAGAAAGTCATACACATCTGGGATGGCACAAGGGTGAGTAAACGATGAGAGAATTTTCATTTTTGGGTGAACTATTCCTTTAACTACTTACTTATTGTTCCTTATACAATGATCATTTACTTTCTTGTTTTTCTGTCAATTCTTACTTCAATTTTTCTGTCTTCTTTTAACACAGTTTCTAAAGTTTTCTATGAGTTTAACACAATATTTAAAGCACTCACAGGAAACACCACTTGGCAAGCGTGATCGATTTCTTACACCAAGAAACTAAATGACAGAGCATTGACCCATATCACAACTTAACGGAAACGAACAGCCCATTTTTTTATGTCTTAGATGCATCAGAGAACAGGAAGGGGCGGGTTTCAGGGGGAAGTGCGTGAGCTAGTCCAGTGGCTTGTTTGAAGAGGCGGGGCTTCCGTTACACACGCCACAGCAGCAAGTGATTGGTGCTGTCGTCCCGCCCCACTGTCTCGCTGCTGTTGGTCAGTCTGAAGTCTTCATAGCCGTCGCCGCCACTGATACCCAGCAGGTTGGATTTAACAGGCAGGACGGTGGAGGCGCGCCGGCGGGCGGAGTCTCTTCTCTGCAAACCTCCAGCGCTGTTTTCAGTGTTGTTCTGCGTGGAGTTCACTGGAATAAACAATAAAAGTTCTTATTACAGTGCTCTCTGGAATACTTAATTCCTTTGTTTTGCACAAACCGGTGTTATTCAGCTGGAGACTCCGTGGCCTCTTTCTTACAAATAGAAAGTAATTGCTCTTCTTTTCCAGTAAAAATATACAAAAATCTAAAACAAGATAATTTACATAAGAAGCAAAGTCTGTATTTCATAGAATATTAACCCAATTGAGGGATTTGACTTGAAAGTGCAACAAACCTGACTCTGACTGAGGAGGGAAGTTGACGTCGAAGCCCTCGGGAAGCTCTATGCACGTGAGGAATCGGACGTGTCCGGTGTGGCCGTGAGCGGAGCCCATGGGGACGAGGGGAGCACGCACAGTGCCTGGCCCAGTGCTGGAGGACACGGGTGGGATAGCCAGAGTCAGGACCACCCCTGCACTGGTCCCAATCCACAGCAGGTCTTTGCATGCTAACAGAGCGGTGATCCGCAAACACGCTGCTTTGTGCTGACGGATAATAGCGTCGGAACCTACGAGGAAAAATGAGACTGTTTCAGTAAGGCACTTACAATGGAAGTGAATAGGGCCAAAAGCATAAAAATACACACTGTTCAAAAATGATAGCCACAACATGTAACAGGTTAACAATTTTAGTGTGATAAATTCAGTATTCCAGCATTTACCAGATTACATGGTTTAACCTGTATACCTCATATTAACAACAAAATTGTAATATTGGGGTGGGAGTATATTCCCATTCGAACAACTTTAGTGCACCTGGAAGACAGGGAACATGAAACTGCTCAGCCATGACTTCCTGTTTCACATGGGTGTAAATATGAGGTAACGCATAGGCCAAATTATCTTAGTCCTCCATCATTGGGTAAGACCAAAGAATATAGATCTGATGTGCAGCAAAAGGTTGAGCTTCACAAAATGGGAAGTGGCAATAAGAAAATAGCTAAAGCATTGAAAATGCCCATTTCCACCATCATGGCAATAATTAAGAAGTGCCAAACAACTGGAGATGATAAAAATCGACCTGTAAGCGGAAGCATGTCTATATTGTCTCAACACATGGAGAGGAGGATGGTTTGAGTTGCCAAGAATTCTCCAGGAATCACAGCTGGAGAATTGCAGGAGTAAATTGGGGAAAGAAAGTCTCCAAAATTACAATCAGATGTCACCTCATGGATTTAAACACTGGATTCATTTTATGTTTCTTTTCTATGATTATCGGAGCTACAAAAGGTCTGATCACCATTCACTCGCATTGTAAGAGCAGAGATAATTTTCTCAAAATCTTCATTGTGTTCTCCTGAAGAAAGAAAGTCATACACATCAGGGATCACCTTTCACAGCTATTGCACCTGTAGAAGCGTGCTGCAGTGCATTTTAATGAATGCACACTATGCAGTACCTGCCAGCATCTTGTGCACAGCTGGGGCCACGTCAACCTCCGTCAGGCTCTCGTAGGTGTAGGCGTGATACAGCCGCACATGAGCGCTGCCCTGCAGAGCGATCCACACACCTTTGCCATAGCACACCATACTGGTGACGCTGCGCCCGCTGTCCTGACCCACTTGAAATGAGTGCTGAAAAAGTAAACGAAATGTATAATGAGATGTGAAACTACAATTATAGGTTAAAGCTGCAAGCTGCGATGAAAGGGCCCTTGCACCCTGGTGCACGTTGGGGCTGCTGTGCCAAGGGAATGTCACTCCAATTTCTTTTAGCATTTTTTAGCACTGAAATGTTGTTAAGAGTGCATCACAGTGTAAAAACATGTAATTTCCTGTTGCCAGAAGGTGGCACCATGACTATAACTGAATATTGACACGTGTGAAGTTTGGGGCTGATTGGACATTGTATGTATGAGTTATAACAACTTCCTGTTTCATGGCGATACATCGAACTTTGTCAGATCGTCACGCAACATCATGCAGAGAAAACTCTTTTTTGCCAAGGCCTTTAGATTAGAATTATCAAATATGAAGTAGATCTGATGAAATCTCTAGAAGTTTGTTAAAGTACGAGGCCAGGAAATGGCAAAACAGAGCAAAAATTGAAGAGAAAAATCTAAATGGCTGACTTCCTGTTGAGTTTAGGGTATGGGTCCAGGAGACCTTTTTGTAGGTATTGGCATGTTACACATGTGCACCAATTTTCGTACATGTAGGTGAAACGTAGCGTAAAGCGCACTTCGTTGAATGTTTGTAGGTGGCGCTATTGATCAGACAATCACCTCTTTCTTTAAGTGGACGCTTCTTGGCCAGAATAAGCTGCAAAATGGATCAGACTTTAAGGTGATAGACAAAAGTGTCATTCCAGACCTCAGCTGCCTGTGTCTGTCTCTTACCTCTTGTGTTAATGTGCTGGTGTTGACGATAAGAACCCGATTCTGACAGCCACACCACAATTTTCCCGCAACTGGAACCATTTTGGTCACGGGTCCACTTGAAGATCCCAAACACAGCGTCTGAGAGCTCTGAGGATCCCAGAAACTTCCTGTTATACAGAACGACAGAAACAAAATAAAACAGAGGGACAGAGTTTTTGTAAAGAGGCTTAAAGGCTTAAATCAGCCTAAGGGGCCGTTCAACTTCACACCGGATGTGCTAGGGTTAGGGTTGCAGGAGTGCTGCATATTTTAGACGACATGTAAGATAAAAGATCTTCAACTTCTAAAAGACATCTGTGTCTGTTCTATTCTTCTCCTTATGTTTCTTAGCGCAAGAACTTGTTTGGTTTGAACAGCCTGAAAAGTGGTTAGCTGGTCTCCAAGCATGGCCACTGAGGTTAGACTGGTCTTTTAGACCATTGTAAAGGCATTTTTGGGCACTTTTTTTGCAGGCCAGGCTGAAAGACTTGCTGGCCGACCAGCTAAACACGTTTGGCCAGCTGGGAGGCCAGCTAAACCAGTTAAGAGCAGCAAACCAAACCAAAAACTTTTCTGCAGGGCTAAAATAATTTCCATTGTCATTAAAGGGATAGTTCACTCCAAAATGAAAATTCTCTCATCATTTAGTCACCCTCATGCCATCCCAGATGTTTTGCTGAATACAATCAAAGATTTTAGAAGAATATCTCAGCTTTATTGGTCCATTCAATGCAAGTAAATGGTCGGCCAGAATTCTGAAGCTCCAAAAAGCCCATTAAGGTGCCATCAATGAATCCATAATACTCCAATGGTTAAATCCATGTCTTCAGAAGCAATATGATAGGTGTGGGTGAGAAACAGATCAATATTTAAGTCATTTTTTACTAGAAATCTCAACATCCACTTCCGTATTCTTCTTCTTTTGTCTTTGGTGATTTGCGTTCTTCGTGCATATCACCACCTACTGGTCGGGGCTGGTCTAAAGTGAAGATTTATAGATTTAACCACTGGAGTAGTATGGAGATATTCTTCTAAAAATCTTCATTTGTGTTCTGCAAAAGAAAGAAAGTGGAGAATCGGTGCTCACCTGCTTCTCTATGGTACACTATCACCTCCCCGTTTGCCAGCGACACAAATACCTTGTTGTCAAGATACCTGGATAAACAAAAAAAAGATGTTCAATCTCCATGCCGACGCCACATATGTAACCATGGCAACAGCTCAATGGGACAGAGGTTGCTTACAGTATACACAAGATAGAAGCAGCGTGCTGCATCTTCATGCTGTTCTTACGGTTCCTGATGTTGTCTGATGACTGGTACACATGAATACTGTAAAAACAAAGATACAATCATAATTACAGCATGATTATGCTTCCTGCACATCACAATTTGGTATTTGATGAAAACATACAGTGAAATAAAATTACAAGTTCCTGTTCTGGTGGCACATGAAACCTGTGTACATAACGCATTTGTAAAAGTATTTTTAATTCATGATGCATTCACAAAAGATGACTTGCAATACCCGGAAATATCAGATCATTAGATGGCGCTGTTGACCAATTTTACAAAAAGAAAGCTGCACATGACCAATCAGAATCAAGTATTCCAAGTCAAGCGTGACCAATGTTTTTATTTAATCTTTTCTCTCTGTTATGATTGTGGACTGTCAGTGAGGTATGAACAAAGGCTTCACACCTGCTTGTTTGAAGAAGGATGAGAGAGAGAGAGAGAGAGAGAGAGAGAGAGAGAGAGAGAGAGAGAGAGTGAGAGAGAGCGAGAGAGATACCGCAAGGGAGTAAATGTTTATATGGAAAGTGTCTTGTTGCGAGGACACAGGCTGGTCGGGGATGATAACGACTGTGATATGAGGTAAGCGTCTCTGGGAACATGGTGAAGGGAGAATGAAGTCAGATGTAGGTCATCTGAGGTGAGAATCAGACTCCAAACAGAGGGAAAGAGCAGGGACAGATTTTGCAAGCTACTCCTTGTAATTAAGCTCATGGGTTTTAAATGCTGTCTTAACAAAATCTGGCAGCACTTTCTAATAACGTTACTAACATAAGCAAAACATTATTACATAATATAATGCAAAACCGATCATAAAAGAATTCATTCAAATTGTTTGAAATGTTAAAACTGGTTCATATATTTTCCAGGGTTTGTGCGCCCATTCTGAATTCAATTGAGAATATTATTTTGTCTATAAATGAAAAATAAATATATTCCTCGGTACACCTGGACACAGTTTTTCTTGGTTGATGGCAGATGGGATGTTTCAAGCTTATTGGGAGAATTTGCCACAGTTCTTCTATCTATTTAGGCTGTCTCAATTACTTCTGTCTTTTCGTGTTATCCCAGACTGACATGATGTTCAGTGGGGGTCTCTGTGGGGCCATGACATCTGTTGCAGGGCTCCCTGTTCTTCTATTCTAATCTTTTCTATTTGCAAAAGTAATGTTTGGGAGTCTAACGTTTATGTTTCCTATTGACACACTAAAGCTGAAGATATAACACTTTTGCACAGAACTGTATATATATATATATATTTCTTTTTTTTAATATCCATTATCATTTTTCAAACACACGACATGAGATATTTCCAGAAACACTGAATCTTATAATGAAGGTTTGAGATGCAACATATCGCAATTAGTATAATTCCAGAAACATTTCATGAAATAAATCTAAAAGGTTTGAAATGCCACCAATTTAATTAGGCATAATTAGCCAAAAATTAATCATGTAATTATTTGTGTTTTGTCACAAAACTTGAATATATTTAAATTGCAAAAAATTTTTAAAAATCCTCTTCCTGACATATCAATTCAAATTCAAATTCAACATCCTGTGGGGCGTGGCCACTTCAATTCGAATTCCAACTCATTAATTGAAAGCAGCCAATTCTTAAATCCCAAATTTTGCTCAACTCTGATTTTTCACATTTACTCATATGAAAGGTACATGCTTAACTCGTTAGTTCATTATATTCTGTTTATTTGTGATTTAATTGACTAATTAAAATATACTATATCAAACTGCCTTGAGATCCATTTACTTTAATAATGTCCCTAATTTCATAGTGCACGATTCATCATCAGTGCACATTATTCTAAATGAAACGATTTGTTTTCTTAATCTTAATTTCTACTCACATGGCCAAGTGGGTGTGGAAAAATGATTTTAACCAATATCACCAATATCACATTATGGAAGTTGAAGGCATTGTGAACGCAGTTTCATGTTGTTTATAACCTCATAACACTTAAATCACGCGTTGACCCACCAGCCATCCTCGGTCCCGAGCCAAACGGAGCTCTGGTACGCCTCTGGGTCGAGGCTGAGCAGGTCATCCAGGCTGGCTCTGGTGAAAGACCCTCGACTAGACCGCCGCATGGCTCGTCCGTCCATGGGACTGTCCGTGCTGAGCCGAGGGGCGCCGTACGAACTGGGCACAGGAAACTCCTGCTCCTCTTCAGAGCTGGTTGTCTCTGTGGCCATGTCTTTAGACACCGCTGCCTCATCATCTGACACACACAAAAACACATTATATATACATTTAATATTATTGTTAAATGGACACTATTGTGTTGCATAGGAATAGACCAAGTGCTTATTTGCTGACAATTTTGCCAGCGTACTCTCTGTAAATCTGTGAGTCTGTGTTTAAACTCACTGCCGAAGCTGGAGGAGATTGTGGAGTGGGATGCTTGACTCTGCAGTGTGGATGAAGGACTGGGAGAATCTTCATCGTCCGTATCATCGCTATCGAAGGGCACGAGTTCAGCTGCAGGCACTACAGTGGGCTCGCTGAGCTCCAGAGACGAGCCAGAGATAGAGATGTGGAGCTGGGGTTGAGTAGAGGCTGTAGGGTTCGACTCAGATGGGACGGAGGGGTTGGAATGGCCAACTCGTTCTCTAATGTAACAAATAGTGTATTTACTGTAAAGGTGTTTCCCATTTGTATACACACTAAGGCATTGTCACCTTTGATAATTTGTCATTAGACACATAGCCACAAATATAGTACAGTACATCAATATTAAGTTATAATAATAACCCAGAATGTTCCTTTACACATCATTAGCAGTATGCGTGTGACATCTGTACAGGGATTCTCATATTCTCTCACGGTACACTGTTAACAATCTATTATTAGGTGTTTAACTGGGGAATTTGTCCTCTCATAAACAGATGTGTTCAGGGACATCAGGTCTCAGGTGAGTGGCTCACCTGTTCTTCAGGCCCGGTACGGCTGCGATGCAGATGATGCGAGCTGAGCAGACAGCGATGCAGGCCTCCACTGTCGGCTCATCACGGATGTTTAACAGACACACCTGACCCACGTAACCATCACTGTTACACACCCACACCTCATACGTGTTCTCTGGACAGCTATGACTCGGGGAGGCGCAGGAAAACTGCATCCCGCTGCGGGTCTTCATGATGGGGATGGCCTTCAGGAACTCAGGGTCCCATTGGTCCTTGTTCATGGCTAGACAGACGATGAAAAATATGGTGATATTGATGAATCCAAAATATTTGTGCAGAGCTTTCATAATTATATAGTAACTATAGGAATTGTTTAAATATATACCATATATGCTTTTTGTGAATATATACGTTTTAATGTATACAGAATTTAATGGGTTTTCAAGAATATACACAACATGTGTTTTGATTTTCCATCTTTTTTTCCATTAACATACAATATATGCTGCTTTTTGTGGATATATGGAATATTTGGGTCAGGTGGTGCAATATTTACCGAGTTTCTTTTTGGCTTCCTCGAACGCTTGCTCAAAGTTACTGCGAGCATCAGGACTGCTGAACTCAAATATGAAGGTGTTCTCGGCTGAGGGGGTGCTGAGCTCCAGTTTAGTGGGCAATAATGTCATGCTGAAGGCCAAAGACTGCTTCTCTGCCAGCTCACGATGAACTGAAGCCATCAGATCCTTTATCACATCATCCAAGCTCTGAGAGAGAGAGAGAGAGAGAGAGAGAGAGAGAGAGAGATGTTTATAACTTAGCTTTCATTCTACCGAGGGCAAGACTCTTCAAGAAGTCCTTCACATTGCCACTGAAAACAGATCAAAACAATATTTTACTGTAAATCACAAGACAGACGGACCTGATGAGGAAAACTAAGCGTTTCTGAGAGTTTGCTGATCTGACCAAGTGTGCTGAGATCTTCATCCAAACGACTGATGGTCTTCTGGATGTTCTCTCTATTGGTGGCTTGATTAGAGCCTGTCATGAATAAATTAAACAGGTTAATAAACTACATTTTTCATCATCCATGACAAAAATGAGCGTTGATCATGTCGTGTTGACAGTATGAAATTATATTACAACCTTTAACAACGTCCAAGTCTTCTAAAGGCAGTTTCCACATGAACTTATATTTACTTGAGGTGTCAATGACACTAGCAGCAGAATACCTGAAAGAGTTCAGATGGAGAGACTGTGAGCACTCAATAACACTTCAAACATGGGATAAAGATCTAGTTTGTAACTTAGCAATTGTAGCAAACCCAGTAAGTGTAGATAACAAGAACAATCAACATTGTGTCCTTAATCAAGATGCTTAACTAAAGGTAACCAGCATTGAGTGTCCCGTGTACCAATTGCAACCAAAACAACACATGCCAAGTGCCAAATATAATTAAAAATGGCTTTGACGAGTATATAAAACTTTCCAAAATGGCTTTGACAGATTTTGTTTACTCAATAAAGCCATTCTGGCCAGTAGGAACTGTATACACTACACATGGAGCATGAATACATGGTAGGTAGTCTGACCCTTGCTAATGTAAGAGATGCAAGTAATTCAAATTTAAGACATAAGGAAAATATCTGTGGCAATGGAAAATTTACCATCATAAAAATAATGAAAAGCAGTTTCATGGCTGGTAAAATTAATTTACTTTATAGTGTGCATTACTGGATCTTGGATGCAGATTTTAAATGTACTATTTCTCTAACTGTCCACTAGGGTGCAGTATGATTCTGAAGGTAAACAGCATTTGTTTTTGCATGAAGAACACAACAGTACAGCTCAGGGGAGTCTTGAGGTTTCTAATCCAATTGTCAGATTTCCCAGGCCCTCATCACATCTTTGAGCTATTAAAAGAAAATGGCAAATGTGCAGCTGATACCCACAGATTCATGGAACTTCTGCGTAGAGTTCCTGACTTCTTCTTAAGAGTGGTGCAGATGAGCAGATCACTGAAGAGGAAGAGAGATCGGTCCTTCTTACCGCCTACAGTTTTCTGCGTACGGAGAGGGTCAGAGAATTAGGGAGTTCATAATCTTCATGGAAGAGATCTTATTTTTTTTCACGAGGACCGTATTTTTGCTCACCGCTTCTACCACCATCTCTTGTCTAAGAAATTTCCTTTGGGGATTCAAGATCTGACAGGAAATGACATTGTTAGCCTTCATACTGTACATACTCTTGTGTTCTTGTGATATCAGATATTTAAAGTCAATGTGATACGCCAATCGCAACCCTTTTGCAGATATTCAATGTTCAAAGGAAAAAAGGTAGGGTGGGAACTGACTCAGGAGCTGGGTCTCAAATGACGCACTACACTATGCACTCAGCCATCTAGTGTGTGAATTTGAAAAGTGAAGTGTCGTTCTAAATGGAACACTTGATGTTTTTTTTTAAAACACGGAATCATTCGCCATTTAACTGATGACGGAAGTGATGTTTCAAACGCATGGAACGTGTTGCTGCTAGCTTTAGCACGTTAACTAACCTCAGTCCAACACTTCTAACTTAAATACCGTACATATTCACACAGCAAGGGGTGATGGTAAAGCACTCAACTGACATTTGTAAGATGCTGTCTTCACTGAAGGTTTACTAGTTGCTATATTTTCCATTATTTAGGTTTTATTCAAGGTAAAACACTTCTTTTGTTGCATTTTCAGTGTTAGCTTACTCGCACTACAAAATGACAGAATAGTGCAGAAGTGTGCGGTTTGGGATGCACCTGAGGTTCCCACACTTTTAACCTTTTTTGACCTGTCATTTTGTAACCCAATCATTTCGCTAATGAATCATTCAGACCATTATTGAACTAGTTAGACTGATTCATTGAAAGAACCGATTCGCTCACAAATTTCTACACGAGAACAATATCTGCAAATATGCAAATTATACGTCATCAATAGCGGTTAACTTCCGTGATTTGGTACAATTGTGTTTATATTAGCAGCAAACCACACCAGAGTTCACATGAACCAGATAACCTTTTCAAGGGACTTGGGTGCGGTTTGCAGGTGTGCTCCAGAGTCCGAAAACAGCGCTCGCCCCACCCAAACTAACCAAACTTTGACAAATTCGAACTCTGGTGCGCACCACGTTAACTGTGTAAGGGTGTGTTCACACTTGTAGTTCGGTTCTCTTGGTCCGGACCAAAAAAGAAAATTATAGCTACATTTAGTCCTGGTTCGCTTAGCATTCACACTGGCATTTTTAACACTGAACCTAACAATACAAAACCAAAGGCATCAGGAAAATGTCACAACCTGATTGGACAGCTTTTATGACGTATATTTTGTGACGGAACTTGCCGAACATCCAAAACAATGCTGGCAATGTATATATGGTGGTATTTTTACCAGCTGAGAACAAACGAAGAGCTAATAAAATGTGTAAAGGAGTCAAAACAGCACCAGGAATTCCTCCGTTGTACACACAAACCAAGATATGCTGCAAGGACGGCTGACGGCGGTTCCGACGCCTGTACCAAACTGTAATGGGCAACATAGCTCCTATGAAGAACCAGGTAAGCTTGAGGTCAGTATTAGGCAAATTACTTCCTGTTATTGGTCCGTTCGGACGTCTTTGGTCCATGCTGCATTCATATATCAATCAAACCGCAACAGAGTTCGTTTGGAAGCAGACCAAGACCCACTAATCAGGCGGTCTCGGCCCGCTTGTTTGGTGTGCACCAAGGTTGAACCAAACCTGCCCAGTGTGAACACACCCTAAAATAGTTTAGTAGCTGCCAGAGGGGAGAGCTGTAAATGAAGTGTCTAAGGTGTGACACCATATTTGTCTCTCACATGTTCTATGCCCTCTATGTGAGCTTCGATCTCCTGCATGATGCGTGTCTCTCTCTCCAGCTCCTCTGCACTGCGTCGGCCCTTGTTAATCCTTTCGGCCAATCGTTTGATGTTCTTCTGAGCATCCAGTAGAAACGAGTAGTCTGGGTGATCCTCAGGAGTGTGCTTTAGAAGGTCCTGACACACAAAAATGGAGATACAATTTAGTACAGATTGTCACTTTAAAACTACAGGAGGTAACTAGAAAGACAAATGTAACATTGTGTCCTAACCAAGTAATTTTTCTGTCCTAACTAAAACAGAAATACTACACAAAGCGACAAAATTCCCAACATATATGATATTACAAGGGATATTTAACCCAAAAATTAGGTTTGAAGCAATTAACATTGAAGCCATATTGGATTTAGCGCTGTTTACATAGTTTAGCAATTAGTGAAAATTAACTTACATTACATCAGTTCATCATACAAAGTGATCATATGCCTTCAGAAGACTTGGAATGTGCCGGATAGACTAAAATCGATAAAGTGTGTCAACGTTTACTGTCATTGTACAGAATTCTACCAACAAGACTGGATTAAATTACCATTAAATTATCTAATTTTGTGTTCAGCAAGAATGTCATGCATGTTTGGAATGACAAAAGGGTGATGTAATGTAGTGACGTCAGAAGTTTCATTTTTGGGTGGACTATTTCTTTAAAGTCAACATGAATCTGTTCACAACCCATTTTACTTTTGTAATAAGACATTTGTACTACATGGTAAATGGTCTGCACTTATGTAGCGCCTTTTTAACCTTATCGGTATTCAAAACGCTTTACACTGTTGACTCATTCACCCATTCACACACACATTCATACACCAATGCCTGGCAGAGCTGCCATGCAAGGCTCTAGCCTGCCATCGGGTGCAACTTGGGGTTCAGTGTCTTGCCTAAGGATACTTCGGCATGTGGAGTCATATGGGCCGGGCCACCAACCCTACGATTGGTGGCTGACCCACTCTACCACTGCACCACTGTAAAAACACATCCACATATGTGCTCATCTAAAGGATAGGGATGGTTCTGAATACTTAATATTTCTGCATTTTGTGAGGTGACAATGGGGTTACGCGAATAACATTCTGAGATTTACTGTTCTTTCAATTTCATCACAGTCTAATATAACAATCAAACCAAATTCATGTATTTCTCATTGGCAAATATTATTATTTATATTACTCTAGTGTAGGAACACCAAATGGTTTACTGGATACATTTACTCATGCATCGTGCGTGACACAAGTATCATTTTTCGCCAGCCCAGCACACTGCAAGGTGACGTAGCTTAGTGATAGTAAATAAAACATTTCACTGTTTTACCAGACTCGCACATGTCAGTCGTCCACAAATTTAGTTGAGTTCCCCAACCCCCCACAGTTTAAAACAAAATTGGTATTTAAGGTTAGATGCATAGGGAGTTTTGATACTGAACGTATAAGTTCAAAAGCTTTGATGATAGACATGCAGTGCCACCAAATAATTTTCCATATTCACACACAGTAATTTTCAAATCACATTTGCTTGCACGGCAGAGACCTGTTTTTACATTGTTGCATGATGTTTTTTCAGCAAATGAGCTCAACCTTGTTAACAGTGTCAAATGTGACATAAAAAAGCACCTTGAGCTGACCGTGCAATTTCAGTTACTTAGCCTCAATGCTCGAATTCAGCTGGCAATGCCAAACCTGCAATGATGCGCAATTCCAGGCACAGAACCGAACGCTATTCTTGCATACCGCGACTCGATTGGTGGGAGTTTTCAAGTTATGCAGTTATATCATATCTAGCATTCCCATCTCAGTCGGTAAGCCATTTATTCAGTATACGTATATGATTAATATAACATGTTCAAAACATGTCAAATACGACATTTTTAATATAAGGAAGTTGTTTTACGAAGATATTTGTGTTAAACATTTTCAAATGACCTTTAGTAAATTGTATCTATGCGATAGAGAGGGGGTATGCGAAAGGATGTTGAATGTTTGGAGGGGTACACCACTGTAAAAAGTTTGGGAACCACTGGTCTAATCCATTCATTTCCACTGTCCGGTCATTTTTGACCGGGAATGCAACAAGTGCAACAAAGCGAAATAAAAACAATAAAATGTAAATTGTCATTTTTTTGTGTCCGTGTGTCTTCAGACACCATATGTGAAAGTCGTCTAGGAATTTTATTCTAATTGCAATAAATAAAAGAAAAAAGTAGCCCAAGCCAAAATGACTGGAAAACAACATATGGGTTAAATATGTAGGATTGGGTAAATTATGATTTCAAGTTCACATTACTAAACAATTATGTGGAGCAAGATTTTGAACCAATGAGATTTAACTGTAGGTGGAGGTAGGGAGCATGATGTGACAAAATAGAAACCAAACAAGCCACAAAATATATTGTTGGTGTTTGAGGCTATATAGGACAAAATCTCAGATTAACATGAGAAGAGATGTGACTTATCGACTGACACTTTATCAGGTCACGTCTTGTTTACTAGTGTAATGCAGCAGAGATTTTTTATTTTTTTTGCTGCAGTCATTTACAAAAATGTAATATTATTCAGCAAAAACGTCCTATCTTCTGCAAAAATACATAGAAGACCCTAATATAATAATAGACAAAAATAAAGAGGTAAGTTTAGTGTTACCTTGATTAGCAGCTCGTATCGTGGAATCCGCTGCACTGGCTTTATCATCAGATCACCCAGAGCTTGTTTCTCTTTGTTCTCACGCATGCTTTGCTGAAGAGGAAAGAGACAGAATGACAGAGAAACAAACAAAACATTGCAAAGTTTAGACGTACAACTGACCTTATTGGGATTTTAACTGCATGTGTGCGGTTATTCAACCCCGCTTTACTAGATAATTTAGCGTTCAGTTGGAACTCAGCATTTACCACTAGATGATATTAATCCTCGATCCATTGAGTTTACAATGCAAGTGGACACATATAACAAAAAACATGCAATGATTAAGCTGAAAATATCTACTGATATATGAAAGGAGTAATGTAGAGTTTGTTATTATTGCAAAATAAAGTTATTTTGCGATGACTGATTGACAGTATATTATACTGATTTTTACACGGCTATTTACCAAATAAAAAACAATTATGGATATTAAATACGGATTTAAATTGAAAGAGTTTTAGTATGTGTTAAAAAGAGACACAAACATACAGAGGACCAAAGTGTACCTCTAGAAACTTTAGGAAAGCAGGTTTGGCCTCCTTGGCGATTCTCACTGCGTCTTTGGCGTTCATGAAGTTGTCTATGTATGCCGAATAAATATTGGCAAGGATCTCTTTGGAAAACTGTGAAAAGAAAGACAAAACATTATCAGAAATGCACACAAACACTTTCTCAAAGCACGCAATAGCTGTACGCCTCCAAAACATCCTCAAGAAGTTTGCAAGGAAGTATATTGATGGACTGAGGACACTTTAATTGGAGATATTTACAGAATGAAGGCTAGTTTAACTCAAGCTTCAAAGCCTGCTAAATGACCAAGTCAAACATACATTGAAGAGTTGCATACAGGTTGCTCACCAAAGAGTACTATGTCGGTACCATGGTACAGTGAAGCAATCAGATGTTTATACCATGATACTTTCATATACACTCAACGAGCACTTTATTAGGTACACTACACCTGTACACCTACATATTAATGTGATTATCTAATCACCCAATTGTGTGGCAGCAATGCAATGCATAAAATCATGCAGATACGGGTCAGGAGCTTCAGTTAATGTTCACATCAACCATCAGAATCGGGGAAAAAGTGTGATCTCAGTGATTTCGACCATGGTATGATTGTTGGTGCCAGACGAGCTGGCTTGAGTAGTAACTGTAACTGTTTCTGCATCTGCTGATCTCCTGGGATTTTCTCGCACAACAGTCTCTAGATTTTACTCAGAACGCTCTTCCTAATAAAGTGATTAGTGAATCTATACGGATCTCCTTATTTATGTACCGTGATATTTACATGACACTCCAGTGTTTAACAAGTGTATTACGGTATTACCATGGTACATGTCAAAAGAGTGATGATATTTACCAAGGTACACAACCCCAACATGGTATTACCATGGGACCATGTCCAAAAAATATGTTCTTACCCAGGTATCATGACCAAAGAATTGTTCTATTTACCATGGTACAAACACCTAAACATGCAATGACTTAATTTCATGTCAAAAAACATGGTATTACCATGGCATTATGTCCAAAGAATGATACTATTTACAATGGCACATACTCAAAAACATGCAATAACTTTGGTACATGTCCAAAAACACGGTATTACCATGGTTCTTTTTGGTATTTTTTGCAGTGAAAAGGCATTTTAAAAGGAAGGACAGAAAGAGAATAAAAGCCAAAGAGAGTCACCGTGACCCTTCGTACATGAGTCAGTCCAAATGACAGTCAGGACAACTAAAGTTGTTTAGTAATTTAAGTCTTTGTGGACAGACAGACAGTCCTTTAATAAATCTCCTTAATGCCAAGTTTACACTACATAATTTTAAGCCCAATTCGCTGACAGTTTTGTGGAGATCGCCGACAAAAGCCTTAAATCGTAGGCAAATCAGAGTTTGCTACCGTGAGCGACACAGACGTGTCGCCGATGTCAGAGAGATATCTAGATTATTAAATATCTGGACCTGTCTGCAACTCCAAATCGCACAATGTGAAATGTGTTTTGACTGAATACAACTGCAGCGTTGACCTACAGCCAATGAGAGAGTAAGAAATGGGCACGGGAAGTTTCAGTGGGAGGAGTCCTGATGTACCTGCAACAGAACATCAACTAGCATGGCTGCGGTATCAAGAAAGTCTCATTGGACCGAAGAAATGGAGGAAAAATTTGTGGAACATTGGCAGGAGCACCAGTGCCTATTTGATAGGGGCAGTCGTGGCTCAGGTGGTAGAACGGGCCGGCCACTAATCGCAGGGTTGGCGGTTCGATTCCTGGCCCACACGACTCCTTGGGAAATAGTCTATTAATCCCAAGTGTCCTCGGGCAAGACACTGAACCCAAAGTTGCTCCCAATGGCAGGCTAGCACCTTGCATGGCAGCTCTGCCATCATTGGTGTGTGAATTGGTGAATGAGACGCAGTGTAAAGCGCTTTGAATACAGCTAAGGTTAAAAAGGCGCTATATAAATGCAGACCACTTACAATTTACCATTATTTACCTCTGAACCGGGTGGAGAAAGAGAAGAGTTGGGGAGAAATTGCCAATTCTCTTGGACAGTCAGGTGAGCAAATAGGTCGATTTTTCAGTAGGAGGTACTTTTTCCAATTTTAAACAATAAAATATATGATGCATTTACACATAATGTAAAGGCGATTAAAAACATACACATCATATTCTGAAATGCATTATGTATGATTATGTGTTTGTTTTCCTATCTCTAATCACTTCTTGCGTGTTCATTTGAAAATGCTACGACTTCCATGACAAGACATACACTTGTGCAATATGAACGGTACCACGGTCCGATGTCTTTGAAAGTTGTGTAGTGTGTAGGAGGCATAACAGATTGTGAGGAGAGGCAGCTCATCTCAGCACTCTGTGTGTGATTCAGTCTGCACTGTAATGATTAACTGCCATGCATGCAGGGGGATAATTTACACACACCTGAAAGAAACGCTGTCCCTGTTTTACGAGCTCAGGATGACAAAGGGTGACAAATCTGCACAATGTCTTTCATGGATGCTTTCATCATTTGACTCGTAAAATAAACACTATTCTAAGACGTACAGGCCTGAGTCTTGTTGTGTTTTGTTTTGGCTTCCGTTTCCATGTCTGGTTTGCAATTGTACACTCACATTAATTAAATGCAATATAACAATTTTAAGTCAATAATATGATATTTTATTAAATCTAATAATGTCCTTTCTTGCCTGGTTTTTGGTTATTTTGACTTTGGTATGTACTGTAATTTGGGTTGTATGTCATTTTGTGAACACACTGTGGAACAAAAATTAGGGTTTCCAATCAGTGAGCGTTTTACATTTACATTTATGCATTTGGCAGACGCTTTTATCCAAAGCGACTTACAGAGCCCTTATTACAGGGACAATCCCCCTCCGGAGCAACCTGGAGTTAAGTGCCTTGCTCAAGGGCACAATGGTGGTGGCCGTGGGGTTCGAACCAGCGACCTTCTGATTAGCAGCCCTGTGCTCTAGTCACTACGCCACTACCACCTCTTCACCTTTTCAAATCGGGATGGGCATTTTTCAATGGTCTAATCAAAACAGGGGTCCTCTATGATAGCTCAGACATCTTTGAGGCTAAACATTGCAGACGATGCGCACTGACATGGACTTTCCATGTTTTTAGGCTGTACATAGACACGTGCGTACTGTGCTGACGACAATTTTATGTCGTGCGCAAGACCTACCTGCACTCAGAAAAGCGAAGTACACTTTAGCCTGAACATTCAGTTTGATGACATGGCAGTATGTGCCAATTTTTGAGTCCTAATTTACTACATACTCATCAGTGATTAGCCTATACGTTCCCGTCACCGAAGTACATACTTATACTGGCACAATATTTCGTAGTATAAATAAGCAAATAGGGACTATTCCTAACAGTTCCTTCAATGTAAGGTGAAGATGTCTTTTCTCTGAAGGAATGCAGAGGGTCTCAGCGTGGGGCTTTAATCTGTCTGACCTAATCTGCCCCAGTATGGGCAAACACCGCCTCAAGACCACTTGCTACATGTTGTTTAGACATTCCTGTCAGGTTCACATTCACACGTCAAAGGAAAGAGTGTTATTTGCTCTGACAAAACGAGTCGACAAACTGACAAACTAAGGTAGAGATCAGTCAGGTACTTAGCTCGTTTAGAGATCATAAATCTAGTTTAAGGGATCTGGATACTGTAGTTTTTTGTACTGAAACCTGTGGTATTAAATAAAAGTGTTTCAATGGAGCAAAAGCATCATGTTGTAATTTGGCTGTAATTACGTTTTTTTGTGGTCAACTGTAGAGATGCATTTGTAGTAGCGGTAATGCTAACACTAGAGCTACAATTACCTGTAAAGCTGAAATGTTAAATGTTTCCATGTTTAAAATACTTTCTCCTATGTCAGTTTAATGTCAACTCTAAGTAGACTATTCATAAGTCGACTTCCTGAAGAGTGTAACCATTGTGGCGGTTTCAAAATATAGTTCTGTTGGTTTGAGCAGCTTAATATTTCTGCTTCTGACTCAACCAATGTAATGAGTTTGGGGCAGGACTACATGTTTGTTTGACCAATGGAAAATGGGGGGAGGTCAATTCACATAGTTCTAGTGTGCACTAATAGCATGTACATTGCATGTGATTGGATAGTACCATTTTTGAGTGCATATTAAGACAGTGGACATACAATACTGTACTGGACTACCATATTATAAAATTACATCTTTATACCACAGATCCTTATGCCACTTACTGTTTGTGTTTGGATGCAAGCGTTAACAAATAGCTAAATTCATAACTACTGTTAAATGTCCTCATTACTTAAATTTGACATTTTAAAGAGAAAACTCACCGATTGAATGAGCAGGTGTCCGACCGTCTGTTTATCGTGCCATTGGTTTACGCAGTCCTCCACCTGTTCCAGAAACTGCTCGTGATGTTCAAATATCTCTGGGATCTGGTAGAACATCTCATCCACCAGAGACGGGTCACAGAGAGGCGAGTTCTCTGGATACTTGAGGGGTTTCATGTAGCCCTGAGACAAGAACAAAAGAGGTAATTTATGCAGAGAACTCTGAACTGTCAACAAAGACAGCTAGCTTTTAAGGTAACATGCTTACAGTATGAAACCTCATAAGTGCCTGATTTGAAATGCTCTTTATAGGCAGCGGATCCATTAACGATCACTTCATATACACCACACAAACAGTGCTCCTTATGTAGCGGACGAGAGACTAAACTAACACAGTTGATTCCAATTGAGGCTGATGTTAGCATGCTACTATGCTAACAACTCAAATGCAGCACAAAAACCAGAGAGTACACACAAATATTGGTAAAATTGCCTCTTAAAACTGAAACATACTATACACCACTATGTGAATGCAGAAGCTTTTAGCTACGCTAGCTCAGTTTTGTGCATTGTCGAGTTCATGGCTGTACTGGGAAGAGAAATTGGTGATCCGAAAGTTGTAGAGTGGGTGGGGTGGGGGGGAGGTCCTTTTCTGGATATCGCAGCACAGTTTTGTAGTCCGTTCTGCATAAAATGGCGGCTGATTTGAGGTTACTCGAGGCTATTCGGCACGTTTCGTGGCTGACCCACTGGCCCTCTCAGTTCTCCCGATGGCCAGTCCGTCCCTGATCGGCCCCAAAGTGTGCCAGGCCCACCAGGAAAATGCCCGGTATGCTATATTTCCAGTCCAGCCCTGGTTGAGTTCCAAAATAGGTCAGACTGCAATTTCTAACACAATTAATTATACGTTGCATTCTCAACATTGCCACAAGGAGCACTATTGCTAAGATTAGGGTCAACTATTTGCTTCTACAGTGAGTTTTCACCTTCAAGTCAACAACTGTCACGACGGAGCAATGGTTTGAAGAGAATATTGCTGAGCAAGTAAGTTAAAGTCAATATATTTATATCAACTTACTTAAATAATAACAAATAACAAATCAAGTTTAATGGTACAGACTTTTGAAGGTAACTCCATCGCCCCCTTGAGTACTAAGGTTTGTTACCACCACAGTAATGCAAGAACACATGTTATACATGCTCCACCAAACCATGCATTGACCAGGTGCTCACATCTGTGTACGTGTACTTGTGTAAAGTATGTTTCTGGACTTAGAATGTGGCCAAATGGGGTATCTTTTTACTCTGATATATACCATGGTAATGAATAAGCATAATCATATTCCATGGTATTTGCATGGTACTCCAAGATACTTTATAGAATACCATTGAATTGCCAAGATGCATGACCGAAAAGCATGGTAACATAATGGTAGAAACCATGGTAATTCCAGTACCATAATTCACAAATTCAGAATAAATACAGGTTATTTTTTAAACAGTACAGTCTTTAAACATTCAATTGCCTCTTGCCTAATTTTCAGTGTTTAATGGAAAGTTTTCACCCACACCCTGTTGGCGCATATCAGTGTGTTTGTTTAAGGTCAAAGGCTGGTTCAATTTCTATGTTTTGACTAGTGCACATCTGGCCGACGTTCCTCTAGCGTTTGAACCCCCCTAAACGTTACTGTGCCGATCAACCTCTCCGTCTTTCATTATTCCATCATGTACCTCTCCACACCCTTATCCTGCATCTACACCTTAAACGCTTAGCCCGAGCTTGTGTTTTTTAGTCAATCATGATTCACCCACTTCATGCCATTTATGGGTAATGATGTTGACTGTAACAATCATTTAACCCAAAATACACAGAATGGGGCATAAATAACAGTGAGGATTGGTCTGTAATACGAGTCATTTTGAAAGTGCACTCCATGGCTTGAGCTTGCATGATGTTTTAGTCTGTGACTCGTTCACCTTGTCGCCATGGCAACCCTCCAACAGCCAATATACTGTGTTGCAGTGAGTCATAACGGATGGGACAATATGATTCTCTCTTTTTAGCTCATTAAAGCTGCACTATATCAGATTTTCTGGTTAAAAATTATAAGAAATTGCCATTATTGATTGAGTACATAAACAATAAGTGTTCAAAACAATGTCCTTACCTTACCCTGATTCACTAAGATAAGCCTATACAAATTATTTGTGTTTTGAGCTGTCGGGTTCGATTTGGCATGAAATCACTGGCTTATGACATTATTGCATTATTATGTCATGCCCAGGTTACTGTGACATGTTCACTAATATTTATGACTTCTGAAACTGACCGTTAAATGTTATATTGCATTTTTAAGCATATTATTTTCATGTTTAAAAAAAACATATTTTATCCCCATCATTACTGAATCCTCATTTTATGTTTTTAGTATACCGTGTTACTGTGTGCCTTCATAGACGTACTATTTTAGTATTATGGTTCACTTGCATTATCAGCTGAGACTGCACAATATAATCTAAAAATAATAAAGTCTTCCATTGAACAGCCATATCACCTTCTAAATTGGTAAGTGTAGCACAATACAAACATTAACAGTAGATAAAACACTTGTAAAATTATATTAAAATATACTGGGAGTGATTGAGGTGATTGAATCCCCTGTTCTCTCTATAAAAGCTCTTTGGGTGTGTCAGAAAAGCCCTATAAGTGTCAAATTAATTAATTCAAAATATGTGAATACAAGTGTTGTTTATCTTCATCAAAGCAGGTAATATTTCAGTTTTAATTGTTTAATCATATAACATATCAACATGAAAATAGCATGTTATGACTCCGGCTCTGAACATCTCTAGTCATGATCACACACAGGCAAAACTCAAATCACGAGATTCTTCCGAATGAAAAAAAAGACCCAAAACACGAATCATGTTTAAGTTCTAGGTTTGACAAAATAATGAATGTAAGTCCTTTTATAAAATTAAACACTTCACATTTCTGCCAAAAAATGGCCCCATTCACTTCCATTGAAAGTGCCTCACTGTAACCTTCAAAGTCAAAAATGTGTGTGTGTGTGTGTGTGTGTGTGTGTGTGTGTGTGTGTGTGTGTGTGTGTGTGTGTGTGTGTGGCTGTCATACCTGAATCAGTGTGCGTAGAGATTCAACATAAGACTGTTCTGTGTCCAGTAGTGTCATCATGACATGTTTTCTCATATCCTGCAGAAAGAAACACAATACAACTTATTGCAAGTCACACACACACACACACACACATTACAAAACAACAACAACAACAACAAAAAAACATTCTTTTTTAAAACAAATGGTAGCCTCCAATCTGGAGTACTTAACATGTGAAAAAAACCACTTCAAAAACCCTTACAAACAATGGCAATTATTTTAATTGGTGTTGCTTGTGTTCCATACATGAATGACACCTCTAATCGTGTGGCTTGTTGAGGAGAGGTGAGCAAATACTTTCCAAGCAATAACCCTTACAAACATCGAGAGTGCATGGCAAATTGCTGCAAACTTGCCACAAATTCATCTCTGATCATTTTCACATGCAAATGAGCTTTGCCGCAAATGGTTAATTGTTGCCAAAGGTTTGCTGGAGGTTCGCCACTATCAATGAGAGCTCCAAAATTCTGGCAAACATTTGCGGCGAATCACAAGCTCATTTGCATGTGAAAATAACGAGCGGCAAGTTTGCGGCAAATATGTATTTTTTGTAAGGGAAGACTTACACTTTCCCATAGTGGATGATAAAACAAGAATATACAAAAAGCTTAGAACCTTGAGCCATATCTAGAGATAAGGATGTCATAAAAACTTTTGAAGCATCCACCCTAGCAACTGTACAGCAACACTGTGTCAACCATCCACGATACACTAGCATTGAGCTGGCAGTGAACCTTAATATCTCTCTCTCTCTCTCTCTCTCTCTCATACTTTATACTGAAGCTCTAATCAAAATAAGAATTTCCTGTTTACTGGTCTGTGTGAGTTCACTGAGCCTAATGTGTATGCTTCCTACTATCAGAAAATAACCTTCACTAAACACTGATTCAACCCTGACAAACACAGCAGCCAACACACAACAAATACTGCAAAGAAGAGTGAAAGAGTAAGTGAGAGAGTTTAAAGACAAATTAAGAGTGAAAAAAAAAAACAGGGAAAAAAAGGCAGGATGACAGAATCTACTGTCCTCTGTTATAACAGCCTGTTTCAGAAATATGCCCAACTCAAACACTGATTATAACATGCATGTAATTGCCTTTACAGGAAGCCACGTCCAGTGTACACAGAGCTGGGTATGCCACATAATGTCACGTATTACATGCAGAAGGAGAGGGAATATTCCTTCAAAAGGAGCAAAGACTGGGCTTATTTACAGAAAGACAAAAAAGAAGAGCAAGTGAGGGTTCACAATAGTTTATTTTTAATGAATGCCAGAGTCATCCAGTATCAAAACATCCCGGTCACAGAATCGGTAAAATTTATTTTGAAATGCAAGATGCTTAAAGGAGAGAATTCATCACATAACCACAATGATGTACAAACAAATATCAAACAAACAACCCTTCAAATAATACCATAGTACCTATGGTATTCCACGAGATACGCATTTAATGTGTGCTTGTTTCCATTAGATGCTGAAGTCATCCAGATCATTTCCTCCCATCAACCACTCTGACACACTGTACAAACCAGCAGGCCATCTTGGCAGACACGTCCAGCTATTAACAGCTTCACTAAATAATCCTGCTGACCTGATGCCAATCAGTTTCTAAACATTTCTTTACTTCAAGCTGGTCTGAACCAACTCAGTCTAAACTAGTTTAAAATGCTTCCGAGCAGTGATATCCTGTTTACTCTCCTCATAACAAAAATCATAATTAAACAGTATTTCAGTAACTATTTCATTTAGTTTGTCTGGATAAGTGGCCTACATTACATTGACTATTACATAGTATATTTGTGATGCCTAAAACAAAAGTAATAATTCTACTAACAATAAACAGTATTCCATGTGACAATAATGATATGGTTTTTTCATATAAAAGAGCATTACAATACAGTATCTAATACTGCGAGCACTAAATTTGACAAATGTTTGCTATATATTATGTGTTTTAACTTGTGTAGCATGCTAACATAGCAGGCTAGTCGGATTGCATGCTAACCTTAAAGGCCCAAGTATACTTTGTTTATGCATGTTCCAGATCACCTTGCGCCTGGTCGACCATGTTGCCTTTGTGAGTATACTTGTACTTTTCTGACAGTGAACGAACACAAACGAGTTTGACGCATGCGCACAACTGTTTTGTGACACTCTTTTAGTACAGTTAATGGCCAATGAGTAAATGACTTGGCAGGGGACAACTTTGTGTAATGTTCTTAAAATTAAACTATTCCCTATCCAGTTCAGATTACACATAGGTCTACATAGTGTATAGCTCGGCTGACATATAACATGGCAGAAACAACCAAGAAGGACTTACAAATGTGGAGATATGTTTCCCTTATCTTTCAAAATTTAGCACATAACCGAATGTGGGCACACACACACACACACACACACACACACACACACACACACACACACACACACACGCGGAACTCATGGCCAGTAGATGGCATTGTAAAGGAGTTCAATGAAAAGGAGGCGGCGAGAACTGGCTTGACAATATAAATAATATTTTTAATGTAGAACTAAAACCAAAAGACACAAACACACACATTTGTACGGACAGCTGCCCGTAAACGCTCTCTCTCTCTGTCGCACCACCATCTGCAGTCGGCCTTTATCCCTCTCAGAGGCTTGATTAGCCTGATAAGGGACCGGGTGTGTAAAATCATGACCCGGCCCTGCCCTCTGCCCTGTCACAGGCTTGTTAATGATGCAACAGATGGTGACTTTAAAACAAACAAAATAATTATTTTTTGATTTTCAACGAAATATTTAAATATTTTATGATCATTTCTATTTAGTTTTAGTTAGTTTTGAATCAATGCATGTTAGTTTTTATTTAGTTTTAGTTTTTTTGAAAATGTTAGTTTTAGATATAAATTCGTTTTGTTCCAGTTTAGTTTCAGATTGATTTAACTATAAAAACCTTGGGCTGTGCTGATGACATACTGTGCCTGGAGCGTTCTGCATTCATTCATTTTTCACTAAAACTGTTTACAAGTCCAAGGGGGGCATGAAATTAATCTTAAATATAACATGGTAATAAAAAAGTGTGTAAAATGCATTTAGATTACAACGGTCTCTGGAGTCTCGATGGGGGCTAGAAATTCGCCCATGGCTTCAACAGCGTGGCATGTTGAGAGGTGTAGTGCATATGCGGGTGGTGGCCATGACAGACATCACAAAAGAGCTTTGTGTTTTTCTGAAATGCCCTGATTGGACAAACTCTGCCCCGCAAGGTGTCTGACATTCAATAACAGGTGTGCTCTGAGGATTCATGAAGGTTACTCTATTAAAATGTTCCTCAGAACACAAAACAAGCAGTGAAAAAATATTTTTGTTAAAAATTAAAAAATGGGAATATGCATTTTAGGTAATCTAAATCGTTTACTTTTTAATGACTTTTTGCATCTTTTTAAGTGAATTTAATACTGTTCATTAAACATTATAAACATGAAATCAAACAACAATTTGTCAAGCCATTCGTCAGTCACGTCACCCAAAATAAAATGAAAACTAAAGACATTTTCAAAGCTATACAAAACCTTTTCCTCAGTACTTCTATACACTGAGCACATAAGGGTTAAAAAAAATTAATCTCGCAGTAGAACTACACACGTCAACAACAAAATTATATTGCCTTCGCACAAGTATGAAAGCACACGTGAAGACAATTATGTGCTGCAAACATTTGGCCCCATTTTCATCATGCCTCCAACAATCATAATGTATTTACTTTGGTCACAACATACACACATGAGAATCAGGTCTCCTTCAACACTCCCTCAAAATACTTAATAACTGCGTGAATGACTTAAATCGAATTAGTTTAAACGTCAATAAAAGCCATGGACATTCTTGCCATGTGGCCTAGATAATGGAAAAAGGTGCCTTGTGCACCAGTAGCTGTGCTGCTCATATTAGCATGAAGCATTATGGGAGCGCCATCTTTATATTGGAATCATATTGTAGAGCAGGAACATCCAAACACGTTTCTTGTAAAGACACGGTCAAGCAAATGAACCTAATGAAGGAGCGAGAGAACGTGAATCTCATTGAGGAAAAATACATGTTTTTTTTCCCATCCTCTAATAAGCAGATGTTGAAGGCAGGTTCAACATGTGGGCATGTTGGACAGCGTAAACACAAGCGAATCTACGAAGACTGTGAGATTGAGAAAACAAAAACAATGGCTGTATTTCTAGAGCAAAGAAAACACAATATACGAAAGATATATCATATAAGACATACGAAAAGAAAAAAAGTGGGTTTACTTGCCAACAGCATTTGGACGAGTTGAAGGGAAATGCAAACTTAATTTAAGAGCTGGAGGGAGACATTTTCTGTTGAAATACAACAATTGCAGGATTTATTTGATTTCGTCCACTTATTTTGCCAGTATAACTCTGCCAGCCCAACATGTACACAACACAAACAAACATAGAGAAGAAATAATGGTGTTTTTAAAGGAATAGTCCAGCCAAAAATGGATATTATGTCATCATTTACTCAATGTCAAGATTTTCACTGAAAAATAACTTAAATTTCAGGCTATGCCTCACCAAAACCTATCGTATGCATTCAAAAATATTGAAATATGGCTAGCGATTGACCGATATGGGTTATATATAGTATATATACAGTATATATATATACATATACAGTATATATATATATATATAGACTGTCTACTTGCATATACTGTACTAGAAATACTCAAAGATAAAAGCTGGCGATATGTACCTAAACTGAGAACATTAGTGAATGGAGTGAAATGACCAAAGCAGAATAAAAAGAGAGAGCGTTTTGACCGTGTGAGGAGCTAGTTGCCTAGCACCAAACATCAGTTCTCAGCCCCCCTCCACACCATAGATGCTCTCCACTGTCGTCATTCCCTAACTCCCATTGACAAGAGTCCTGTATCACAAGAGACACCAAACTGCAGTTCTGTGCCTTTACCATCGTTTATAAAGCCATCCCTCCACTAAAGACCCTCCCCTCCATCCCAGGGCTGTCTGTTGTCTAGCTGTCTCAGCAACAAGTCTTTCTTGAAAGGCTTTTAGAAAGAACTTTATCTCTGCTGTGATCAACTGTCCTGCAGAGTTATGCAATGGTGACAATGGCTTTGAGGTACATGTGTCATACATGTGCCTGTCTGGTTGGCGTATTCTGATCCATTTGCAATATTGATCAAAACATGACTGACTATTTTGTCTGCAGACTGAACCAGTCAATGAAACAAATCAATAGTAGCTGTGGACCACGCTACTCAAAAAAGAGGGTGAACCTCAATGAAACGAGAGTAGATGATTTGAACAAAAACAGACTGAATCGACCTTGTTTTTCATTTTATGTATATTATGTCTGCATTGCCTGGGGACATTGCTATTGGAAAAATCACATGGCATTCTAACTGTGCACATACGAATGTAAGGGATATTTATAATGTGTACTGAATCCAGGAACAGCCCTTGTTTGTTCCATCAAGTGGGGCAAAATTCAAGCAAAAGAGGCAATCAATATACCAAACAACATAAAAAACACAGACCAAAGACTTGCACACTTTCCATCATGCATTTTAATGATAATTGTTGGCGTAGTGGCTAGAGCACAGGGCTACTAATCAGAAGGTCGCTGGTTCGAACCCCACGGCCACCAACATTGTGCCCTTGAGCTTCGGGGGGATTGTCCCTGTAATAAGTGCACTGTAAGTCACTTTGGATAAAAGCGTCTGCCAAATGCATAAATGTAAATGTACACGTAGCCTGAGAGCACTTCCAGTATCATTACGGATCCTTTAAATATGGCTCCAAGTCAACATATTTTCCCAAAGACAGAAAGATCAGGAATATTGGATCACTCCTATCAAAACCAATGAAGCCGTTCATTAAAAATTTCTGCGTGACCTGCAGACAAGGTAAGTTTTTATTTTTTGTATTCCTACTCTCTAAGTAATTTTGGATAAAAGTGTCTAATAAATGTCTAAATGTATTCTAAAATGACTTGCACAGCTTTGGTCATCAATATGGGAGCGATTGATAGTCAATTTTAGAGCTCTAACAATCAAACTTGCAATTATTTGGCAAAAATGTTATTCACCTAATAGATGTGTGCAACTGTTCTTAGTACTGCACTTATCCAGCTGTCTCGCCTCAACTCAACGGTTCATGCGTCCATTTGCGATTGCTTTTTTGGAGATCTAAACACTTACATTTCTGTTAGTTTCATTTCAAGGAGCATCCAGCCACCGAACAACATGGTCCAAATTTTAATAATGACATTTTATGACAATCGTGTTAATGTTAGTAACGATACACGTGTTAAAGTCACTAAGAATGAAGCGCCTCCCGCTGTTGTTTTGAATGAGTATGACTAGTAGGAAATGTTCAAGAAACAAAGATGTCTCCTGGGTAGCTCAGTGAGTATTGACGCTGACTACCACCCCTGGAGTCTCGAGTTTGAATCCAGGGTGTGCTGAGTGATTCCAGCCAGGTCTCCTAAGCAACCAAATTAGCCCGGTTGCAAAGGAAGGTAGAGTCACATGGGGTAACCTCCTCGTGGTCGCGATTAATGGTTCTCGCTCTCAATGGGGCACGTGGTAAATTGTGCATGGATCACTGAGAGTAGCATGAGCCTCCACATGCTGCGAGTCTCCGCTGTGTCATGCACAACAATCCACATGATAAGATGCGCAGATTGACTGTCTCAGAAGCGGAGACAACTGAGACTCCACCACTTGGAGTGAGGTGAGTAACCGCTCCACCACGAGGACCTACTAAGCAATGCGACTCCTATAAAGTTTCTGTTTATTATTATTATTATTACTATTCACAATAACAGAAACATACATACAGCATATATCAGTGCCCTATTACTATGAATACAAATGGACTGCACTGCATTTAGTATCTCTAAGTTGTTTAGATCCTTGCGTGCCAGTCTGTGCCACACGGCCAATGCCAGCCTTTACAAAAATAGGTCACAGGATCAGGCAGTTGGCTATTTTTGGGTAAGGAGAGCATTCACAAGCAATAAACAGAGAGAACAAGTCTCACAGACTAAAACAAAGCAAAACAAGATCAAAAAGAAAAGCAGACTTGACAGAAAGTAAGCACAACATAACATAGTGAAATACAGTATGAGAACACAATAGAAATGTACTGTGTACACGGTATTGATTGCAAAAGAATCCAGTCTTAACCAGACAACACAAAGATACACAGGGGCCAACCTGTGACCCCTGTTGTACCCGTTTAGATGTGTCATAACCCATATGTGAGGTGTAATACATTCTTAAGAAACCTCACCCCTACAGACACCCAGAGGGTCACAGATTAAATCCTCTCTATGTCTGGACATAATCCAACAAAGACTCTTCTCTCAAGCACAGTCCAGTAAATGGAGTGATGAAGGAGGGTTTGTAAGGAACTAGTGCTAAACAGGACAGGTTTTAAATGGATAGGTCACCCAAAAAAGCAATTTTGTCAATTACTCATTCTCATATTGTTCCAAACCTGTATGATTTACTTTCTTCCATGGAACACAAAGATGTTAGGCAAAATGAGATGTTAGGAACTGACAGCCTCAGTCACAGTTTTATTAACTTGGTGGTTGATGCTGTCAGTCCCTTTTGTGTTCTCCTGAAAGGAAGTCATACAGGTGGGGAACAATGAAGGTGAGTAAATGATGACAGAGTTTACATTTTTGGGCAAACAAATGTGTGAGAGGAAGATGGTGGTCTCTCTCTGAAGGCTATGGCACTGCTTTAATCTCATGATTCAACCGGCAACAGATTTAATCACTCTAATTCTATTAAGGGTGTGAAGAGAATAAACTGCCGTGGGAGTGAGAGAGAGACATAAACAGTCCATCCACATAACACTAAACACTACATTTCTAAAGTGACAGAATGAAGCTGAAAACACAGTGATCGCTCGCTTCATTGTTTGTTCATTCTATATTGTTTAACAGTTTGTTCTATCTATCTATCCTGACTGACTACCTATACTGTCCATATATACAGTCCATCCATCTGGTTTGATGGTCTCAAGGACACCACCAAGCTATGGAGAAGACAGTGTAAAGGGTTGAGATTAGAAGACTGCTTTAAATTTTAGGAAGTAGCAGGTAAACTGGCTGTTTTGGTGAAAAGAGTAAAAGACCTTCACAATCAAGTGTCACAAACATTGATACTCTCTGACAACTTACAATGATGACAACAACAGAGAAAAACAAAAGGGTCTGGAAGGGTCATACCTCGGCACCGGTCTGAGTGCTGCCCACACCTCCCCCACCCCCGTTTCCATTGGTCTCGACAGCAGACCTGTCCGTCATATCCTCACCCGCCCCCCCACCTCCTCCTCCATCATCACCAGTGCCCTCTCCGCTCTCCTGCATCTCCTCCAGGGGGATGGTGAACTGTGCAAGGGTCCGTACCATCTGCAGCATGTGAAACGTGTCCCTCACCCTCCAGGTGACTGCGTCTGTGGACACCCTTGTGAGCGACACCCTCCAGCCCCCCTCCTCTCAGCTCGATCACCTCCGCAAGGAGATGCGCAACAGGTTGCAGAGAGTTAGACCCCTTTTGCAAAGGTTTCCAAGAAATAAAACTGCTAACGTTTAAATCCAAGGCTGTAAAATCCAACGTTGGAGGGGGAATGTGTTTCACCCCTTCTCAAAAGCTGGATCAGTGCAGTTCTGTTTCTTCTCCTTCAAGGCAGGTAGAACCGTTGAGAGAGAGAGAGAGAGAGAGAGGGGGGGGGGGGGGGGGGGAGAGAGAGAGAGAGAGAGAGAGAGAGAGAGAGAGAGCGCAGCGAGACAGCAGGGAGAGATCGGTGTTTAATGAGAGGCAGCAGACTGAATGAAGCTCACCAACAGCACTGAGCAGCTGAGCTCAGAAAACAGCTGACAGACCTTACCAATCGATGGAAGATGGCCCTGGCAGATTGCACCGGCTCAGCCTGCTGAGAATGTCAACAGTTTAGAGGAGAGGTGTGGTTGTGTACAACATACAGGAGGAGATAACAGTGATTGACAGCTAGACTGTCCAATACTGGTTTCAGCAGTGTGAAAAAGAAAGAGAATGCAAGAAGAGAGAGAATAAAAGGAGAAATAGAAAGAAATCAAAGAAAGAAAGAAAGAAAAGTAGACTCTGAACAGCACCTGAACCGTACCATGGTACAGTGCTTATTACTTGAACAGTAATACCATGGTATTTAATATTACTATATTTATATAGCATGGTATTTACATGGTACTCAAATGCACCATGATATATATTCAAAAACATAGTATTACCCTAAAATACATGGTATACCATATACAAAAAACAAAACCACAACAGTAATACCATGGCACGTGCCCAAACAATTGTCCCATGTCCAAAAAAATGGTAAATGCCCCAAAATATCCACATGTCCAAATAAAAAACATTGTATCTCTAAAACATGGACAAAAACATTTAAAGTGGTATGTGCCCAAAAACAACAACAGTATTACTATGGCACGCCCCCAGAAATAATACCAAAAACATATTTCCATGGTAAAAGTCCAAAAAACATGGTATTACCATGGTATGAGCCCAAAAGTGCACATGCCCAAAGTATTCCCCTGTCCATGGTATGTGCCAAAAAAATACACAATGGTAAAAGTCCAAATAAAACAACAGTATTACAAAGGCAAATATACCCCAAAATATTCCCATGTCAAAATAAAATACAGGATATTTCCATAGTACGAGTCCAAAAAACATGGTATGACTATATAACTAGTCCAATAAACATGGCAATTAACATGATAAAGGAAAAAAGAAAGAAAACCCTTGGTAATGGCACTTTTTTGCGGTTTTGTTAGTTAAACCATGTATTAAAGACTCTAAAAACTACATTTCACAAGGACACACAACACCTTTCTGTACTTAATCAATACCAGATCCTTATTCTCTCAGTTTCTTACTCAGATCCTACTTCTCCCACCCCCCACCACCCCATACCCCCTTCTCTCTATCTCCTCCATTCTTCACACTAAATCTGCATTTTATCCCTGCAGGGCTATTTTTAGCTGAGAGGTTTTTCACCAGATTTAAGGAGGGCAATTAGCTGCGAATGCATTTGTGCTGATGCATTATTGACGTGTAGCGAGACCCACTCCAGTAAAACTATACTGGTCACTTGAATAGAAAGATAACTGGCCCTCGTATCCTCAATATCTTTATTGTGAAAGAGCAGACACTCTCACACCTTTATACAGGATATGCCCATGAATGTCCAATTACCTGTGGAGTTATGTAATTTCTAGGTAAGTTGTCTCTTTCGGCTGACATAGACAGGGATGTTGCAAACAGTTGCTGAAGGACACATCGTCAACAGCTAAGAGATGGATATACAGTCAGAGACCGATATCTATTGTGGAACTGTAAAACTGGTTTTCATGGAAAGAAATGGAGACATACGGTATGATTGGACCCCACTTGGACTCCATGCACATGTTTTTTCCTCTTTTGTAAGTCGCTTTGGATAAAAGTGTCTGCCAAATGCATAAATGTCCATGTGCTGCGAACACATTCCTTTATTGGCCCAGTAACCTGTTAATTATACTTAAAGGGATAGTTCACCCAAACATGAACATTTTTCTTTCTTCTGCACAATACGAATTATGATTTTTGTTTAAGAATATTTCAGCTCTGTAGGTCCATACAATGGCAAGCTAATGGGTGCCAAATTTTTTACGCACCAAAAAGCACATAAAGGCATCATAATAGCAATCCATACAACTCTAGTGTTTTAATCCACATCTTCAGAAGTGATATGATAGGTGTGGGTGAGAAACGGATCAATGTTTACGTCCTTTTTTTGCTAGAAATTCTTCATCAAAATGGTGATAAAGACATATGCGTTTATTAAATTGTTAAAAGCTGTGATTAAAGACAGATAAACATTGTGGGTGTGCACTTCAGAATAAGCCTGTGACGCGCTATTCTGTGCACGTGGCTCATGGGCTCGTGTTTTTAGAGCTTTTCAGCAGCTGGCTACTGTTACAGTAGCAAATATCAACCACATAGCAACCACCCAAAACACCCATCAATACATCAATCGCAGTGTGCTATACACCATAGCAACCCCACAGCAATGCCCTGGCAACCACCCACAACAGCAAAGCAACGTGCTTAAAACACTCAGATAACCCCAGCAACCACATAGCGATACCCTGGTAATGAACCATAACACAGCCCTTACAAAAAATCTAAACATGCCGCAAATTTACCACAAGCTTGCTGCTAATTATTTTCACATTCAAATGAGCTTGTGATTCACCGCAAATGTTTGCCAGAAGATTGCAGCTCTTCACCGCTAATGGTGAACCTCCGGCAAACTTTAGGCAACAATGAAAAATTTGCCACAAGTTTCTCGCAAAGCTCATTTTCATGTGAAAATGATCAGTGGCAAATTTGCCATGAACTCGTGATTTTTGTAAGGGAGTAGCACCAGCATAGCAGCATGCTAAAAATATTCAGTACACCATAGCAACCCCATAGCAACACCCTCAACAGCAATGCAGTGTGCTAAAAACACTCATAACGCCCTGGAAACCACCCACAACACTGTATCAACAACTTAGCAGCATTCTAAAAACAATTAGAACACCTTAGCAACCATAAAGCACCTCCTCTTTTGTAAGTCGCTTTGGATAAAAGCGTCTGCCAAATGAATAAATGTAAATAAAGCAATACAGCTTAACAGTTGGCATGGGCAAGCAACCATCATGCTCATCAGAAAATATAAAAATATAGTTTGCTCTTGGCTACACAGACAGAGAGGGCTGACAGCGTCACATTGATACAGTTTCCAAAAACACACCTGCAGCTTAAATCAGTGCCTTGTAAACATAAGTCATCTCCATGGAAACCAAGCTGCCACTATTCTGAAGCATGAATCACTTCCTGTTAAACATCCACCAGTTTATTTTTGAAAGGATTGCAGAATCGAGGGGGTCCTGAATTCTCCAAACCAGCGGTGACTACTGAAATACATGTGCACACAATACAGGACCCAGATACCCGTTTGACGCACACAACTTATTTAATATCCGTGATGTTCATAAATATACTGTAGCCTATTGATTTAAGTGGCCCATTCATTTTCCGTGTCCATTTCTGAATGAGAGCATATATACAAACCAATTTGGAAGTTTTTAATTGCTTTTCCACATTCACACTGCAGTTTACTTAACAGCAGGCGATAAATTAGTATGCAAAGGATAAATACTGTTATCAATCAGTGGCCAGCTGTGACCTAAACAACAACAATAATACAGCAATAAACTAAATCGAAGTGTTCGTCTAAATCGAACCCATTACACTGAAAACTCAAATAAATAACTCAGTCCTCAGATGGTTTTTCCTGTGCAATGTATGGTTTTGAACCAAGTCTGGAATTGTACAAATAATGTTTTTAAACAATAGGTCTACCATTGGTCGGATAAACAGATAGCCCCATAGGGTTGGTTGTAGCACTCTATGGGCAACACATTCACTGTCTTTTACATATATGTAAACATTGATGTAGAAAAAAGCATATTGCATTACTGGAACAAACAGAGGAATAGTGATGTGTGATATTTTACATGTTTATTCGCTAAAATATTTAAAATCCACAGAGAAATATGCAATTGATATAGATTATATGTACATATGTATATATTATACTCATCATTGTCACATTTCTTATTAATACAGATTCCTTGAGAGTTATGATGAATGTTTATTAAAACACATGCAGGCTAGTGGAGGGAAAGTAAATAATATATTAAGAGATGACAGATAAGGGCAGAGCAAAGGACAAATTGTGTGTGTGCATGAGGGCAAACAGTGTGGGTGACTGCACAACTGCACAAAACTCATCTCGTAATGAACACACTCAAGCAGAACTATTAGCTGCACCAGCGGTGTGTTGATATGTCTATCAACACACACGCACACACACACACACACACACACACACACACACACACACACGCTACATTTTCTTTAACACAAAAAACAGACTTATTTCCCTGTTCTTTGGAGTGCTACCATTTTGAAATGGCAAATAATGAGAACGTGTGGATTCAGGCAGTGAAACTCTATGGACCATTTAATAACCGACTCTATCCCACCAGCAGAGGGTGCCGGTAAGCTCGAGTGCAAAAGAAGTTGTGCTTTGACGCTCACTGAAAATCAACATAATAAAAGAACATATGAGCCAATTTCCATTCTCGCAACATCTGGACGGCAACTGTTTGCGCTGGGAAATGTCCAGGACAAATGTGCAGCGCTCTCACTCAATTTAAACATGTGAAATCTGCACACGGCCAGAGAAACTGTGAGCGTTCCTCTATAACTCAGCTGAAAGGGCCTATTGTTTGTGTATGTGTGTGCATGTGTGTGTGTGAGAGAATGAAAAGCATTGTGGCAGGTCAGTATGTTAAAGGGAATATATGTGTGTGCAGTCTTATTGAGTTTTGTCCCCAAAGTTAAGGACTTACAAAGATGAGCCATTTGATATTATGGGAACACCATGTTATTTGATATTTGTAGGTCATAGATATTGTTATTGTAAGCATTGTACCATGGTGTATATAATAACACCACCACAGTACTTTTATGTTCCCTTCCCATGGTTGTTTAGACACTGCCATAATGACACTACTACAATGGAAAGTCCATGTATGTAAATACCATGGTATAAGAGCAGTGTTCTTGCAGTACTATGGTGAAATGAAAGTACCATTCAATTACTTCAAATCCAGAAAACACGTTCAATAAAAAGTCTCACAAACACACAAGGTTTGCATGTTACAAGGCAGTTCAAATAATCTTCCCCCAACATCCACACATGAAACAAACGGTGCATAAATTACCGCCCTTAAAAACACGTTCTGTTATGTCATGCATCGCTTCATGTAATTTCATCTTTTTTTTTCCTCCTTTATTAACTGGACCCATCTGGGCTAGAGGGAGTAGAAACCACAATACAGATAAGAACTGTGATTAATAATGCATGTTATGATGGTACAAGTTAATGGGGAAGATAATGACAGGCTTGACCACATAGGAACAAATGCCACTACGAACCCTGCTTTAAGCAAGCCTTCACTTACAACGCATGCAATAACTTCAGAAACTAGAAAACCTATAGGGATAGTTCTCCCAAAGATTAAAACTCTATCATCATTTACTCAACCTTGTGTTATTCCAAGCCTGGATTACGTTCTTTCTTCTGTGGAACACAAATAGAGCTTTTAGGTAAAATGTTCGGTCTCAGTCACCATTCACTTTCATTGTATGGAAAAGATGCAATTCAAGTGAATGGTGACTGAGGCCAATATAAATCACCATTTGTGTTCCATAGAAGAAAGAAAGTCATTCGAGTTTAATTAAACGATGACAGAATTTTCATTTGCCTGAACTTTCCCTTGGAATTCCAATATGTTCCTCACAAAATGCTACTGAATGGATTCAAAAGACTTGGAATATAGATCATGAGTTGTATGGACAATGTTTATCTTGTTTTTTTTGGAGACTGACAATACTATATGCTTGGGTTGCATGGAAAAGAACTATGAGGGCATTCTCAACATGATCTTGAGAATTATGCATTCTTCTTTAATGTTTAGTTCTAGCAAACATACATTTTCATAGAAATTTGCATAGACGCTGAAACATACCCGCATTGGTTTTGTTTTCATAATTCAAAAACTGCCACCTCAAGAAGCATTATGATACAGGTTTTATGGCAGTGATGTCGAATGCTCATTGGCTCCCATGTGTCTCGTGAGCGATTGCAACATGCCATGCTGCATGATGTATGTTTAAATGAGATATGACAGCTTGTTCAGGTGAAGATTTTCAGCGTTTAATAACTTTATTCCACTCTCTACCTCACACAAAGTAATTGTGTATGTCGAGAGCACATCAGATGCAGCGCATCATACTTTGGGCTACTTTTTTACTGAATTGTGCATTTTTCTGAATAAATTATTGGGATTCAATTAATCTGCTGGTTATGTTTTGTTATATGGGTAAGAAATGATTATGGTTAGGTTTAAGGATTGGGGAAGGGTTAATGGATCTAAAATGTAAATGTTACAAATATTAAAGTACAAATATCTTCGTATAATAATGAGATTAGGCTGGCATTCTGCAAAACATCTTTTGCGTTTCCTCATGGAAAGTCACCCAAGTTTTCATTGCAACAACATGAGGGTGAGTACATGATGACAGAATTTTCACTATGATTTTTGGCTCAACTTTTTATAATTCTAAACAAAACTCAAAGAATGCACACTGCACTTGGCTGCCAACTTACAAGTGTTACATAGAAAAGTCGATAAAGACTATAAAGCTGAACAATGCCAAACATTTAAGACATTGTTTAGCCTAACAACTGCCCCCCTTTCATTTCCAAACTGTCTTGTACAAATCACAGCTAGACAGATACTCATAACCATAATAGTTCGGCAAAGAACTCACAGCTCTTTGCCCGAAATACCTCCTGTGACTCTCTTGCTCCCCCCTCCACGCTCTATTTTTGGGATGTGGATAAATATCGTAGAATAGGAAGGGAATGTGGTCGCTTTTTTCACTGCATTCTTTTTCCATCACTATGGACACAGGAAACATGCTGTTCTCAAAATGCTATAACCTGTTCTCTCACACACACACGCGCACACACACACACACACGCACACACACACGCACGCACACGCACACACATGCACACACACGCACACACACGCACACAATGTAGAGATTTTGCGGTTTCGGAAGGAAACTGGTTCTTTAATTCACCAATGTGGCATTCAACTGATCCCAAAGTATAGTCCGGACATTACTGATGTAAAAAACATCACCATAACTATTTGAAAAAAGTAATTTTTGATCAAGTCTAGACAGGCCCCATTTCCAGCAGTCATCACTCCAACACCTTATGCTTGAGTAATTATGCTAAATTGCTAATTTGGTTCTAGAAAATCACCTGCCATTTTATCAAACACAGATGAAAGCTATTTGGTTCATTAAATGATGCTTAATATTGTCTTTGTGTCTGTTTTTAAGATGCCACAGTATGCAATAGACTGGCATGTACTAAGGTCAATATTAGGTCAAAAAAGGCAAAAAAAAAAAAAGAAACTGAAACTTTTTCTAGAAACTCATCAGTCAATCAATGTGTTTAGGAGGTAAGGCTATACAATGCATGAAATAGCCAAAAACTGAAGATTTCATACAAAGGTGTACACGACAGTCTTCAAAGGCAAAGCACAACTGTCTCTAACAAGGACAGAAAGAGATGTGGAAGACCAGATGTGCAACTAAACAAGAGGATAAGTACATCAGAGTCTCTAGTTTGAGAAATAGGCACCTCACATGTCCTCCGCTGACAGCTTCATTGAATTCTACCCGCTCAACACCAGTTTCATGTACAACAGTAAAGAGAGACTCAGGAGGACTTATGGGAAGAATTGCAAAGAAAAAGCCACTTTTGAATCAGAAAAACAAAAAGAAAAGGTTAGAATGGGCAAAGAAACAGACATTGGACAACAGATAATTGGACAAGAGTGTTATGGATCTTAACCCCATTGAGTTTTTGTGGGATCAGTTTGTGAGAAGTGCCCAACAAGACAGCCACATCTATGGCAAGTACTAAAGGAAGTGTGAGGTGAAATGTCACCTGAGTATCTGGACAAACTGACAATTAGAATGCCAAAGATCTGCAAAGCTGTCATTGCTGCACGGGGAGAATTTTTTGATGAGAAATTTTGAAGTAGTTTAAGAAGTTCTGACTGAGTTCTGTAAATTTTCATGTTATTAATGTCCTGACTACACATTGTGATCAGTTGAATGCCGCTTTGAATAAAAGTACCAATTTCATTCCATAAGAGCAAAATCTACATTATTCAAAGAATTTTGGGCCGCCAGTGTAAATGGCAGAATTTTTAAACATTACGTATCAGTTGCGTGACACATTCCAAGTCATAGTGTGAATATATGTCAGCAGTACATCTGGAGTAAGAAAGGCAAGGTGATGACAAGAACGACACCATCCCCACGGTCAAGCATGGAGGTGGGTCAGTACTGTTATGGGGGTGTTTTGCGGCTGCAGGATATGGCTATCCTGACTATGTGACTGACGCCATGGATTCTTTCAGGCATCAGGCCATTTTGGCCAAAAATATGATTCATTCAGTGTGTAAACTGAAGCTCTGTTGTCAATGAAATTTCCAGCTTGACAATAACACCAAGGATACATCCAAGTTGTTCAGGGATGGGTCGAAGAATGTCCTTGAATGGGCCCTTCAGTCCATCATTAAAATCTTATTAAAAGTCTTTGTTGGGATTTCAAGGAAGCTGTGGCAACACAGAAAACAAAGAATGTCAATGAACTTGAAGCTTTTGCTCATGAGAAATGTGCAAAAATTATAATAGAGAGGCCATACTTTTAAAACGTACTTTAACTGTAACGGAGGGGGGGCTGTATAATTAATAATAATACATACATTTTTTTCTCTTATCACTTAACGTCATAGTCCAGATTTATGTGCGTTTGCACAATATGGTGGTGGAGTAGTGGTCTAAAGCACATAACTGGTAATCTGGTAATCAGAAGGTCACTGGTTCGATCCCCACAGCCACCACCATTGTGTCCTTAAGCAAGACACTTAACTTCAGGTTGTTCCAGGGGATTGTCCCTGTAATAAGAACTCTGTAAGTCACTTTGTATAAAAGCGTCTGCCAAATGCATAAATGTAAATGTATAGTAAATGACCAAACACAACATACTGTACATATACACAACAACCACCTAAGGGACCATTCATACTGATCGCATTCTTCCCCTAAAAAAGCTAGATGTAGCAAAAGTCATAAAACAGAACGCAGGTGATTCGAGGTAAGTTTGAAAAAAAGTGCTTCTGCGTGAGAAGCTGAATAAACAGATGAAAGAGACAAAATGGTCAAAGACGTCTGTCTAGCCTAGCGCATGTTTGCGTGGTACAATGAAAAGAGCATAGACGGACACAACAATGGGTTCACTTTTGTGTATTCTCCCACATAAAATGCAACACACACTTCCAACACAACAGACACAAGCTCACATCAGCATACACCAACACACACTCCAAACAAACGCAGCACATGCAGTACAGAGAGATTCATGATTCTAGCAGCTTGTTTAAAAGTTTATACACTTCTCATGACTCCACACCTGCATTAATCTTATGATTGCTAACCTGCTGTTTCTCTGTCTCTCGCTTTCAACTTGAAAACACTATATAGGAAAACTCACACACACAAAAACCTCTGCCATGCAAGATAGAGCTCACTTCATATCTCACCACCAGCATGACCTAATATGATTAATATTAAGGGGGTGTAAAAGTGAAGGAAAAAAACAAAACAAAAAACAAGAAGGGAATAGAGCAGATGAAAGAGACTTTCTTCCATTCACAACCAATGAAATCTCCTTGTGAGAGTTTAAAGGATTAACAGGCACATTACAATCAGACCAAAGCTTTAAGTTATTGCTTACTACAAGATCCCATAAATCCCAGCTTATTCCCTTAGCAAAAACACTGCTTAGATTTAATGTTTCAAATGTCTCAAATAACAGAATGCTGCTAGATAAAGCAGGGTAACTATTTTAAATGCATTGTCTTAACCTTACATTAGCTTTGATACAAAATCTGTACTACTGTGTTAAAGGTAATTCAAAGAATATCATGGTATTACTATAGTACATGTGCAAAATATTATAGTATTACCATGTTTCGATGCCAAAAAACATGATGGGATCTTTTCCACACCTAACACGGCATGCTTGTGGTTATGGTGAAATTGCTACGGTCAGATGAATGCTTTGAAGAAGAAAAAAAAACCCACAAAGCTGTATGGCTTTATTCACTTGCAAAAGCATTTTTAAGATCGATATGTTGAAACAGCCATTTGAGCTTCAGGTTAATTTTTAAGGGAACGCTGTCACCAGCTTACAGAGAACAAATGTGACTCCCTACATTTCATTAAAGAGTGACAAACAGATGAAAAAAGGGAACCTTTCTCAATATTGCTTTGCAGAATAATGGAACATTATTAAACTCTTCCTGAACTCCTGTGGTTTCTGCTAAAACAGCACTGGGGAAAAACAGAATAAATCTGGCTGTGACAAAGCACAGAACAAAGCAAGACCATATAAAGAGCTCTTTAAGAAAACACATTTTAGATTGACTGGCATGAAAAAGGAAAGGAGGGAGAAGTAAGATCTAAGCGAGAGTCTTTTTTTGAGAATAAAGATGACAAGTACACACACAAACACACTCTATACAAACTATATAAACATCAAAAAGCAGCGAGAAAACCCATTGGCATGCCATTGGAAACCCATTTTACTTGCATAATTTGACATATTTCTGAGTGAAAAATGTAGAACAGGACTTGACTGTATCTCTACGAAACTGACTGGATTGTGAAATCTTTTCCATTTTTCTTGAAACATCGCGTAAACGAGAGTGGCGTTTTTCCTTATGCCTTACAGTTTCTCCAGGAGAACGTGGCTTAAGTGGCCATGTTAACTCATTAGCGCCATTCTTCTTTTTAAAAAGTGCCCATGTGCGTGGAACAGACCAAAAAACTACCATCATAGGATAGAGCCAGACATCAAATTACCGAGTCAACACAGCAGAAAGAATCCAAAATTTCTGGGAGTCCAGTGGGAAAAAGGAAAAGCACATACACTACATACCCTCACGGTATGCTCTCAAGTACATTGTGGGAATCCCAAAGATGAACATAAGAGGAAAACCCCAATATTACAGCGCAATTCTGCAACAAGTCCTGATAGAAAGTTAAGGAAATAAACACAGCAACAACTCTGAATTATCTGGGAATAAAGCAAAGCAACAGAGAATTAAATAGTGAAGTCTTCCTCAGATCCCCTGTTTGTTTGTTATTTGCACAAGTGTCGCAGGGAAATTGCATTACTGTGGAGAAAACTCGCTTACTAAGCTTGCTTACGGACCAAGCCACATTTAAATGGCGGTAAAGAGAAACCCGCAAACACAGTGCATGTAACAGGAAATGCCTTGAGCACCGTTCACATTGTTAGCGATTTTGTCGCTAGTCTCTGTATTTGGAGAGTGCTTTTATATAAACCAAAGATGTGCTCAATGCATGCAATCATGAACAAGATGAAAAATCTACATGTATTAATGTATGGATTAAACTCACAATCTTGACGATTTCTGGTACATTATCCAATTTGATAATAAATCAGTTTTCTTGCTGCTAAAAATGAGCATTCAGGAACAGTAAAGTGTTATAAACTGCAGCAATACTCAAAGCATTACATCAACACAAAGATTAATCATTCAGTGCTTCAATAAAACTTATATTGACAATTTCTGACACAAATTACCACTCATCATCGTTTTATTATATCTATGTAAGTGGTTAAAGAAACATGAAATAGAACAGTGAAATCGATGAAAACAACAACTCCTCCATCTTTCCTGCACTCGGCTCCATTATCTTACAGGAGGGATTTCTTCTCATTGGCTGTCGCTACATGATTTCACTCTGCATTTGCATAAAGTTAAACTTTTCTCAACTTTGTCGACTCATGTCTCTTGACACAGCCACATCCCATCGCCAACGGTCGCTGTCGTTCGTGTCGCCAAAAGTCGCCAGCTCTCATTGAAAATCAATGGTCTCCTGTCGCATCCAGTGACAATATCACTGACAATGTGAACTTTACAGCCTTACACCCGGTCAACGCCGGACGTGAGAGTTGTCGCGTCACATTACACCACAATGACTTGAGGCTGTCTACACTGGACACATCGAAACTAACTGTTACGTGCTGCACCGTATTTCGATTGCGTTTTCTTTTCTCTCATTCATCATTACTGTCATGATTCTTCGGTTCAGGGATTGGTTATTCATCTTGTTAATCTTCATTAGTTTACGTGACAACACCCCCCTCAAGGAACCAATCCGGACTCTCTTCTCTCTATAAAACCTGGAAGTGACAAGAGGAAGGAGGCTTGTTTATCTCTCGTTTGTCTTCGGACTTGTAATAGCTACTTTGATGCATTAGTGAGACAATCATTTTGTTGTTTAAGCTGTATTCTGTAATGGTTTATTTTTCCTTTCTAAGCTTGTTACTTGGTTTATCTGTTGTGACATTGCTTTACTTAAATCGATCATTCTGTTAGATTCACTAACTTCCCGGACTTTGAGAGGAGGGATAGGGTAGCATGTCACGTGATCTACACTACACTACGTAGGATTTGAATTTGTCTAAACATACCAGGTAAGGAGCGGGTGCTACCCTCTGTATTTATGATGTTTGTTTAGTTAGTGTAGTTTAAGTATTGTTTTCATATTTGTATTTTCTGCGTTAACTTGAGACTTAAAAAGAAGATAGAAGTTTTGTTTTGTTGATTTCTTTGCTTTAGCCCCGCTCATTGTCCTTCACTCCTTTGTCTGGTTTGTCTTTGTCTTACCATTTGTGCATATTCTGTAAATAGTTATTTGTTGTTTCACTATTTGCGCTGTAATTACGATTGGGTGTATTGCTATGATTTGTTGCAAAAATAATTATATTTAGCAGTAACCCATATCTGTCTCTGCCTGACTCATTCCATCACACGTTTTCGGTAACTGAACCAGTTTTCTTTTCATTTCTTTTAATTTAGTTAATCTTTTCACATATGTTACGTACTCTTAAATTCTCTAGACAACTAAAAGGAGGACGTAACACTAACATTCTATACTGTTTTGCTATTTGTCTTGTTGGCATGAGTAGTGCTAAATGGTCGTTTATGGTCTGCGCAATGCAATGTGAGGTGACTTACGCATCCAGTGCTGAAAGCATCATTGGTTATAAGTTATTTGGTTTTGTTAAATCGCGCCAAACCAAACATTTGGTACAGACAGGGTGTTAAGCAGCTTTCTCGCAATAAATGACTTTCTGGCGTCCATTTAAATGAGCTCATTGTGTATTTTAATGTTTTCAGACTGGTCCCATTAACTTCCATAATAAGTGCCTTACTGTAACCGTGATTTTTGCTTCTTTTTCTTTTTTTAATACACAAGGGTCGAGTCAAAGTTATTTTTTGAGATAATCAACTTTATGCCACCTGAAACATTCTATTAAAGATTATTTTTGAGAATATAAGAAAACAAAAGAGTTCAATAAGGTAACATGAAAGATAAACTGAACTTACAGAGATGCATAAGATACGAGCAAATGGAGAGCCGAGATGAAATGATACCCTTTCACTTGGACTCTTAAAATTATGATTAACTCAATAGTAAGAAATTATTAAGGGTGAAATGACTAAGAAAAGTTGCCCAAGGATCTGAATGTAGGAAGCAAGAAGAATGAGAGGTAAACATTTCTAATAACAGATCATTTATATGGTATAAAGATAGACAAGATGGCACATCTTAAAGACTGAGGCCAAATATGAACAAGTGAGGGACAGAGGATGAGGGAGAGAGCAAGAGAGAGAGAGAGAGAGAAAGAGAGAGAGGGGGGGGGGGGGGGGGGGCTAAGGTTCATTGGCTTCTGATTTCTCACAGTCCACTTACAGCCACTGCATTGCTGGTTGCTATGGAAAGCTAGTTGCCACAGAAACATCTTAATGGAACTGCGTCCAACTACCGTTGGCTACAAATTCCCTGTGTTAATGTAAGCAGAGAGATGTGCATCTGAAAAAAGTGAGCTGGAAATGCTTATGTCAGCACTGACTGGACCTTTGTGTGCAGATATCAGAGTACTTGCACAGGTTTTTCCATCACAAAACACCAGCTGCCAAGAATGTATTGAAATACCTGTTGAGATTACTGTTCAGTACCAGCGCATACCACATGTGCAACCACACCTACACAAGCTTGCATGCATTCACAGCCAACACACCAATATACACATAATACTAGAGCCCAGTCGATATATCGGTAAGCTGATATTATTGACCGATATTAGTCTTTATATATCGGTATCGCTGTATACGTTTACAGATATGAAAACTTTTTTTCAGAACATATAATGCAGAAAACAATGCTTGAATTGGCGTCATAACATAGTTTGTCTGGCAGAGCACGCTCCGACTCCATTGTTTACAAAGCTGACTCTGAACTGTGGCTCTGCAGACAGGGCGGGGTTAAGCGGTGTCTTCTCAGTAAGTTGCCAACTAGTTTGTGAAATACATACTGTAAAGTTCCTAAAAAATTACCCCATCATTTTCCCTTTTCAATATAACTAATATAAAATTAACCCTGTCCCTGACAACCATGTCACTCATGTTTATCACATCTGTTTGCTGTGTTAGCCAGCTATAGTTTGTCAGTGCAGTCAGTAATGTAGCAGACTCAAAGGTAAACATCAGAGCAGCTCTGCAGACAGCGGTGGATTGTGTTGAGTGTTGATTTCACGCTACGTTGTTACCTAGTTGGTGAGACGCAATGCTGGTCCATCTTTTACTATCCGTGACAATGAGCGAATAGCTAACTAGCTAACCATGTGGCTATTTTCATCCCTTGTCAGCTGAGTGGAAGCTAATTTGTAAACATGTATTCACCAAACTGTTTTGTTTAGGATTCACAGTTTGGTACCCCTTCAAAAGAACAATTCCATTTGTTGTATTTATAAAATGTAATATTTAAAAGTCTGGATTTCCACCATTGAAAGTTGCCCCTGAACTTGTATCGCAGAATATGGTGTAACACCGCTTAACTCGGCTGGTATAAATGGTTCTTGTTTACAACCTGCACCAGTCAGTATAAAAATAGTCAGCATTTGATTAATGCTAAACAGTACTACTGATGTTTATTTAGCCATTTATTTTATTCGAATTTATTCTTTATTTTAATGGTCAACAACTGACTGATATTGAACATACATTACTGCTGTTTTTTAAGCTATTTATTGTATTTTTATTTATTCTTTATTTTCTCAGTGTTCATTTCTAGAAATTTTGAAAATGTATAATAATAATAATAATAATAATAATGTCAAATATGCTTTGATAAAAATATTTGTTTAAGAAAACAGCTTTCTGAGTACCTTTGCAAAGTCATATTGGTGCAAAATCGTTAAACAATCCTTATAGAAAAAAAATTTACTATATCGGCCACCATATCAGTCATTTTTCTCAAATGTCCCATATCGGTCGGGCTCTACATAATACACATAAATGAGGCTTCAAAAAGGCAACATTTAAAAACAGGAATTTTCTCCTAGACTTTACTGTAATTTGATTGGCTCTTGCAGGTGTGCCCAGAAGTATATTTTTATTTATTTTTTAATAGGTTGTGCTTTAAATAGGAGGGATTTAGAGACTCAAATTATCACAAAGGTTTTGCGTGCTGATAACGTGTTGAGCTTTAGCTTGCTAAAAATAACTGTTAGAATTAATGCCAGAAACATATATTATGCAATTTATAGTTGTCAATGCATATTAAGCTGAGATAGGAGAAAATATTTTAACACCGAAAAAATTTACACCCCTTTAAGACCAACTAGTTGACCGGGCATACGGATGACTCAACAACTAGTTGATTTTGAAAATATGTAGATTTGTAAATTCCGATCCTGAACTTGTCCCCATTTAATGAGCACACTGTCTGAAATTATGTTTTGGTTAAACAGAATCATCAAAATGCACATCTGGAACCAGACACTTTTATGAAATGTGCAGGTGTGTTGGTCGGGTCAGAATGGACGACTGTTCACCCTCAACTGATCAGATTTCATTGCCAGATGCTGACTGAATCAAGACAGCTTGTGGTTAATGATCACTGGCTAAGTCGGAAAGCAAAGGCAGCTGCTTTGATGCCTTTGCTTTACAGGCAGCAATTTGCATATACAAGGCACCTCATAAAGATACTGGTTTCAGACGGCTTTCAAAGGAACCCTAATTTTGCAGATAACTGATCATTCCAAAAAGCAAAAAAAAAAAATGCAGATTAATTGGTAAAACAGATAAATTGCTCCACCTCTACAGAGAACTAAACCTGCAGGATTTTATTCATATGAAAGGCAGCGAATGCTTCATTTATGCTGCCTTCAAAAAATTGACCAGGAGGAGGCAACTCAGTAGACAGGATGCGACTAATAGATTCAGATGTGCCTTTATGCCTTCCTACCTCTGTATACAGCCACTGAAATTCGAATGGAGCCATTGCAACAATCGCCATGCAAATTGTTGATGATCCTCTCCTACGGCAAATGCAATGGCCCAACTAACCCGTAGTGGGATAAAAGTGGACGATGGCCCCGAGTCAACTTCCCTTGAAGACACCAACAGCACAATGTTAACTATTGTGGAATTTTATAGGGAAACCAGTTTTCTAAAGACTTTACAGGCCTGTTAGCTGATCATCTACTGTGAGCCATTGTAACTGAATACAGCAGGACTAAAGTATTAACTTGACATTTGAAAAAACAAATAATCAAACTTATAAAGTGCATGTAAACATACTGAATATGGTTCACCCAGTCAGATTTTTGAGCTGGAACTTTCACTGTTTACTCAACCTTCCAAACCTAAAACTCTTTTTTTCCACGCTCTCCTCAATTTTGAAAACATCTTGTAAATTAATAACTTTAATTACAGCAGGAATGTACCACACCTGAGATGAAGGAGGGTTCGGGTATTCTCAGTGGGGGTAAAATAATGTAAATACCCCCCGGTTGAGTATGGCACTATCTTTGTTAATATCAGCCCTGAAGCTGGGAGTGGTGGTAGATGACCATCTTAATTTCACTGCATACATCTCATCAACCACCCGGTCATGCAGATTCAAGCTTTAAAACGTTTCCTGTCTGAATATGCTACACAGCTCCTGGTCAAAGCTCTGGTCATTTCAAGACTGGACTACTGCAATGCTCTGTTGTCTGGCCTTCCAGCAAACACAATTAAACCACTGCAGATGGTCCAAAATGCAGCAGCGCATCTGGTCTTCAATCTCAATCTTGTCACCCCAATCTTGATTTCACTCCACCGGCTACCTGTAGCTGCTTGCATCAATTTCAAGGCTTTGACTCTGGCTCTCACCATTTTACTTAAATTCACATATTCAGGTCTATGCTCCAACTCGCTCTCTGCGGTCTATGAATGAGTGACGCCTGGTGGTCCCATAACAAAGAGGCTCAAAGTCTACAGTATATCACTCACTTGATCATTCACTTTCTCTGCTCCTCTGTGGTGGAATGAACTTTCAACCTCCACACAATCTGCTGTTACCTTCTCAACATTCAAGAACCAGCTGAAAACACATCTGTTCCACGAGCACTTAATCAACCCACACTAATTGCACTTACTGCTGCCCTTAACATGCACTTAATGTATAAAAAACAAACAGAAAAACAAAACAAATCCTTGTCTGTCTCTATCTTCTGTGCTTGCATCTTTGCTACTCCAGCCACTTTAAGAACACAGCAATCCTATACAGCAGATGTTGTTAAACTTAGTATGACAAATTGCTTGCTATGTGTCTCATTTAGAAGTTGCTTTGTATAAAAGCATCTGCTAAACGACTAAATGTACGACTGAAATTCCCTACATAAGCCATTTCAAAGAGAAGTTTAGAAAGTATTCCAGTTGAAATGGGCATGTCCTCACAGCTGATTTATTCATTTATTAGATTTTTAAAAGGAATATTCTGGGTACAAGTTAAGCTCAATCAACCACATTTGTAGCATAATGTTGATTACCACAAAAAATGTAATCGCCCCTCATTCATGAAATAAAGCAGTTACAGTAAGGCACTAACAATGGGAAGTGAATGGGGTCAGGCCATGAACGCTAGATTAAATAAAAGATTAACTATTATATGCTTTACCATTATTTAAGTGTGATAAAATCACTTAACAACTGTATCTGTGTAAAGTTATCAAATAATGGGATTACAAGGATTCGTTGCCAGGGCAACAGAGTTGTGATATTGGATATACCTTTACAGATAAGGTAGGTAAGTGATTTTAATCACACTAAAATCATGTTAATGCGTATAATGTTTACACTCTGTTGCTATACCTTTGAAACAATGTGTTTTTAGGTCGTATGTACTAGTCCCATTCACTTCCATTGCAAGTGCCTTGGTGTAACTGCTTTTATTTAAATAAAGGAGGGACGGGTCAAAATTATTTTTCATAGTAATCAACTTTATGCCACAAATGCTTAACTTAACAGAGCTTAACATATTCCTTTAACCTGTAATATTCCACAAATACACAAAATCCCTGGCTATTCCAAAACCTACCATGCGCTACCTATATAGATAGCATTTTAAAGGATAGATTAATGCATAAATTTGCTAGTTTGCTAATTTTGTTAAATGTACAATTAAAGTATCACAAAGTGGTCCATATGACTTGCACACTATGTTCCAAGTCTTCTAAGATAAAAAGAGAACACCAACACCAAACTCAATTAAAATCAATTGTGAGTTGAGTCTCCTGTGCACTTCATGTGAGGAGCACTATGAGTTGCTGCCAATGTACAGCATTCCAAATAAGTTACTTATGAGGTTCTTTTTCGGTTCTTATGTTGCCTTAAAAGGCAGCTTCCTATGGAGGCAGTAGGCAACTCACTATAGCTTTTGGAACAGAGCTAGAATTGTGCTCCTAAAATTCTGTTTACGAGTTTAAGGCAAAATGTAATAATGTAAGTATTTTTATTCCAGTGCTGATTATATAATTTACTGTATTACTTTCAATGCGTCAAAACTGCCTATTGTCGTTTTAGAATTCATCGAAGGTTTATTTCTAAGTAGCTTTTCATGCATGAGTGAGAAGGATACAGTTTACTGATTTAAGGGATGACAATGGCAGTATGAGATAAAGAAAAGGAGAAGAGGTGGAGACAAAATCAAAAGAAATAAAGAACAGATATACCTGAGGCTGATTTCTGACAACTTGTTCTAGTCATTTTATACAAAGCTTTTCTCATTGTATCGTGTTTCTTACACTACATTACTGGTATGTCATCTTACCATGTCAAGTTTTTATACCTAATGTACACTCCTTACCCATGATGAATGTGGAGTTCCCCCAAGAGCAAGATTTGCCCTGTTTTGTTTGTACAATTCATGAAATTCCATCAGTGTTGTTTTCCAATACCCCACTCAGCCCAAACCAAACCACAAGAGCTTAAAACTAATGAACATTTCCCTTGCAAACCCCCTACTGACTGACCTTTCGGCAGCAAAAATTAAACCATAAATACCTGCCTTACATCTAGTCTGATCACAACACATTCCAGGTAATCAATTAGCAAAACCTAGTAAGCTGCCCTGCTTAGTCTACATAGGGAGCTACTTTCTAAGGTACTGAAAATCCAAACAAAGTAAAAGCTATGTGTGAACTATCCCTTTAATTATTCATATTCATTTAGCCTTATTTAGTCTTACTAATATCTTATCAGGAACATTGTGAACCAAGCCAAGCGTTTCTGCACCAAGCTCGGTCTGGGTCTGTATTGACAATCTTGGCTGTATCAGTGCGGGTCAGGGAGTGTTTTTGCTGCAGGGCTGTAGAAACAAGGCCTTTGAGTTTAACAACATAAACCTAATAAAAAGCAGAACCCTAAAAGGGCTGTAATGTAATGTCTTTAAGTAAGTATATGGCCTCATCGAGCTCTCAGATTAAGGCTGGTGTCGTGCTGAGAGCTGTTCTTGTCATTTAACACAGCTGTGCTCTTTAGGATGCATAAAGGTATATAATGACATCACAGCAGTATGACATCATAATTTAAGAGTAAGAGGGGGGATTGACTGTCAGATAATGCCTCTCAGCAACACACACACACACACACACACACACAACGCCCTGTTGAACATTATAACATCATATGTCTTCAAGTAAAGATTTTATAGCAATACAGAACAGAGGATGGTAAAGTGCATGCGTACTGATTCTGTGCTGTTCATAGGGGTAATTCAGAAGCTATATTATTTTACAAAAATGAAATGAGCTGTTTTTCTGACCCGTTAACTGCAGTTCTTCTGATAAAAGAATTATATTTCTAGGCAGACATCAAAGGTTATGCTCACTGATATGGCGTTAGATTGAAACGTGGCCTTCAAATGAAGAACCCGAAGGTTGGACACGTGTTACCAGAGAATCTGAGAGCGAGCACGTAGGAGGGTAGACAAAAGGTAAATGGCCAGAAAAGCCAAACTAGCCAGAAAAATGTCTTGTTTTTAATGACTGACAAATAGAGAACAGCTGAATAATGAATAGAACAATAGATAGAATGAACATAAGAACAATCAATGGAACATTAGATGTTAAACAGAATGAACGAAGGTTAGAATATTAGAATCAATGAAAAAACGATAAATCAATCGATAGGTAGAACAAAAGAGAGAATGAACTCTAGAACGGTAGATAAAACGAATTACAATAGTTAATTCCTTCATTCCATCTAATGCTCTGTCACATATTCATTCTATCATTCTAACATTTTATCGTTCGTTCGATCTAGAAATTATGAAGGATAGAACATTAGATAGAACAAACGATCAACAGATAGAATGAACATTATATAGAATGAACGATTAAACGGAATGAATTTGAGTTAGAATGAACAAACTAACAATCAATAATTAGATGGAATGATAGATAAAACGTTAGAATGAACGAAAAAATGTTAGAACGAATGAACAATTGATCAAATGAACGTTAGATAAAACAAACGAATGGTAGAATGTTAAATAGAACAAACAAACAAACAAAATATATATAGATAAATAGAACGATAATGTTACAATTAACAAACGAATGAGAATGATAGATTGCACAAATGAAAAGAACGAATGATAGATTGAATAACTCTTAGACAGAACGAACAAACGGTCAATAGAACGATAGACAGAACGATAATGTTTGAAGGAAAGAACAACAGAAAGATAGGTGGTACCGTACTGATCAAAAAAGTGACGTTAAGAACACGTAAACTTTGGCTTTGCATTAATTCACTCCTAATCATATCATATTTAGTCAACCTAATCAGATTTAATTTTTTTCAGTTTTAGTTGTCAAAGTCTGGGCATTTTAATGTAGTTTTAGTCAATGAAAACTGTTGACATTTTAGTCATATTTTTGTAACATTTATTCATATTGACATTTTAGTCACTGTAAACATTTTTAGCCATAAGAGTATTATTGATAAGCATTTGTCAATCTAGTCTATTCAAAACATATATATATATATATATATATATATATATATATATATATATATATATATATATATATATATATATATATGTATACACACACACACCACACACACAGTTTGGAGTTTGTGCTTATTTACATGTCACGCTCCCATATTATATGAACTTTAATTAAGGATGAAATAAAGATATATCGCCAAGCTGTGATCTTTGTTTCTATCAGACACTCGAGCTGCAGCGCTCCTCTCATCTCGCGTGTCATCATTATAGATCTCAAGTTACGTTAAATCAAGACATCAAGCGACTATTCGACAATGAAATTATTTTATTATTATTGCTGAGATTTGCAGTTACAAATGACAATCCACCGAGTGCAACGCTTGTTAGTGTTTTCCATGAAGACACCCACTAGAGTTTTGTAGACAGCCAGAAGCGGCACGAAATTTGACAGAGGCGGCCGCCTAGTTATTCTCTATGCAGGAAAAATCCTGGATAGGGATCAACCACAGGAGAGAAGCCATGCTTTATGCCCCTCTCCCTCTCCCTCTCTCTCCTAATATGGCAGGCTTCTGTCTGACTGTGCACCATGCGGGCTCGCACCCAGAGACAGCTGCTCTTACAGTGTGATTAGATCAGAGCCCCACCCATCCAGTAGCAGACCACTCAAAAGAACCTGCTGGAATGAAATGCAGGAATCCAGGTACAAAATAAATGCTGGGCTCATGTGCAGTCAAAATCAAACACACACACTCACATTGACACACGCGTTGCTCTGTGTGCAAAGGCATTAAAGTAGATAGGAATGGGTAATATTCAAAAGTTTATTGTAATGAGTTTGACAAGGTGGTGGACACACTTTTCATTCCTGTTTTTTTTTTTTTGTAGCAAATGAAAAGCAAAGCACTGCTGCTCTCTTGATGCAAAACACTGTTCTGACTGACTAAAAATAAACAGGTTAAAGTAAGACAAAACAGAGAGAAAATTTATTTAAAGGAACAGTGCCCCCAAAAATTACAATTCTCTAATTATTCCCTTACCCTGATGCCATCCCTGATGTTCTTCAGCAGAACACAAATAAAGATTTTTAGAAGATTCACTTCAGAAGACATTCATTGATGGACTGGAGTCGTGTGGATTACCTTTATGCTGCCTAAATGTGACTTTTGGACCGTCAAAGTGCTGGCACCCATTTATTACATTATAATGACCTGACAGAGCTCTATCTTCTTCTGAAAATCTTTATTTGTGTTCTGCTGAAGAACTTCTGGTATGGCATCAGGGTAAATGAATAATGAGAAAATTGTCATTTTTGGGTGCACGGTTCCTCTTAACTTTGTAGAATTTTTTCACAAATTTCTCTTTTAAGCTGTAGTTAATACAGATTGAGAGATTTTAAAGGAATGTTCTGGGTAAGTTAATATAATAGTTCACCTATGTGTTGACGTTTGGTCACAAGATGCGCAAAAACCAATGAGGGTTGACGTTCTTGAAGGTTTGATGGTGTCACCACTGATTTGATTTGAGAGTGAATAATGACTTGAATGCCAGTCTGTTCATACAAAGTGATTTTTTGCATTCAGTAGACTTGAAATATTATGTACAAGTTGCAAGGACTACCTTTGACACTTTGGGGTGCTTTTTAAGCTTTAAAGTGAGTCATAGTCAACTTCTATTGTATGGTAATCAGAATTCGCAACATTCTTTAAAAACTATGGACATTTTTAATGACGAATGTCTTTGAGACAAAAAAGCATTTGTACATGTTAATATTGCTCAGGTATGCCATATTTTTACCCTGCTGATCAAGAAGGCTATTTCAATGATGTGCCAACTGCTTAGCTGGTTAAACAATCTTTTATTCTATGTGCACGTCATGTTCAGAACAATACATCTGACGTTTTGTACATTTTTTCACAGGTCCATTTTTTTCTATCATAGCTAGCTTTTTTCCCCACCATAAGTTCAGTTTAGTTTTTTTTTGATGACACATATTGTAATAAAGGTTTATTTGTTGAGGACCTAACCCTGTTGTTCATGGTCCTCCTAGTGGTGAAAAATTGTAGAAACAAATAAAGATTGTGCATCAGCACTCTACTATTATACACTGTGTGTATAGTGTATAATATATATATATATATATATACACACACACAGGAAAAGCAGTAGAGTGCTGATGCACAATCTTTATTTGTTTCTACAATTTTTCACCACTAGGGAGGTGCAATTTGGTGTCAAATCACACTGACATACATATACACACATATATATTTTATATATATATATATATATATATATATATATATATATATATATATATATATATATACACACTACCGTTCAAAAGTTTGGGGTCACTTGTCTGAAATGTTTCTCATGATCTTAAAAATCTTTTGATCTGAAGGTGTATGCTTAAAAGTTTGAAATTAACTTTGTAGACAAAATATTATTCTGCCAAAACATATACATTTATTTAATTACAAATCTAAAATTTCCTAAAAAAAAAAAAAGTTTTTGAAATGGATGACTTGGATCAAAATATGAAGAAAAGAAGCCAATAAGTGCCCAACATAGATGGGAACTCCTTCAATACTGTTTAAAAAGCATCCCGGGGTGATTCCTCAAGAAGTTGGTTGAGAAAATGTCACGAGTACATGTCTGCAAAATCTAGGCAAAGGGTGACTACTTTGAAGATGCTAAAATATTACATAGTTTTGGATTTATTTTGGATTTTTTGGTCACAAAATAATTCCCATATTTCCATTTCTATTATTCCATAGTTTTGCTGACTACTATTATTCTAAAATGTGAAATAAATAAATAAATAAAGAATGAGTAAGTGACCCCAAACTTTTGAACGGTAGTGTATATATATATATATATATATATATATATATATATATATACACACATACATACATACATACGTACATACATACACACATACACATATATATACACATACACACACACACGCACACATATACATACATATATATATATATATATATATATATATATACACACACACACACACACACATATATATATATATGGAACTGAACTTTGGAAGGCGAACATTTATTAATAAATCATTCATGAATTTTTGTGCAACATTTTTTCAATTGAAATATTCTCAGCTTCAGTATACAACTATATGAAATTGCATCCCCCCAAAAACTGCAAGCACTGTAAATGCAATGCTTTTATTTTTCAATGAGTGCCATTCAGCTTTTTTTCAGACATTTGTCATTAAAATACTTCCATAAAAACTCTTATGCAGAAAAGAAAAAAACAATTTATTTCTGTGAACTATTCCTTTAAGCTCGATGAACAGTATCGGTAACATGCTGTTTTTGACTATAAAATAATTCTGACTCGTCCCTCAGTCTTTAAAAATAAGCAAAAATGCATATGCACTTACAATAAAAGTCCATTCAAACAATAGAACATTAGATGGAATGAACAAATGATCACTAGAACAATAGATAGAATCGGCCAAATTGATTCTAAAAGCAGTCTGTATGATTCATTTAGCGAATCTAAATCATTATCATAATCAAGTTATGTGCGAGAAGATTTGTTCAAGTCTTTCGCCTTTCCTACTTTTACTTAAATGTGAGGACTGAGTACTTATAAAATGCTGCATTAGCATGTAATGTGATTTTTATCGTAATACCATGGTACTTTCGTATTTATTTATAGATATGATTTGTTCCTTTCGCTTTATTTCATTCATTTAAAATAAGGACATTTTTGGGCAAATCATCCGACTTAAACACAACAAAAACAAATCTACATTTTTATCTCCTGTCGTCCCCACACCCTGTTTTTTTTTTTGCATCTATCTGTCTCTCCCTTCCTGTCCCACTCTTCTGCTCTTACGTTCTCACAGTCTCCAAGAGAGAGAGAGAACTGTTTGTTTTTGTGTTGTAAGTGAACGCTATTCCCATAGCCATTTGATTTCACCACTATTTATAGATGGATGTGAGTCCTATGAAAAATGCCCAAGTCTTCCACCATGGCATGAGATCACTATGGAAACTAGGGAATAAACAAGCGGAGGAGGCGACCGCAGGAGCTCTGTATCTGTACATCATATCTCTCTCTCTCTCAGACTGCTGATGAGGGACAGATATTTCCGGAATAAGAAAACGTAATGCTAGAACTAAATACATTGGCTGTAAACATTGGCTTTGCATTAATTCAATCCTAATGACCTAGCAACTGAAAACTAGTGTTCATTTTGTCATCAGTTTTTTAATTTAAGTCCCGTGTCAAATGTCCATATTTAGTCAACCTTATCCTATTTTTAAGTTTTAGTTGGCCATTTTTTAATGTAGTTTTAGTCAATGAAAACTGTTGACATTAGTCATATTTTTGTAACATTTAGTAATATTGACATTTTAGTCACTGAACACTGTAAACATTTTAGCCATAAGAGTATTATTGATAAGCATTTGTCAATCTAGTCTATCCAAAACCTATATATATATATATATATATATACACACACACATACACGTCTCCGTGTTAGAGAGCGCATCAGCCGGCTGAACCCAGTCTCGACTCCCGCTCAGATTGGGTCTCTTCTGTGACTGGTTGAAGCGGGTCTGACCGCACAGAGAATGACAGTTTTGGAGTTTGTGTTTATTAACGCTCCCATATTCTATGAACTTTAATTAAGAATGAAATAAAGATATATCGCCAAGGTGTGATCTGTGTTTCTATCAGACACTCGAGCTGCAGCGCTCCTCGCGTATCATCATTTTAGTTTTATATGACCTCAAGTTACGTTAAATGACATCAAGCGCATATTTGACAAAATAATTTTTTTTATATTATTGCCGAGATTTGCAGTTACAAATGACAATCCACCGAGTGTAACGCTTGTTAGTGTTTTCCATGAAGACACCCACTAGAGTTTTGTAGACAGCCAAAGGCGGCCCAAAATTTGACAGAGGCGGCCGCCTAGTTATTCTTTATGCAGGAATAACCCTGTTTGAAAATGTTAAACATGTTGGAGAGGCAATGGAAAACAGAATTAGACAGAAAAGGAATAAGATAAATGTGGCAGCTGTTCATATCACAAATATCCAGTCAGCTAAAATAGCAGAAAATAATCCACTGAGAAACATACAATTCTTTAAGTTTAACTTTATGAAATTGCTTAAGATAGACATATATGAGGCACATGGCATGTATTACGTTTCCTGGCAGTTTTTATGATATTCAGCCATATTTTATTAAAATAATAATAAAAATAAAATAAGTGAAAATCTGTGTGGGCCAGCATTTAACTATGTGAATGTTCAACATTACTATATATTGATCCTTTTCTTGAATATGTCACCAACTAGACTTTGTTTCTCAACTTAAAATGAGAGAGCGAGAGTGAGAGCGAGCGCAAGAAAGGAGAGAGAGAGGGAGAGGCCTGAGGCTCTTTGTATTAGCCCAGTGACCTCCTCTCAACCTTCAGAATGTATCCAATTATTGACCTTGTTTATATGGAGGGTCGAACCACTTGCTTCAGAGGTGTGTGTGTGAGATATATGACCTATACTATTTTTACACACAGACCATTAAAATATGTGTGAACCTGCACAGAGAATTAAACAATAATCCATTCACTGAAATGAATCTGTGCGTGACATTATTTCTAGGTTAATGTGATTCTTTGACAAACCTTTAGACCACTACTATGTTCTACATTTGCTTAGCGATATATGTTAACAGATTTCTAACCCGAAGGCACCGCACAAAAAAAAAAAAAAAAAAAACTACATAAACAAACAACCAATTCTTAAAGGAAATGCATTGCAGTTTTTTTTCTACAATTATGTTGCCAGTTTTAAGGTAGAAAATAAGAATGTTGAGGGGGTGAATATATCACCATTCAATGCAATTCTGTCTTAGCCCTACAGGTGTTCTGGCAAAGCAGTGGTCAGATGTCAGGGGTCACTAATTCACTGTCAGCCCCTGGGGGGCTGATTTTGCTTGACACTTGTATATTACTCACCTCTCACACTCGGTGGTGGTAAATACCTCTACCTGTGATAATCGAGAGGGGTGAGAGACCATAGGTCAAATAGGGTCAGGGCCTGCTGACCTGTGGATTGCAGAGTGTTGTGCTGCAACCAGGAATGCAAGCGAGGACCTCAAAAACTGGCCTTCACACACACTCACACACACACACACACACGAATTGGTAAGATTACTGGGTCAGCTGATTGTGGCATGCTTCAAAACAGCAATCTATAGCATTATGAAAGGGGCGATTTCATAGGCTTGAGTTGCTGTGCTGGGAAAATAGCTCAAAATCATCTTGACAAATCAGCAGAGATAAAATTCGGCTTAGCAAATCAGCAGAGCTCTAAATCGACTTGACAAATCAGCAGAGCTTGGGTTCTCTTGACGAATCAGCAGAGCTCGAATTAGGCTTGGCAAATCTGCTGAGCTTGAGTTTGGCTTGACGAATCAGCTGAGCTTGAAGTTTGCTTGATGTACAAGCAGAGCTCAAGTTTGATTTGACCAATAAGCGGAGCTTTAGTTTTGCTTGACCAATCAGCTGAGCTTTAAATTGGCTGGACCAATCAGCTGAATTTTAGTTTGGCTTGACCAATCATCTCGGGTTTAGTTTAGCTTGACCAATAAGTTGAGATTTATTTTGGCTTGACTAATCAACTGAGCTTCTGTCCAATCATGTGTGCTTGAGCTTGGCCTCAGCAATCAGCTCAGCTTTGGCTGGATATGACTTATCGGCTAAACTTAAGTTTGGCTTGATCAATCATCTGAGCTTGAGTTTGGCTCAACTAATATGCTGAGCTCGAGTATGACTTGACCAATCAGCCAAACTTTAATGTAGCTTGACCAATCATCTTGACTTGGCTTGACCAATCAGCTGAGCTTGAATTTTGCTTAACCACTCAACAAACAGTGTTTATAATCTGTTTATCACAGTTCTGTAAACTTGCAGTCAAAAACACAGAAAGAGTGAGAATGAGAGTGACTGAACGAGTGAAAGACAAAAGACAGTATTGCTGGCAATGTTCTTTCCCTCTGCAAATTAAACTTTGTCTTTTTATGGAATGAGAACTATGAATGAAAACCAGATGTAGGCCTGACGACACGACAGACCCAATGGATAAAAATAGGCCCAGATAAATGGATGGGATATATACTCCGATGAGGGGGAGGCCAGAGATCTGTGCTCCAGGGGAGGAGGAGGTTGTTGGTGCCAGTAACTTTGCTTTCCATCGGGCCAAACGCAACCACTTCCTATTCGTCCCCAATCACCAGCCTACTCATGGTCCACTATCCAGAGAAAAAGATTACAAAGGGTGTAGAGTTTTGGATATGATTCAAATTTTAGTTAAAATGTGGCTATCATCAACTGTAGTTTGAACAAGAAGGGTGAATACAATGGTGCAGTCCATGGTAATGCCAGTTTTCTGATTAGAAGTGGTAACTGGGTCTTGTCCATCTTGGCTTATCAGATCAGCTTGGTCCAAGTTTTGGCTTGACCAATGACCTCAAATTGATTTTGGCTTAACCAATCAGCAGGTGCTTTTCTTCACAAATCAGCCAAGCTTGACTTTTTAGACCTTACTCCCAGTAGCACCATGTTTGATTTTTAATATGAAAGAATATGAGGCTGTGAGAGAGTCTCTTCAGTATCATCCACTGTATTAATCAGTATAAAGCTCCTGGATCAAATCACATTTTTGAAATGTCTTGGAATTATATATTTTTTCCCATGTTTCATCTGTGGAAAGATCCAAAACACTTTAAACAACAGTATAACTAATTGAAGAGACCGTATATCTATTCCTCACAGCCTCGTTATCATTCCTGTCAAAAATTAAAGATGGCACTGCTGTAAATAAGGTCTGCAAAACTTTCATTGACATCACAAACTCTCTCTAAACTACCATAAATTGTATTGTAAGAGTGAAAGATTCACACGAGTTTATCCAGGGCATATCATATAGATCTTTCAGCCAATCAAACCCCTGAGGTTACAAATAGTGCAAAAGAAAGGAAAAGAAATACGACAATAAAAATACTTTATCTAATTTTCGTTTAAGCGTCCATCAATTTTAATGGCTAATAAACGCTTCTCCTGTTACAACTTTAAGAGCTTGGTGATGATGTCATCTCATATTCCATCAAACCACGGCCAAATCAAATCATGTTGAACAAGCATCTGAGCAAAAGGCTAAATGGTGATGAGTCGATCATTAATTCTCATTCCCAGAAACATGCGGCTAATTCTGGGTTCCAGTTTATCAGTGGCATCTAAAAAAACATTTACATGACATTAAGCTTTTGTTTAACAACCAAAACAAAACCCACACAATCCCTTTAAATGAGTCAAACATTCACATCATCCCTTTAATAGTTTTAAGTGGGGAGAAAATAGAAAAGCAGCCACAAAAAAGACAATGTTATTATTACAGCTGCGTCTGTTTTACTAGTCATGAGAAGGAGACTAGGAAAGACAGAAAGAGAGAACAAAGAACTGGATTTGGGTGAAAAAAAACAATAACCTACAAAATTAGATGCAGAAGATAATTTAAACCAAATATAGTGAGAAATTGCAATAGTTGCAACACTCTTACTATTGCTCATACTTGGTTTAGTGAAATTTAAGCACTTTGGGGCTTAATCAGGGAACTACACTCTAGATTTTGACGTAAATGTTCAGCATAATGCCCAGATTACCTGACCAAACAATGATAAAGCCATCTATAATGGCCTCAGCACAATGCAGAAAATGTATTAAATAAATACATAGAAATTAAATGAATCACAATAATGTCTTAAAAGACATTCTGCATTGGCCCAGCCCATATGGAAGACAAATCACAAATGAGATTTTCAAATTATATTTTTCTCACAAGAAAGAAATAATTCTGAGCAATAAAAGTTTTCTTTGGAGGGGTACTCAGAGTAATGGGGACAGGCAAACTAACACACACACACACACACACACACACACACTCTGTAGTCCCAAACTCAGGGATTATATAACCTGATCTACGCCGTACAGACTCCTTATTCATAGGAAGTCAATCTCAACATAATGGAGTGATTTACCCGGTGTCCTCCAGCAGTCATCTCTGCTTGGCATTTGTTCACCCACTTCCTGGCTTCCGTCTGCCTATGTTTCCTCTCCTGTGTTCTGAAGGCTCTGGAGTCAGCCATCATTACCATTATTCCAATCATCATTAGAGGGGCAATTAGGGCTATTATGATTGATTAAGGCCGATCCGAGGGTCGAGGGTGGACATGAGACCACGAGAGTCCAGCCAGAGGACACACCGCTCACCTCACTCAACGAGGACATGCAGACAATACACGCGCACACGCAGATGTTTAAATGCATTCTCACGTTTTGCCAACTCATATAAACTTCTGTGCCAACCCTGTCCTGCTGTTTTTAAGAGAAACCTGTCAAGAACATGTCCTGGTTATATTTCACCTCATAAAAACAAAAGAAAATCTAAGCGATTATATTTTGTGTAAAAACAATAAAGCCTTTTTTTACATTGCAATATTATTTTAACAAAAATTATATATACACAGTACATACATACATATATATGTACTGCATATCTACAGTATATAATCACACATATACATTACTGTGTAAAAGTCTCTATTTCACAAAAACATCTGTCTTAAAATGGTTGTTTTATATATTCTACTTTTAGTGTATCAGTAGGAAATTAATCAGTTTATAAATAAATCAGTTTTAGATTTCAACATTCCCTTTGCAAATAGAATTTAAAAGAAGAACAAGGAGTCCTACAACAGATGGTTCGGACCCCACAGAGCCCGGGTCGTAACATCATTGAGTCAGTATGGATTACATGCAGAGACAGAAGTAATTGAGATAAGAGAAGTTCTCCAAGAGTTTTAGAATATCCTGCATGCCAACAACCAAGAAAACGGTGTCCAGGTGTACCAAGGAGAATCAGTGCTCTTTTGAAGGCCAAGGTTGTCACACCAACTGCTGATTTAGCTTTTCTTCAAGTTTACTGGACTTTGTATGACACTAACTCATAAATTAAAACTACATTTGGCATTACTTTTGAAGACAATCCATCATGCATTGGCCCCAAAATGTTTTTGGCCACATAAGCGCTACTTTAAATACACAAATGTTCATGTATTATATAACAACATATCGAACCAAATGGCACTTTTTAAGCAAAACATTTCACACATACACAAAAAAAAAAGATTGGTAAAATAACCTTCATAGACTTCACACATCGACTTAAATCACCTTTACATCAGTTGGTTAAAAGTCATTTAAAATTACTCAGAAATGTGAAGTTATTTCTGAGAAAAGCTCTAGCCGCATTTGTTTTCATGTGTCACTTGGTTTAGTTTGTATCTAATTCCATGACTTTCATGCATTTTTTTAAATGCGACTTAAGTATCCAAATACTTAGAGGCCTGAACATTATTTAATCAAGGGGGCACGCAACAAGTGCACCCTCAAACTCCCAATTTCCTTGCATTCATTGGATTTACCTGAACTCTTGGCACACAGACTGAACCTCAGGGGGGTCTGGCATTGACCCAATCTCTGCCAGACTTTGCCAAACTCTAAATCCAGCTCTTCAATTGTTTATATTTCTGATTTAGAAACATTTTTGCTTGTGTTCTTTGTCTATCTTAAGGTTCTTAATTATATCAGAGAACGAGCAGAGCTTGAAAAGGAAAAACAAACCACAGGGCTATTTCAGGACTGTCAAACATCACTTTGAAAGGTTGTGCAAATTCAGTTCCGGACCACCCCGAACGTGGCGTGAAACCCAAACACTGATAATTATACTGCAGCAAAGTTAACAGTTCCTGAAGTGTTCCATTAGCCTCCAATCATGCTAAAAGTGCCTAGCGTGTGACGCTATCCTTCAAGTCTTACTCTTACTCACTCTTTCTATTATGGTTGGTTAAAACTATCACACTCATATGAAAACAACAAAACTATTAGCTTGAAAGTGATTCCATGATATCAGACAGTTTAAAGAGCACAAGTCAAGCATGTCAAGCAATTAAATGATAATGGGTTCTGCATATTAAATGGCCGAATCAGCTAACGTCATACTAATATTGTCTTATAGTTCACCCACAAAACGAAAATTCTGTCATCATTTACTCACACTCATGTCATTCCAAACACATATTGCTCTGCTTCTTCTAGAATTATTCAGCTTTTTTACATACAATGCAAGAAAATGCATGTTTAGCTCCAAAAATGACCCAACAAAAAGTCTGAAATGTGGTCCATACGACTTTGCTATATTCCAAGACTTCTGAAGCCAAATGAAAGCTTTGTGTGACAAACAGAACAAAATTTAAGTTGTTATCCCTTGATAATCTTACCATTCACAGTTTGGAACAACATAAAGTTGAGTAAACAATAACAGTATAAACATAATAGATCCCTATTTGATAAACACATTGAGGGCAAAATAAAAAAATAATCTGCCTTGCTATACATGTTCCATCTTTTAGGCCATTGTCTTCCAGAATCTTCTTCCTGGAGGCGGGACTTAGGCTCTTGTGGTCCTTCCTGCCATCACCTCATGGCATGGAGGCCCCCCCCTAAACTGCTGCAGCGATGCCTTAAAAACCAAACAAAGAGCGAGAGAGATCCAGTGCGGAAGTCTATCTTTCTTCTTGAAACTGGCACACACCCTATGAGTTTGAACTTGAGTTGTGTCCATGCTGTCATGACAAGTCAGTATACATGAGCATCTGTCAATCAAAGAGTGACCGTTGCCCTGGCATGCCCACACTACTACGGCCTACACGCTAAGCCCTGGCTCATGACAGAACACGCATTGTCCATAAGGGTCAGCAAGTGGGCTTGGAAGCCAATGAGGAAACGCTTGTAAATTGAGGGTTTCATTGTACCATTGAGTACTGTGTAATAATAATATGGCACCAAGTTTCATTTCAAGCATAAATAACAATATTGTTTTTTCTGAGCAAGAAATGGCAAGGAGAATCCAAATAAAACCAAATCAACCTGGTCTCATGAACTAGCACTACGTTACTATGCCTACTCCTTTGTAAAGTTATTTTTCTGTGGCTCATTGTACTGTAAGTATCACAGTAGTTTCCTGGTGAAATGAATACTAAATGCGCTTTTCACTCGGTTCCTCACAATGCCATTTTATGACATATAAACACTGTAACTATGGTGCACAATTTCTAAGGCGACATATTTTAACATTAGCATTGCAACACCAAATACATTTACAAGCTGGTTCAAGTGTGATCAAATTGCGCGGTAACGCAACTGATAGAGCATTGCACTAGTGAAGCAAAGAACCAGGGTAGGAGTCCTGAAGAGCATTCTAGTTGACACACTGGTTGAAACTGTCATAGAAATGCCATAAAATGACATGGTTGCTTTAGCAATTGCGTTTTTCATCTCACATTTGCTTTTCTGACACTATTGATTCGGTTTAGGTTTAAGATTTAGGGTAGGGAGGTTGGATTTATTATTTAAAAACTGATACAGCATTAAATAAAAAAAACACCACCTGTTAGGGAGAACATTTAACTTGCTTTACCACCACTTCAGAGGTATTTAACCTCTGAACTGCTGCGGTATGTGTGATGAACCATGTAATATCATTTTCCAAAAATGCCACACAATAACATAATTTTCAAAAGATCAAATTCATGGGCACTACATTATATTAAACTAGACTTTGACATTTTATGAGGGTAATGCGAGTGGTGCTTGCCCATGCAAAAGTTCCTGCCACAATTCTAGGGTGAGTGGCTGTCAGGTTGCCAAGGAGTGGTAGTTGTGCTGCTATGCATTTTCTAGGGTGTTTAGGTCATTGCTAGATGGTTACTTATGTTAAGTAAATCAAATCTCTCTAGATTCAGGTCCCTCCTCCATTGTGAGTCCGAGATTTCTTTTGCCTGTTTTTACAATTGCAATTACAGTACAATTACTTGGAAACATAACAGCACACCTTCCATCAAGAAGCCACCAAATTTGAGCTATCAAACAGTGTGGGATGAGTTACATGCCAAAGTTTAATACTTAGGGTTCAAACCCCCAGCAAACACCACTAATTAAAAGCTATAATTTGAATGTAATCTGTAACTGTGAACCACACAAATACAATGTTCCATTTACCAAGATTCAACAAAGACATTTGCAGTTCTCTAAAACAGCTTATGCAAAAGAGGTGGTTTTTTTCAAGGTTGACCACACTGTAAACAGTGTTCCAAAGAAAAAGAGAATGAAATATGGATGTTTTACCCACATCACACTGACAGCTGTGGCCTTCTGGGTTCATAAAAGTGAACAGAACTACATAAGATTGCGGATTGAAGAACATTGAAATCCAATGTTGAAGACTTACCGTAACTCATGTCTTTTGTGACTACAAGACAAATATTTTCTTGAATAATAACACATCACATAAGGATCCACTGAGATGAAATGGAAAATGAATTTAAACTTTAGAAAAGCAGCTTTCATTCTTTGGGGAACCCCAGAAAATGCTGTTTCGGAGAGCAGAAGCCATTCTCTCTAGCGTAACAAACAGAACACTGTCTTTATGGCACCTTCGAAATGAGAGAGAACGAAAGCAAAGATATAACTGACAGCATACAAAAACACAAGGCAAAATAGATGTAAGTTGATAAATGACAAAATGACAATAATTAGTGGTGCTTGTTAAAATAAACATGGCTATTACTGTTGCTCACACTTGCGGTTAGGGGCTTGTTTTAAACCTCTAACCTCTATTATCAACTGTGGTGAGTAACTCATAGTGTACTCAACTCATTCTCTTACTGTTCGCACAACAGACCCTGGAGGAAAAAAACTAAACAAATAAAGACTTAAACCGGAGGGCCCCAAGCCATATCTAGAGACAAAGAATATCATAGAGAATTGGGAATAGGTTCCTCTGGCTTGGGGCAGTAAGTCACCACATTATAACCACTCAGATACAGTGGGCAGGTGAGGTACCCACATGAAACTACCACCTAGCCTGTTACGTCAATGTTTGGTTCTCAAGTCAGTGGAAAAGCGAGGGCTGGTTTACGAAGGGCTCCAGACTGCCCTGGCCGTGAACCAGAGGAGCACAAGCTCAGCATGAGAACAATCGCCATTTCGGTGGAAAAGGGCTATATGTAAATGTGCATGTCTCTGCTCAGAGCACCTTAGTAACCACATACCAACACTTGAACAACAACTTAGAGCATTGCATTTTCTTTAAACAATGTCCCCAGATATGGCAAAGGGATTAAGGTAAGGGATTTCTTTTTATTATGTCGTTTCATCATCCACCAGGAAAAAGTGGAGAAAATGAGCAAACACTCTACAGGATGAGATACGTGCCAAAGTTTAATACTTAGAGATAGGGGTGTGTTCAAAGGCTTCTTTCTCTTCCATTCTATGTCTTGAGTTTGTCTCCATATTAAGTCAGTAAGATACAGAAGGGTTACATGGAGAATAAACAAAATCAACACACACACACACACTGGAAATATGCCAAAGGTACCATGGAAAAGGGTGAAATGCATTATTCTGCGACCCTGTTCTCACACAGAGGTCTGGAACTGTTTTACATAGACCCACCACTTAAACAATACAATCAAGTATGAGAATGCAAAGTTTGGCAATTCTCTTCTTTTACATGCAATAACAGTTTTTTGTACACCTATACAATCTTTTGAGGTTCCATTGGCAAGCTGTTTGCTTAAGTTGGCTGTTTTCTAGTTTAATAATTCCCAATTTTAAGTTAAAGCAATGAGTGATTGTGCTATGAGACACATCAACAGGTGATGTCATTTGTGTTTTATTCATAAGAATGGAACGATGAGAAAATGAGAGGATGATGAGCCGTCAGCAGTTCTGTCTGGCCGACTGAAATATGCCACGGATATTCAGAAACTGTCAATCTGAGTTGCTGTATGTGGAAAAACATTGAGATGTTTGAGCCAAGACCAGTTAGCAGCAAGCAATTGAGAGAGAGAGAGAGCGAGCGAGCAGGGGCCAGTTGGATACAATTGTTTTAGACAAGTCTTGTAAGTTAGTTATCTAAAATTAACTTTTTCAGTCAGTTGCATATAACTTCTTAGATCTAATTTAAGGCTAAAATATATTCATTTGGGTTAAAATGACAAAATGTGTTAATTGGAATCAATTCTGAATCATTGAATTCTTCTAATAAGCAAATATTTTCAGCAAAGGAAAACTGTGTGCACCCACTGTCTCCCATTTTTTTAGTCATTCAGTGTCTTACATTTGTCACAATGCAATGCGAATTAGATTGTAGCCATGCAACCATTGGCCAGCGCCTTGATGATTCTAATTGCCCGTTTCGTATTTCTGGTATCGAGACGGCAAGTCAAATCTGCCAAAACGAGTGATCCAGGGGAGATCAACACCCATTTAAGTGTTAGCTGGTGTAAAATAGATTTCAGGATTGTTATAATAGATGTAACAATAGAATGTTGTTGTCATAACAACTAAGAATAATTATTGATATCAACGTAACTAACCTCAGACCATTACTTCATGTCATCTACACACTCAAGTGAGGCACTGTCTTCTGTATTTTGTGAAGTATCGGCATGTTTTCTGACAATTTTTACAAATGTAATTAATACCTTAAACATTACATTACTCGCTTGGAATATACGCCGATCTCTAATAACACACCGACTCCTGACTATCAACCGACAGACCGAATGTCAATACAACACCATACTGCATATTTATTCCCAACTAATTACATGTGTATTTTTATTGTATGCTGTGTATTTAGTTTTTTGTATATTTTATCCCGTATATTGTATATAATTAGTTGTATATTGTATTATGTGTATATTAGAAGTCTATTGTAGATTGGTACATGACTCATCACTTTCATGACTGCTATGTTGCTTGGAACTGCACCAAAGTCTTTCACCAACTGTTACATTTGTGTATATGGTTGCGACAATAATGTGATTTGATTTCAAGTCGAGTGAAAACACTGGAGACCGGAAATTGAAAACAGTCAAATTAAAGAACACTTCCGTGTTCAGGAAAAAGGTGGATTACTAAAGACAGCAGTGAGCTTGTTTTAGCTAGTCTAGACTAATTGTCAGACACAGTCTTAAGTCAATAGATATGTTTATGCAAACGGCCCCAAGACTTGAATTTGGTCTTTTGAAATGTCTATTTTACATAATTATAAAAAACTATGTATTTTTAAATTTAGCAATCTAAATGGACCCTATATCATTTTTTTTAACAACATGCACTGAATAATCGCACACGATACAACCACGAAAATGTATTTAAAGGGATAGTTCACCCAAAAATGACATTTTCTTATGATTTACTCTCCATCCCAGATATGTTTGACTTTCTTTCTTCTGCTGAACCCAAACAAAGATTTGTAGAAAAATATTTAATCTCTGTAGGTCCTCACAATGCAAATGAATGGGTGCCAGAATTTTGATGCTCCAAAGTCCACATAAATGAATCATAAAAGTAATCCATATAACTCCAGCGGTTCAATCCTTGTGTTCAGACATGATATGATAGATGTGAGTGAGAAACAGATCAATATTTTTTCAACAGATAAATTTTTTTTTTACCATAAATTCTACTCCATGCACAGTAGGGGTGATATGAATGAAGAGTGTGAATCACCAAAAACAGATAGTGAGAGTAAAGCGAAGTGGAGACTGACTAAGCAGAGAGGAGAATTTATAGTAAAATTGATTTAAATATTCACCAGTTTCTCACCCAAACCTATCACATTACTGAGTCATCTGAAGTATTTTTATGTTGCCATGGATGTGGATTTTGGAGCTTCAAAAATGTGGCACTCACTAACTTGCATTGCATGGATGGACCTAAAGAGCTGTGCAATTCTTCTAAAAACCTTTGTTTGGGTTCAGCAGAAGAAAGAAAATCACACACATCTGGGATGGGATGAGGGTGAGTAAATGATGAGAAAATTTTCATTTTTGGGTGAACTAACACTTTAAGGGAGTAAATGGTGCCAATTTTGATTTCATTTTGACTTCAAGCACCAAAGAAAGTGTATAATCTACCTTGCATACAGGATAACAGCATGCCAAACCACATTGTCATTACACAAGAGAAATCCAGTGATTCTGAAAACAACACATAAATTAGGTCTGAATCTAGGCACTGGTTGCACACAAGTTATTGACAAACTGTTTTATCATGACTGAGGCCTTGAACAACATTAAATTGACTCTCTGTTCCTGAAGGAACTTTCCACCATTTTGCTATCTCCAAGTTAAGTGCACAAACATTTGCAGAATTATAAGTAAACTCTAAAAACTGTGTTGTACATGTGTTTAAAGTCAAAGATCAGGGAGAAGGCGACATAAGGAATTCATTAGGTCTTGTGAAATAAACGTGATGCTAGAAAATAAACTTATCATGAGAAAAAACGATGAGAAACTAAAGGCAAAGAGGTAGAGATGGGCGGTCAGATAAAAAAAAGAAAGGAAAAAAGTTGAATAAATACTGGTTGTGACATAAACATCGTGACTGGTGTGCCCTTATCCAGTCATACCCCCAACATGACAAAATCTTCAATCACTTCAACGTTTACTTCCCCTAATCTTTGGTGTTGAGATTTGATCCCTGTTTGTGGTCTTCTCTTTTTACCCTCATCTGCATGACTCAGAGCGCTGCATGATATCTGTACCCTCATGCTTACAAAGACCACCAACACAAATACCAGGAGTGGATTTGAGGAGATTAACCTAATGAGAGAGGGTCACGCTGTGTCAACATTATGATTTCTCCCATTCATTAGTATACCAGTGGCCCATCTCCTACAATGTCCTATAATGTCTCTGGTATCACATCATTAGCTTAGCAACATGCTAACGCCAAACTCTACCCAACTGACAGTCAAGTCTGCTGTGCGTTTCAAATGAGGAGCGTTATATGTGTGGTACACCAGTGAGATTCTAGAGTGTTTCAAATATTCACTTCAAATGTTCCATTTAGGTCAGGGGCTGTTCACACCGAACACGTCCTTGTGCCTTACAAAAATAAGTGTCAGCGCCACAAAAACAGATGTATTGAGAAGCTTCTTGGACAGTTAACTTTAAACAGCATCTAAAAAAAAACAGCACGTCGATGGTTAAACATGAGATGCTCAATGCTTAAAGGAGTCCGTCTAGCGCATGTTTACATATAAACCCATTTGAAAAACGCATTTGATATGAAAGGCCCTTTACAATGTTCTCTATGTGCTATTTATTCCTATGCTTAGAGCATCACCAAAGTCCCTTTAAGGCAAGGCAAGTCACTCAGCAGCCATGTTTGTAATGTCTTTGGCAGTTTGGGAGATGCTATTTTCTATGGATGCAAGTGCATCTCCTATGGGATTGAATGGGCAAAGTCCGAAATCTTAAAAACAGTTGGTCAAGATTACATGCAAATAACATACTTTCATAAAATCTGACAACAATGGTATCATAAATTGTACTTCTTTAGCTCAGGTCATGCTTAAAAAAAAAAAAAGAAGCTATTTTTCAGACTGGTCCATCCTGCGTGTTATCGATGAAAACCAACAGGCGATGTTGCTACCAAAATAATGATTTGCGCTTTTAACTGTGCAACGGGACTTCTATTCCAACAGCTACCACATTTAACATTGTGATTTCTCTCATTCATAAGTATACCAGTGACCTGTCTCTTCTTATAATGTCTCTGGTATCACATCATTAACTTAGCAACATGCTAACAGCAAAATCGACTGCGATCAATTGTTAGTCAAGTCTCTATTTGTGTGGTGCACAAGTGAGATTCCAAATTGTTCACTTCGGGGGACCCATTTAGGTTAATGGCTATTCACACTGAACACATCCTTGTGCGGAAAAAAAAAAAAGTGTCAGCGGCACAAACGTAGGTGTCTTGAGATGCGTCGAGTTGAAGTTTTGAACTTGATGTGGCGTCTAAACAAATAATTAAATGCAGCTCTGACAACAGATGCTGAAATTGAAACACAATGGAAAAACAGCATGGAAGGACAAAAAAATTCGTTTGTATGAAAACAGACAGCAAGACACTGCCCCCAAAGTCACAGTGTTTACACTTTGCAGAGAAATCAAACTACTTGAAATGACTTCACCTCCACAGCTTATTACTGTTTTTACTGTTCAGATCACCTGGGCTAAGAAATATTCTCATTTCTTTAGGTATATGCTAAAAAAGCGCGAGTTTTCTCCAGTCACCCACTCTCTCTTTCTCTATACAGCCTGTTGCGTGGCTTTCATGGACATTTTGCACTGAAGGGAAAAGAGGGGCAAATTCCTGGTGCCCAGTTCAATGAAAACAAATTGGAACAACTAAACCCCCCCCCAAAATATCCCTTTTCCTCTGCTCTTCTCCACTCACTCGCTTCACATTCACATTACACATTACATTCAATCCATCCTATTTTCTCTCTCCTTTCTTTCCTAAGTATCACTTTTCCCATTTTCACATCCCTCCCTCCCTCTCTCTGTCAGTGTACCTGATATCAGGGCTGAATCTCACTTCTGGAAGAACGACAGAAATGACTTCATTCCTCCACAATGTTTCTTGACTGCAAATAGCTTTAAAATGATAATGGCTAGTGAGTGAGAGAGAGAGAGAGAGAGAGAGAGAGAGAGAGAGAGAGAGAGAGAGAGAGAGAGAGAGAGAGAGAGAGAGAGAGAGAGAGAGAGAGAGAGAGAGAGAGAGAGAGAGGGGAGAATTGAACAGCATGTGCTCTAACGGGCTGATAATAATAAACAGGGAACATCCTACCGTAATAACCTATTTTCTTTCTTTATTTGCTTGTAATATTTTCATTTTATTATTAATTGAAGGATTATTTCACCCAAAAAATGAAAAGTTTGTCATCAGTCTCACTTTCATATTGATTTTCTTCTGTGAAACCAACAAAAGAGATAAGAAGAATGTTTTAACATGAGTACACATGAAATCGGTATGTTCAGGTATCCTGAAATCAACCTGAATTACTGACAAGTGTCATCCCCCATCAGAGATTTTTGCAAATGTGTTTACCTTTTCTGCGGTGCTACTGATGAAAGCGTTGCAATCTCAGAGACATGGGTTCTAATCCAGAGAGAACCAGGAAGTAATTGTGTTCACATAAAAAATTATAAGCACGATACAGAAATTGCATTTTCCCTCTAAAATTACAATTTGACTCCACTGATGGTTAGGTTTAGGGTTAGAGTTTGGGTTAAGGGGTAGAGTTAATAAAATATACAGTCCTGTTGACTATGGTATCATTTACAGCTAAAAATACTACTTGATTTGCCACCACTCTGAGGACATTACACCCAAAAGCTCACACTGGAGCTCACACGTGCCCATACTTTCAACAGCAGTTACAGCTTTGGCCACTGGGGGCAGTGCTTTGGATTTTGGTAAGCAAATTCAACAGTAGAACTTTTGACCTCCTATCACAGAACTCGCAATGTGATCAGTCTGAAATGTTCATGATATTGTTTTCCATACAATGAGTAAATGGTAATTTATACAGTCAAGCACCACAAATATCAAAACAGCTAAATGATAGTAGCACAAATGACTTGTGCGCTATAATCCAATAATTCAGAATCCATATGAAATCATTATATGACTGAATACCAAGTCTTTATACAAAAATAATGAAGTAAATTATAACAAATCGAATTTTGAGGTGAACTATTCTTTTAACTCCACTGATCCAAAAGTAACAAGGTTTTTCACTCCATCGAAATTAATGAATAAAAACTGTTCTATCACAACATAAACATTCACACAGGGATCATGATCCCCGGAGACATCAGAGGGCTGGTTTGTAGAAGATGATAATGGTGACCAGGCCTATGAAATGGGTCATCGAGAATGATTCCATTCACTAAAACACTGAAAAACAGGGGCAGGATCTGCACCACTGAAAGCAGCAGAATTTAAGACAACAAGAAACAGCATTTTCTATGCATTCAACTTCTATAATGTGACATACATCTGATCTAAACCGAATACTCACAAGATTTGATTGCATACATTGGGATTTAATTGGATCGGAATAGTGAGTAAAAGGCTATGGTTAAAATTACTATAATTATGAGAACAGATTTTTACATTTCAAGAATATCAGTGGTGCTTGCAACAAGTGGTCAGGGCTTTTGCTATGCAGTTGCTAAGGTATTTTGAGTGGTTGCCAGGGCAGGTGGTTTATAGATGGTTGCAAGTGGTTTTTAGGTGTCTGCTTACAAAGAGACAACCCACAAGTCACTCTTATATTCTGAGTTGTGCCTTCTTCAGTCTATGGGATTTTTTTCTCTTCATACTGTATCATCTGCCAGGCAAAAATGGCAAATCTGTTCATTTATGGCATTAAGGCAGTGTTCACACTTGACAGGTTTGATTAAAACGAACTCTGGTGCAATTGCTCTGTTAGTGCGGTTCATTTGAGCAAGTGTGAACGTTGCCATCCAAACCTTGGTGCGCACCAAACAAGCGGACCGAGACCCCTGTATACATAAATCCAACGAGCCCAGCAGCCAACATTGTTTTGGATGTTCGGCAAGTTCAGTCGCAAAATATACGTCATAAAAGCTGTCCAATTTGTGACATTTTCCTGATGCCTTTTGTTTTGTATCTTTAGGTTCAGTGTTAAAAATGCCAGTGTGAACGCCAAGCGGACCAGGACTAAATGTATCATTTTTTTTTTTTTGGTCCGGACCAAGAGAACCGAACTACAAGTGTGAACACACCCTAAAAGACCACATGTCCTCAAAAAGCCTCATGATTTGAGGTATCTTTAATATATTATATAAATAAATATATTTCAATGCAAAATTTGTTACACTTTAAAATATTGCAAACTGATGAATTGTGAAGAAAAAAAGTCAGGAATATTTATTATTGACTATTATTGACCTCAAGTTGAGGGATAATTCACACACAAATTACACAAAAGGAGACATCTCACTCACCATATTTATTGCAATTTTTTGCATACAATCAGGGGAAGAAATTAACTTGATTAAACTAATAAATGAAATAAAATATTTTTTTCCAACCAACCAGAGTGTGTATGTTGAATGCCCAATTTTACCAGCCACTTAAATTTATCATATATACAGTGTGTGTGTGTGTATACATACATATCATATATATATCAAACACAGTCTTTATGATTTTTGACATTTTAGGGTCACTTAATCTTTATTTATTTTTTTCTTCACATTTTAGAATAATATTAAAGTCATATAAACTATGTAATAACCGAAATGGAACTGGGAATTATAAAAATCCAAAATAAATCCTTTGGCTAGAATTTTTTAGAACTCTTTTTTTCTCAACCAACTTCTTGAGGTATCACCCTGGGATGCTTTTTAAAAAGTATTAAAGGAGTTCCCATCTATGCCTGGCACTTATTGGCTACTTTTCTTCATTATTTGGTCAAAGTCATCGATTAAAATCCATTAATATGGTGGCACAATTATATTTTTGTCTACAAAACTCATTTGAAACATTTAAGAATACATCTAAAGATTTTTTGATCTTTCAAGTGACCCCAATTTTTGAACAGCAGTGTGTATATATATATCTCATCTTGTTGGTAAAGGCTATTTGCTCTAGCTCCACCCACCATTAGTGAGACCAAGATCAAGAGAGCCAAGATCTAAGGGGTCAACTGCTGGTCAAATGAAGTCAGGCATAACTTAATTTTTCATGATGGGACAGAGACGTTGAACTGGTTAACGGGTTAGACCTTTATGGATTAAGACTACGACAATGGAGTGACTATTTTCACGCCAATAGTCTGGTGGAAACACACAAGTTTACGACAGATTGTGTTGTTGTAGCTCTGAGTGTTAAAACAGTGTGAGGATATATTGTCATGCTGGCAATCCCGGTTTGAATCCCACATTATGTCTTACTTTTTCCCATGTTTCCACTCTTAATATTTCCTTTAATCCTATAATAAATAAAAGAGATTCCTCACAGTGATTTGGTTACAGTGAAGATCGGGGAGTTGAGAGAAGGGTTTGATCTGGATAAAATAAACAATGATTTTATTGTAGTAATATTGTAGTAGCATGTTTGTTGATGGAAACTATAGCTTTTTATGCAATTTACTATGGTGTTACTATAGTAAAATGTTAATATAGTAGCCATGTTTAATTTTGTGGTTACTATGATTTTACTACAAAATACCATGGTGATCCTGTGGTTACTGTAATAAAACCATGGTTCATTTTTGTAAGGTATGGTTAGGGGTTGGAGGGACTCTAAATAAACAATACAAATGCTACAGTGATGCCACTATATTGTATGTTAGTATTTAAACAGGGGTGTAATAGTCTTATAATGCTAATAGCCTCTGCCATACTTTATATACTTGTCATAGCAGGTTTTCCAAATGTATATTTTCAGTTGATTCTTTTGTTAAATTTAAAGCTTTTTGTTGTATTTAACACTGTTTTAGGCGTAAAGTGTTTAGGCTTAAAGTAACACAAAGTAATAATTTCAAGTCATTTTAATAAGGAAAATGTAGAAAATTGTTCATAAAAATTTGGGCAAATTAGCTTCAGAAAAGATGACTTTAGCTGAAAGGCGAGTAGATTGCATCCCTGACCTAATGTCAGGGGTGCCTACTGGAGTGGTGGTGGTGTAGTCAGCTAAAGCACATAACTGGTAATCAGAAGGTTGCTGGTTTGATCCCCACAGCCACCACCATTGTGTCCTTGAGCAAGGCACTTAACTCCAGGTTGCTCCGGGGGGATTGTCCCTGTAATAAGTGCGCTTTGGATAAAAGCGTCTGCCAAATGCATAAATGTAAATGTAATGTTGTTGCATGTCATTTGCTATACATGGTAACGTAAAGAGCCACAACATGTAGAATTAAGCAATGTCAAAATAATGCATACAACTGCTCAAAGCAAACTAAACTCGGAGCACCTCCTGAGATGGTCTGAGATCATTTGCCATGTTCTAGATGTCATTATTAATGCAAACTCTTTTCAGACAAATAAAATAGAGAAGAAAGACTGAGAACTCTATGCATGAGCGTGTTCTGTGAGCTGCGCTCGTGCTGTGCTCATTGACAGCAGATCACCACTGAACCTCTGAACACACAGCAAATCAGACGTGCATCAACAGCTCTTCTTTCATCTTTTCTTCAAAAACGTGTTTCTAAAAATATGCATCTTTGTGTTTAATGGCATTTCTTGGCTTATGTTACTTTGAGACATTTTACAGGTTGCACACTACACAGTGGTGGGCCGATGAGCAAAATGACCTGGACGAAATACCTGCATATGACGTGTTAGCTGGTGTTCATTTCAAACCCTGCACTGAATAAAAGTGAACGGTGACTGAAGCTAACATTTCACAGAAGAAAGACATACATGAGGGGGAGTAAATAATGACGCAACTTTTATTTGTGGTTCAAATGCCCTTATAACCTTTAACCCTATAAGCGTTTTAAGACTGTACAGTCCTTAGCAAATCTAGACACATCTTAAAAACATCCAGACATTCCATTAAAACCCATTGACTCATGAGAGTCTAACTGAACATACAGAGCGAATTATGTCTGGTTAGAGGACAGCCCAGACATGAATGTGTCCTCCTGAGACAACCATCCAAAGGCAGGCAGACAGAAAACACATGCCCTCAGTCTGACTGAGCCTTTAATCCCATTGAAGACACTGAGCAGCAGCTTTGGCAAAACAGCATCAAAGCCCTGACAAGTCATACAAACACACAACACACTCGTCTGGTGTGTGTTTGTGTGTGTGTGTGCGGTCTCACGCCTGGCACTTTGTTTCCAAACAGTCTCCGGGGCAGAGCGCCACATTCCCGCTGCTGCAGCTCATCAAACATATTAGAAACCACAACAACTTCCTGTTACTGTTCCCCAGCTTTCCTGTCTGCACAGGATCTCTCGACACTGGTGCTGGTAAAGAAGCAGAGACTCTTATAATGCACACTTTTCCTTTCTTACTAAACAACATACACACTTCAGAGGAAAATCATATTGCTCTTGAGTTTCCATGAGTTCTTCTTGAGTAATCTTTAAAATTACGTGTCAACTCAAGGAAGATTCTCTAATAACTCCTTTAAAGTAAACAACTGAGACAAACGTAGACGTATAGGGTAAGATTATAGAGAGATAAAGTTAATGTGGATATCATAACTCATAACAAATATGATGAGTAATGTTTGAGTTCATTTTGATCTCTCGGATTTAAGATTACAGATTTTGGGATCTGGGCGAATCTGAGAACAATTTGATACATTCTGTTGAGATTACTTCTGAAACTCTAGAGGAGACTCTTGTGAGATAACAGTATTTGTTTTTCTTCTTTTTTTCAGGAAACATAATTGAGATACACTGGACTTGCTTAAAGGGATAGTTCAGCCAAAAAGTACAATTCTCTCATCATTTACTCACCCTCATGCCATCCCCATCTTTAGTTTCATCCATCTAACTTCTGTGGTTTAATCCATGTCTTCAAATATAACTCCAAGGAGGTATAGCCTATTTAGGTCTGTTCTCACCCGGTTTAAGGTTAGATTGGACCGCTACAGAAGACCACTAAACCACTAGAGTCTAAAAGATAACTTTTATGCTACTTTAGTTAGCTTTTTGGGGCTTCAATGTTTTGATCACCATTCACTTGCATTGTCTGTACCAACAGAGCTGAGACATTCTTCTAAAAATCTTGGTTTATGTTCTGCAGAAGAAAGTAAAACAGATCAAATTTTCATTCAGAATCTTTCTTTTTAGGGGAACTATTCCTTTAAGCAAAGGGCATCGGATCTTGAGCTTAACCGGCACTGAACTTATTTTACCCCAGTTTTTTACTTGTCTTTGTACAGCTGAGCACAAGATGTTCACAGTCTTCTATCCTACAAACGGTTCACATTACCACACTATTCAGACATCTTTAAAGGTTTCTCACAAAGAGGGTGTTTTCCCACCACAGACGGTCGTTCACATGTGTTTTTCCCTAATTTATTCTTTTTTTTGTGGGTGTGTGCACTGTTCCTTACCATCACAACCTCAGGGAATAATAAGCTATACCATATCACACAGATAAGCTCTCTTAATACATGCTAAACACACACACACACACACACACACACACACACACACACGCCCTTTAATAAACATCCTGTATTTATGGTCTAAACCAGTCTCTAAGCCTCAATATTCATTAACCAACTACAGTTAGATGTCCAGTCATCCACCCTCTCTCTCTCTCTCTCTCTCTCTCTCTCTCTCTAGCAAAAGAACATGCACAGCAACTCATGAACAACCACAGCATAAAACTTTACATAATAAACGTCATCACAGTGTCATTGCATTAGTTAACAATATACCAAATAAAGCAAGTGGCATTTATTTTAAAAGAAAAGTGGAACAAGCACACATTTAACTAGGGTTGCCACCCATCGTCCTGTATTTAAAGATAAAATTATGCGATTTGTCCCGTATTTAAGCTGGTCAGATGGCGTCACGGTAAAATCGGTCCAGATCGGCAATTTGATACAAGTTGGAAAAATTTGACTACAGTGGGTAAGAGACCGTCTGAAAAGTCCACACATTGTGCTAAAATGTGCTAATACTGTGGAGGTTGAGGTAAGGGACCGTCTGGAAAGTCTAGCAATGGTGGTATAAACTGTTTTTTTCTATATAAATGTTCAATGAGATCAAACAATGTATGATTACAATCATAAAGACAAGTACAGGTGAAGGAAAAAAATAAACAAAATAAATAAAAATTATATTGAAAATGTTTTATAAACTATCCAAAATGTACACATAAATAAAATAAAGATGACAAATAATCGGAAAAATTATTAAATAAATATATTTTAACATAAATTATGTATTTTTTTAAGTCATGGGTTAGGGAAGTTCTCATTTTAGCATATAAGAAAGGATATACATTTTTTATTAATAACGCATATTAATGCATTTATTTTTAAAACTGTGGAGGATGTGGTTGGGGGCCGTAATTCCACTCCTTCCCATTTAAGCGTCCCTTATTTTAAAACTTCAAGAGTGGCAACCCTAATTTAACATATTATTTTGTGTTCCAAGGAAGAAAAAAGTAACAAGTTTGGAACGACATGAAGTTGAGTAAATGATGAGAGAATTGTCATTTTAGGATGAACTATCCATTTAGATGTCACTGCAAGAAATGTATTAGAAAAGTCAATTTAGCTCTGAGGAAAGGACTGGCATCATTTGTTTGCACTTGCTTTGATATTTTGTTATTTAATGCTACTTTCAGACATTTTAAAATGTGAATTAGGTGTCCAAAATATGGTTTGGGGCCACTGACATAGGCTGTAGACAAAGGCACATGGCAAAAAAAAATATTTAAAATGAAAACATCAATCAGTGCTGCACAATTACTGTAGCATATAACAGGCATTAGACTCTGGAAAGGTGCCTGAAGATAATGGCTCATGGGGAGGGACGTTCAGCTCTATTTATGTTTGTGTTTTCATGTCTTGGGGGTTTGGCTATACTTGTGATGGTCCAATGTCCTCACGATTACAGTGAAATATGACAAAAACTGAAAAGTGAGGACAATTTCAGTGGTCCTCCCTTGTTAAAAAGGCTAAAAAAAATCAGTCAGATAATGTTTTTCTTTAAATCTACTGATATTAACTGGTTTGTGTGAGGGTTACATTTAAGGCTTGGGCATAACAAATATTAGCTCCATATAAAAACCATTGTGTCAATGAGATATCCTCACTAATATAGTGAAACAAATGTGTATATCAGTGTGTGTCAGAGATAGAGTCTCCAAGCCAACTGCTGTTATTGATGGACTCAAATTAGACTGAATAATTGAAGCTAAATGACAAAGCCATGTAAAACATTTTCCAAATGTGCATTACATAATGACTCAAAAAAAAAAAAAAAAAAAAAAAAAAGAAGAAGAAAAAAATTTGTTAAAAGGAAAAAAAACAACAGGAATTTGTGTGCTGTTGATGCCAACAGACTGTTAATCAAAGGAACTCATCTGCACCCTTTATATAATCAGACAATATCAGGACACTTCAAACACTGCCATAACTGGACCATAATACAGAAAGGACAAGCTAGCACGGACAAAATCTCAGGAAAATACGGCACCATAAAAGGTGGAGGGAAACTATGACCAAGTCCAGTGTCTGAGACAGACCAACAGTGCTACAGAGAGCTTACCAAAGCCATATAGAGAACAAATTCATCACCAAGAGCATGCAAAGCATTTCAGACTTTATAGATGCAGTATATCACCAAGCACAACATGCTAAAATATGAAATATTTGAAGGTCAGTTTGGTATCAGCAGCCTTTTTAATAATTTAATAATTCAATCCTTTCTAGTGTTCCATTAAAATGTAGGCCATTGTAAAAATACACAAAGAGATAAAGCATTAAATTCAAAACATGCCACTAAAGAATGCCAGAACATTGTGACATTTCATGAATTAAAGTAAACAAATGAACATATGCGGGGGAGAAACACACACACACACACACACACACACACACACACAATCCAGGCAAAATAAAAGTAGTGAAAAAATATTCATGTTTTGAAGGAAACCCTGTTGTGGGTAAAATAAATGTCCACCATATTTCTGAGAAGCATCGTTCAGTTCTGCTCATTCCATCACATTGAGACAAAAACAGAATTCAGGAGCTGTAAATTAAGCCATGCTAGAAGGAAACATGTCAAATGCTCTACAAAAAGAGACACATGACTTTGCAACCACACAAGATGAAGCCTTTGATGCTCTCATTCAAGTTCTCTTCAAAATTATGCATCCGTTTTATCTCAGTCCAGCACACCAGCACGAAGGTCTCATAAAATAAAATAAAAAAACAAGCAAAAACAACTTTTACAACTCTCAAATATACAAGCAAACCAAGTTAAAGGGATAGTTCACCCAAATATGAAAATTCAGACATCATTTACTATCCCCATCTCTACAACTATCTCTTAAACCTGATTTGCTTGCAAGTTAAGAGACCTCAAAAAGTGGACCAAATCACTTCCAATCCACAAGCTTTGCCAAAGATTCTAACACACAAATAAATACCAAAAATGGGCATGTAGATAATGTAAGATACTCACAACTCTTGGTTTGGCCTTCAGAGGGGCAATGGTGAGCTCCTCGCTAGACTTCCTCTCTAGTTGTGGCTCAGCAGTGACATTAGGCACTGAGGGTGTTGATGTTCTTTCCTCTGGTGTGATCCCACTAGGGGCTGTAGGGGACTCTGCTGGGCCCTCTGGAGAGTTAAGGGCCAGGCTGTATTGCTCAGTGACATCCTGTAATGATGGAGAATCCTCTCCCTGGACTATTTTGAGGGGTGGTGGAGACTCAGGGACATGACTAGACCTCTGAAGGTCCTGGGAGATCTGGGTATTTGAAGGAATGATTGGCACAAATATGACAGGTTCACTGGCATGACGCACATGTTTGCACCTGACCTTTGGGGGTGGAAGATGAGAGAGGATGGATGTGGAGTTCGGGGGGTACGCAGAAGATGGCTCCTCAACTTGTTCCTCTAAATAATCTCCTTCATCACAAGACACCTGGTGGGAAAATCGGTTTGAGCGTTTCTTGGAGGTTCTGCGACTCATGCGAGGAGACAAAACCTGAGCTAGCTTAGGGTCAAAGGGAAAGGAGGGCTCAACCGCTGCTTTTGTTTCTCCATTATGACAAAGATGGGATGGCAAAACATGCTCAGATTGGAAACGAGGCCTCCTGGTGGGACAATAAATCTGTCGTTCGCTGTTTAGCGCCCATAGCTCATCTCTTTGCTCTGATAAGATGGGCTCACTGCTAGAAGGTGGTATAGATTGTTCTAATTCGCTAATTGGCTCACTGGGTTGCCTATGAAATTCTAGAACTGTGTCTGCCAGTTCGCCACGTCTGCTGGGGTCACTAAAGCTCTTTTTCTTCACGGCCTTACCATTTGCTTTCTCATCTATTAGATTGTCCATCGTGCCAGGTTCGCAAACTATACTCTGAATCACATTGCTGTAATCTCGCAGACTTTCACTACACACGGACAGGTCACTAGCAGCACTGCCTGTATATTCCGATAGGTCTACTGCTGAGGAATCCACGACACCACCCACTTTGGAGTTTAAAGACAGTGAACCAAGCAGGTTGCTATCCATAGAGAAGCTCTTTCCACTGTCTTCTGCAATCAAACAACTTCTGTGAGGCATGGGATCGCTCAACGAGCGGTATGCAGACTCACCATTGGACTCTCTATTACTACCATTGCTGGATTCCGAGGCATTGTTGCAAACTGAAGAGAATTTCCTTCGCCTGCGAATAGCGTTGGGAGTAGATGGAGCCTCTAAGCCCCCCTGGTTTACATTTTTACTGCTGCTCATGTCTCCTCCTCTGGCTACTCCCCCATACTCTGTCCTAACAGAAGGAACCTGAGATGAAAGAGATTCCTCTGATGTTGTATCAGGAAAATGCTCCTCGTACAACCCTGACTGATTCCAAACGGTGATTGTTTGACCTAACAGATCTTTACCACAAGATAGCCCTCCATACAACCCCACCTCTGGCTCTGTGACAATTCCTTCATCTGTCAGGCTAGATTCATGACCAGAGAGATCATCCAACAATTTATCACAGAACACAGTCTCCTCTGAATTTCCTTTCGGTAAACATTTTCCACTTTCTTTGTCAGCTTCCCCTTCTTTACACCCCACAAAAACAGTATTTTCAAGTCTCCTCTCCTCTTGCTTTGCCTTTTTTTCTAATTCATTGTCTTCTTTGGCCTCATCTTTTTTTCTCTTGAAACTATCTTCCTCATAATCCTCTTCTTCCTTATTTTCACCCATTTGACAGATGTCCCTTATTACCTGTGTGGCTTCCAGCACATAGTGGTCTTGCAGAGAAGCTGGCATTGGCTCGTAGCAACCATAGGTACTCCTACAGTCATCACTCTCCACCTCCCTTTCAGGAACTACCACCTGCTCTCCAATACCTTCACAGTCTAGCTGCTGCTCAGAAGAACTCCTCAAACCTGGACCACTTCCATAATATCGCTGCACTACTGGATTTTCAGAGTATGTGAATGACTTTGCCCTCCTCAAAGTAGCAGTGAGGTCTTTCAGAGAGGGCCGTCCAAGGTGTGGCCGCTGTGCCCTGGAGCCCATCCTGTATACTGATGTGCCCTGAAACCCAGAGTTTAGATTATCTTCACCATCTTGCCCTTTCTTTCTCATTCTAAGCTCTGACAGATCTGTCTTAAGGTAGCTAAGAAGTGACAGCGTTTCTGAGGCAATGTCAGGGTTTGACACTGAGATCCTATTCTTGTCTTTCTCATTATTTAAAGAGTGAGGGAATACCCTGTTTTCTATAGTGCCTTTTTTACAGCCGGCTGGATTCAAGCTGGGCATCTGTCTAGGATAAATTCGAACTGGGCCCCGAGAATAGGTATCTCCATGGCCAAAACTGGGTGAGCGGTACATGGTGGCATTCCCATGGTACATTTTACTCAGAACAGCTGTTGAGACCCCGCCAGTGGTTTGGGTGTTGGCTGGCTGGTCTTCTTTTAATGTCTCTGTGCTGGAATACCTGCTACTACTCCTTGACCCCAATGGACTGGCTATAAATGATGGTATGGTGACCTTTGACACCCGCGACACCTGTGGAACCGAACTGGCTGCAGCTGGCCCCTCAAAAGTTCTATATAGATGTCTAAAGCTGTCCTTAGATACATGTGAACATGGAGATAGGTTACTTCGTGCCCAAGACGGGCCTGAAAAACATCCTCTAGATAGGGTGCCCTCACTCCTGCGGCTCATGGGCTGAGAATCATAGGAGCTTTCCAAGTGCTCCATCATTATACGCTGACCGTCGCTATCATCTGACTCCTCATTATCCCGGCTGCAACTGCTCTTCTTCTTTTTCCTTAGTGAGCGACGTCTTAAGTCCTTGTTGTGGTGAGCCTGCAATGCAGGGCTGTCCTCCTCACTTCCTGATGACTGTCCCCTCAACGTAGCCCTATAGCCATGCTTGTATGTTGGGCAGTGTGTGGTTATCCCATCGCTGGTGCGAACTGTGTTAGCACCTGTTCTTCTGTTTGACTCCTCGTTCTCTTCTCCAGAGCTCAGTCTCTCCTGAATTCCAATTAGTTCCACAGAGGGGCCTGACTGTGGTTTGGAGTAGTTATGTGAGGAATGCAAGCTATCCGGTGTCTGTGGCTGCTCTGCCCTCTTTCTGTGCTCCTGCAGCTGCCAATGGTGAGAAAATGAGTGGGACCTGAGGGGCAAAGTGCTCACTCTACTGCGGAGTGGGGGTTCTGGGGGAGACGGCTGCTGAAGATCAATGCTAATGGGACTTTGAGTTCCACTATTATTTTGGGGAAGATCACAATTCAAACAGTTTGTGCCACTGCTAAACTCACAAGAATAGATTTTGGCACTTAAATGGTGGTATCTATTGCAATTTGGTGTTGAATAGTCTACATACAGTGCATTGTTGTCATGATCAGAGCTGTTTGTATCTTGCCAGAGACCTGTTTGCAGGTGTGAGGGCTGTGTAACACTTTTATCTGAGCTCAAGGTGCTGTCTTTAGCATCAAAATAATGCTGGAAGTGTTGACAGGCAGATTTCAAGTCATCAGCGTCTGAAGTTGACCTATGCTGCTTTCTACGTCCATCCCCAAATAGTTCTCTAATCTTAGTAACGCTTGGCCAGTTAGCATCAACATGAATGGACTCTCCATAGGAAGGGTGATAACTGCGATGAGATTTGCATATTGGGCTCCCTAAGACAAAAACAATGTGTTCTGTATTATAATTGTGCACAACTGTTAATGTTAATTTCAATATATACTAACACACTATACATTTTTAAAAGTTATGCGTTATGAACTAACAGAACAAACAATGAACAATTGTATTATCATCAATAAACATTAGGCTCAGTCCATTTCAAGTGGTACAATAATTGTAAAATTCATTGCTTGACCATTTTTAATTCCCCCAATTTTTTTTGAGTGATTAACTCTTTGTATTGGTATTACAAAACCACCAGTTTCTTTCTTTTTATTAGGGCCCAAGTACAAGAGCAGAGACCCTATTGTTCTTCTAAAGATTATTAGGGCCCAAGCACTGAGAGAGTGGAGGCCCTATGGTTCTTCTATGGATTAGTATTAGGTTCCAAGCACTGAAAGTGTGGAGGCCCTATTGTTCTTCTAAGGATTATTATTATAATTTTTCAGTACTTTTGGGTAATTAAAGTGAAAACTCTTGAAATTGTCGTCGGCCATTAGGGCTGGCAAAGTTGCAGGGGGGGACTCTGTAGAGCACCCTTGAAAATGGGCATTTAAGAAGATCTCTGTAGCTCCCCGATTTTCACCTAGTCACCAAAATTGGTACATATATAGTTCTCATAAAGCTAAACTACTTTAATAGCTCCTTCCAACAGGAAGTTGGAAAATTGGGATTTTCTGAAAAATGCAGGCTCTGAACTTTTAAATACTCCTCCTAGGTGATTCATGTGACTGACACCAAATTTGTGCAACATCATGCCAATACATTGCAGATGCTAGCGTCCCCTTTAAAATGTTTGTATAAGACGGCCTCTGTAGCACCCCCATTTTCACCTACAGTCACCAAAACTGATGCACATATAGTTCTCATCAAGTATGACAACTTTCATAATTACAGTCATCCCAACAGGAAGTCGGCCATTATGAATGTTTGGAATATTGTAGTCTCTGAACTTTAAAATGCTCCTCCTAGGTGATTCATGAGCCGGTCACCACATTTAGACAACATTATGCAAGACATTGAAGATCCTAAATTGCAAACAGATTTTGATATACCAGACGGTGTTGCCATGGCGTCACCTTAAATTAATGGCGAAAAATGGGAAACAAAATGTGTGCAATGTGTGATTTAGATCATAATTAGATGTATGTTACATGGATGTGAATATTTTGGGTCACGGTCAAAGTACCACCACCTGGCAGCAGGAAGTGTGGCTCTTACAACAGATTGTACTCCTCTTATGGCACTTTTCCACTGCACGTTACAGTTTGACTCGACTCTACTCGCTTTTATTTTCCACTGCTGTTTAGTGCCACCTCAAAGTGGGTGGGATTATAGGCTGATCGTCATAGTTGTGCCACCTCTACTGCAGTGACATCATCTTAAATGCGACACAAAACAATAATACGACCACTAGCTGTTAGCTACTTGCTCATTGTGCTGCATGAAGCAGTTATTGCATGGTGATTTTACACAAGTGTAACAGTTAAATCGGCTTGGTTGGTTTAGAAGCAAGCATTCTAGTAGCTGGTCAACTAAATAAAGTGAAGTTTTCCAGCAAAGTATAAAGTTAACGTACCAACCTACATCGTGGACTCCAACAACACTCTCCCTCCCATTGCTCGCCGGTCTAGATAGCGTCCATTTGGTCGAACCACTGCCACTTTTCCTTGATGGTTCTGTAGTCACTTTTAAGTTTTGTTTTAATTTTTCCCTACACTGTTGGTAGGTCCGGTGGTAGCCGTGTGAGGCCAACAGCGAGAAACTTCCTGAAATACTTTTTTGTTTTGTGTCATTTCGTTCACCGCTAATGAGAGGAACACCTGCACCTTGTTTATTGACCACGGCATGGTTTTGCCCACAGCCATTTCTTTTTACAATTCAAAAGTCGCATGAACAAATGATACTGCTATCGCTGTTGCTAACTTTAAAACTAGCAGGTTGATGTCCCATGTCGCACATCCAGTGACGCTGATAGTGACGATTCTGTCTAACCATACAGTGATCTGCAGGTTTTTGACTTCACATTTAGTATCGGCTCAGCTTGCTTGGAACCTCGGTGGTACTAAAAAAAGTACCAGATACTATCCACAGTGGAAAACCCCCAAAAAGTGAGCAGAGTCAAGTCAAGTTGTAACGTGCAGTGGAAAAGCCCCATTATATTTACCAAATTGCTTCAATAATGTCAAATACGTGTGTCCACCTTGCATTGTTTTCCGAAAGCCACTGGGTGGAAATGGACCAGTTGTGCTTGGGCCCATAATTGCTACTCGCAGCTATATTTTTACTTGGTTTAACCATGATGACCATCTTTGTGTCATGGTACACGACACATTTTGGTTATACAGCGGTTTATGGAAACCTCAATTTCTAGGATTAGGATGTCCTAGTTCCTTGGAACAAAACATTATCTGTAGAGCTCATTACAAGTTACATGTACAAAAATAAACATTTTGCACATTCTTGTTCCTTAGACTTAGAACTTAAGTCCTAATGTAATGCTCATGATTGCTCAAAGTTCCACATTAAGGGTAAATTTATAATGAGAAGTGTTTGAGTCTGTCTTTTTAGGGGGTACCTATGCTAGTATAGTGTGTATGCAGAACATTTCAGGTTTGAGACTTCTCTAATTTTTTTTTTTCTTTATGGGATCAAGAAAGTGCAATTTTTAAAAATTCCACTCACTTTCGGGCTGAATATCTGAGAAGTTTTCACAGAAACATGTCCTCTATAGTCGCATTCTGCAGTAAAAATTTTGAGTTTGAGATTACACTAGATACAAAGCTACGGCTAGTAGAATCTGGGGCCAACTCTATTCATGCATTTTGAGAAATTAACAGATGTAATACAAACATAGCAAATAGTACAAATTAACAGTATTTTACAGTAATTATGTTTATGATTGACATACAATAGCTTTTGCTTGTCAATGTGTTCTAAAATGTTACTACTTTTGATATTGGCAACTGTTCAAAAAAGCGCTTAGTTTTAAGTAACATTAATGAACTGTATGTGGAGTTTAAAAATCAGCACCCAGAGTTAAAAATAGGGCAATCAAAATGTTGTGGACTGAGGCTAAAATGGTGTGTGCTGGTAGGAGCATCTGGAACTCACACTGTCTGTGTCTGCACACACCATCAGAACATCAAGCTGATGGTTGAGTCAGCAAAACTAAAAGTGGACTACAATGACCTGCTGGAACTTCTAGTTTTTGACATAAACAGTTATGACTGCATGCTCAACAAGTGTGACCAGAGTCCATGTATAGAGGCCTTACTGCAGATGATTGAAGAGTCAGACAAAGATGACACACTTCCTGATAACATCACCTTTAAGCAGTGGGTTATGACTAACAGAGCAGACATGATCACTGTCATTCTCCCAAGGGATGAATTCTCGGTTTCTCTGGCTGAAAACTTTAAAGACACACCATTGGTTGAGGACATCAGTGTGGAAAACATTTCAGAGAGAAATCTCACAGTTTCTAATAAAACATGTACATGTAAAATATTGTTAATTTTTGGTTATTTGATATGCTTGCATTACATCTGTTAATTTCTCAAAATGGATGTATGGAGTTGGCTTTTCCCCAGAATTCCACTAGCCCTAACTCTGTAACTAGTGGAATCTCAACAATTTTACAGTAGAATGATACTATAGAGGACTTATTTCTGTGAAAAATTCAGGTTCCTATCTGGTCCCCCACTAAAGATATTCAATATGAAATTGAGAGGAATTAAAAAAAAAAAAAAAAGCACTATTATATCATAAAAAATAAGAGACGTCTAAAACCTGAAATGTTCTGCATGCAAACTATTCTTACCCATGTACCCCCTAAAAAATTAAGACTGAGACTCAACCGTTCTCATTATAAATTGCAATCATGAGCATTACATTAGGACTTAAGTTCTAAGTCTAAGGAACAATATTTTGCAAAGAGTTTATATAAGTACATGTACCTTGTAATGTGCTCTAGAGACCAGTTTGTGTTCCAATGAACTAGGACCATCCTGAGCGGAGATATTGAGGTTTCTGTAAACAGCTATAAAACCATAATTTGCCATGTGTGCCATGACACAAAGATGGCCGTTGTGGTTAAACAGAGTCTAATATATATATATATATATATATGGGAAAATTAAAACGGGTAAAGCAACCAACTTAACAATTATTGGACAACTTGAGATGGCCTGACCCATTAAAAAGATGTAACCTAATGCATTTGCTAAAGTTAGAAAACATAACCTTCCTTTAAAACGTTCCCTATAACAGTATTGGGAACAGTTTCTTATTTGCAAAATAAGACGTTTACAAAATAACTACTCTTACCAGCTCTAGTGCGAATCGTGCGTTTTTCTCCTCTGTCCGAATCTGAGCCTGACAACGACTCTTGAGTTGAACAATATCTGTTATTATCCTTGAGTTTCTCTGTCGTGGGCTCCAAACACTCCTTGCAGCCACTGTCATGCAAAGACGACTCGTCGGCACTTTTAACGATCGAAGTTGTGTTTCCTGAGGCGCTCAAACGGAACTTTTCAGAAAGCTCGCGCACAGAAGGAGAGCTTCCATGACAGGCTTTTGTTAGGTCTGTGGTCGGGAGACCGGCCGCGGAGATTTTGGAAACTTTTCTGGATACAGCAACAGCGCGCGTCACCTCTGCGGCGTCTGGGGGAAGGGCACCGCACCTCTCCAAATCCTCTCCAAATGATCTGCGCTTCTTTGCGCTCCAACTCTCCAACTTTTTGAAAGAGACGCTCCTGTAAAAAGGCGCTTTTCTCTGCGTCTCCCTTTCAGCCATTGCTTTACCTGTCCTCCCACTTTTCTTTTCTCTGTTCATTGATGGATAGTCCACACTTTTCTTCTTCTTCTTCTTCTTCTTCCGTAGTTGCTTCTACCCCCTGAAAACAAGCTACAATGCCCCCATTTAACCACAGAAGTTGTTTGGCAGCGTTTTGCGGCGAGGAGGACAAAATGCTTTGAGAACAACAGAGGAGATTGTTTACGAGAACAAATGAATTAATGCACATGCGTTCCTCCCTTAGAATCCATCCACGCATATAGAAAGACCTGAAAGTTTGAGCAAAAATCTCCTAAGTGTTTCAACTCTGTATGCACTCGATCAAAGTTTGAATAATGTACATTTTCCAAATTAAATCCCATTTCCATGGCCGACTGTTTCTCTCCAAGCGCATCCTTTATTTCCAGCGTTGACCAAGTGCGCACAATGTTATTTTTACACAATTAGAGGTTTCCGTGACTTGTGGCTTTTACATGCAGATAGTTTGCCTGGGTTGAGGGCGGGACTAAAGCATGGGGTCTGGGAGAGAGAGAGAGAGACCCCTGGGGAACATGTGGGGGATCAAGCTTTTCCACATTATGATGTTAGAGTCCAGATAGTATTTTTGCTGATAGTTTGTGAATGCACAAAGTGACAAATTCATTGCATTTCCATTACAGAGCTTCGGTGATGCTTAAAAAGATTGAGGCAGGTATTGTCTAGGTTGCTGTTTATCTTGTGAATGTTGCGCACTCTTGGGGCCATAAGGTTGTTTTATCCTTTACAATGGCTCGTTGAATGTCTTTGCAAAATGTAACTTAATTTCAAAACAAGTGTCGTTTATTTTAAAGAATGATTGCACAAGCACACTTTTCAAGCAAAACTTTTCAACATGTTGCAACTGACTTTCTGTCTTCTGCAACAAATTATGATTTTGAAATATATCTCAGCTCTGTAGGTCCACACAATGCAAGTGAATGGGTGCCAACATTTTGATGCTCCAAAAAGCACATAAAGGAAGCACAAAGTAATCCATTTGGCGTCACTGTTTAAAATCATATTTTTAGAAGTGATATGAAATGTGTTGGTGAGAAACAGAAAGAGATTTAAGTACATTTTTGCTTGAAATTCTTCTCTCTGCTCGGTAGGGGGCAGTATGCAAAAACGAATGTAAATCAACAAAAACACAAGAAGAAGAATGTGAAGGTGATCCGTTTCTCACACACACCTATTATATCACTTATGAAGATATTGATTTTACCACTGCATGGATTACTTTTATGCTCATTTATGTGATATTTGGAGCTTCATTTTGGAGCTGAATTTTCATTTTTGGGTGAACTGTCCCTTTAAGTGTGAAAATACTTTCTCTCAGCAACAAGGTGTTGTAAACACATTTAATAGACACATTGTAGGAACTAAAGTTTATAGATTTATATTGACAGGGCAAACAAGAAATAATAAAAGAAAAAGTATAATAGTAGTCTATACACTTAATTAAGTCAGACAAATCAATTGGTCTTGACACATTTAATGGAATAAAACATTTACACAGACCTGAAAATGACTGAAACATACTGATACTGTAAATGACATACTAAAACTGCAAACATTTAATTTGCTTTATTTTATATTATGTCTGTTATTTATATCAGGAGGTTAATCTGTAGGCCTATATACCAAAGACATAAGCAAACATTCATTGCAAGACATTATATTTGCACAGTGACTGTAATCCAGACTTTAGTATTAACTTTAGTATTTAATAACCAGTATGCACAAAAGATCTTGTACTGACAAACCACAATATAGACACAACTGGAATGATCTTACAGTAAGTGTAATGGCTAATCATGTTATAGCTATATAGCTATATATATATATATATATATATATATATATAGCTATTTCATATCATAGGTTGTTTATATGTTCTTCTTGAAACATTTTATTGGTTTAAATGTTTTTACTGTGTAAATGATAAAAGCTTAAATAATGCTTTGACCATAAATACAACCGTTGTTGCCATGGTAAAAGCCGCCACCTACTGTCAGCGCGTGCGCATTGCTTTTAGATGTTTTTCTTTCAGTTCTCACTATACCTAATACTATTTTATAAATAAAATTTATAAATTCATAAATAAAATATATTACATTTACATACGTATGCATGATAAAAAATACCATTATTATGTGCATGAATACTTTTTCTCTCATTACAGAAATTAAAATGACATTAGACCTATTATTATTATTATTATTATTATTGCAAAACAAGAATTTGAGGGGAAATATGCTTAACTGTCAAGAAAATAATGTCACAATGCAATAAATATTAAATGAAAACAAAAGGCTTTATTTTCTTTATGGAAAATTAAACATTTCATTTTATTATTATTATTATTTTTTTTTACATTTTTTTATGTAAGGTGTAATGTGACCAGAACATGGTCTTGACAGACTTTGCAAAAAATCAAATTAGTTACTATTATTACATATTAAATATTATATTATGCATCAAAACAATTCAGTTAAAAAGACGTTCATTCACATTAAAAGAAAAGGGTTGCTCTCCACCCTTAAAATACAAAAGCAAAATACAGTAATTTGTATAAAGATACAGTATATGAAAATTGCACAAACATAATACTGGCCAATACTGACTAAAATGTCTGCTGTCTTTGTTTTGAAGTAAAAAACACAGTGTTTTATAATTGAAAGTGTTCAACTGTTCATGGTACAGAGTGCGTTGATGCTTTTTCTTGTTTGTATTGATACAGTCATTGTGGTTTTCTGCCATTTTGAAGCGTGCCATCAAATACAAATATATTACAATCCAAATGATGTCTACAACTGCAATTAAACTGCCCTGTTCATAAAAAAAAAAACACAAGTCAAAATAGAATGACAGGATAAAGAAACAGTCCTTGCAAACTTGCAAAAAGCTTTGATCCTCAATCAAGAATTGTGCACATGTTGTCGATAACATTATATACGTTTCTTGTCGGACAAAACATCAAGTCATATACAAGATGTACAGTTGTCCAACGTGTCAGTAAGCCATCACACACACAATAATTTAGATAATGTGCTGCAGATGTAGTATGTTACACAGATGGTGCTATTGTTTGCGTTCAAATCGTTTCCAGACAGCCCTTTAACTTTCTATTGTAGAAACAAACACTGTTAAAGCTGATGTGTATTATTTTCAATGTTAAAATTCTCAATGCATAGTCAAATATGAGAAAGCAATTTGGATGTTGATTTCACCTATAAGTGCAACACTTCTACAGACTGTCTCAGATACAGTTCACTTTCATTGTGTGGAATATATATATATATATATATATATATATATATATAAACTATATATTCAATTTTGGGTAAACTACACATTTAACCTGTCACAAATGCTTTTTGTGCAGTGTTGGAGAAGCTGCTTTGAAACTGTAGCAAAGTCTCTTTAAAGATGCATTGGGCGCAAGTGAATCATTTAGTTCATTTACATGAACCATCTAAAAGAACTGACTCACTAAAATGAATTAAAGTTATTGGAAAAGCTACACCATTGTCAAAATAGCTGAACTACTTGGTGGTAGTGGTGTCGTGGGCTAAAGCACATAACTGTTAATCAGAAGGTTGCTGGTTCGATCCCCATAGCCACCACAATTGTGTCCTTGAGCAAGGCACTTAACTCCAGGTTGCTCCGGGGGGATTGTCCCTGTAATAAGTGCACTATAAGTCGCTTTGGATAAAAGTGTCTGCCAAAATGCATAAATGTAAACTACTTTAACGTTCCTGAAAAATGTAGGGTGAATTCCAAACAGCATTTTTGCACCCCCGAAGGGCACTGCGAGAAGGGGAGGCCTCTCGAACAGTTTTTGAACACAGTTTTTCTAAGTACCCTAAATTTCAACGGTTTAAAATTAAGAACTTGCATAACTTCTTGACATAATATTGATTAAAGTCAGTGAGTAAATTTAACTTAATATTTCAGTCAAGTAACTTACAAATCTAATAAACATGGCACTTAAAACTTATGAAAAGTTAATGGACATTTTATAAGAACATTTCACATATTGAACTTTCTTTATAAACACTTATAAATACAGAAGCCTTCCACATAGAAACATACAGAGCTGCGCAGACCTCAACATTTAGTGCACAAAATACGATGATGGTACCAAGCAACAAATAATGTTTTTATAATGAATCTAGTTACCAAACATGATGAAAAAAATTATTAAAAAAAAATCAACAAATAAAAACGGTGTAAATAAACTTGCAAACAGTGAAACCATGCAAGCTTACTAATCATTCAAGCATGCTGCATGCTGCAAAAAATTAAGTAAAATTTACTTAATTTATTTACCTGTGAAGTTTACTCAAATGAGCAAATCAATTTGACAAGATTTTATACTTTAGGAGTGTTACATTATGATCCATTGTAAACATTTAAAATAATCATATATCATATTTACTTAAGCAAGAGAATTCATTTTATACATGTTTGAAAAGAGCAAATGTCGAATATTTTTCACTCCTAAGTTTACACATAAATGAACTCAATGTAGAAAGTACTTACTCTTCTGCTATATTTACTTCATCACACAGTCATTTAATTCAGGGGTCGTTCCAAACTAAAGAAAGAAAATTAATCTTTTAACGAAGACTTTTAGCGAAAGGTACATTCATTCGGTATTGCAACGGTCACTTCAGAGTACCCACATCCAGGGCTCTGCCCTTCAGAGTGAGTAGGGTATAGGGATGACCACATTCACCCCTAATTAGGTTAGTAGTGTTGCTACATTTAGTTAGGCTAACTACTCCCTAACGTTGTTTATGTGTAATGAAAACATTGAATCATTTAATAAAACAACAATCTGTTTTAAGTTGTACATCCTTCAGCAATTATGTCCAACCTTCAGCGTACAGGCAGCAGGCTACTACATGCTTCATTGTTTTATGTCACTTTGTACATAGAATACCAATGGGATATTGTAGACTAACATATACGATTTGTTATACGTGTTGTTAAAATACCACCATTTCAGTGGTCAATACCATTACAAGTAAACTTTCACAATTTTTGGTACCGGTTTCAATACCAAACCAAAAATGGACATGCTATTAAACACACTACTTTACTTACTTACTTACTTACTTACTTACTTACACTGACACCTAGTGGCTTGAATGCAACATCATTTAAAATCAATAGTTTTCGGTTTCAGATGCCATTGTAGAAACGTAGTATTCACAGTCAGCCATGATTACTTTCATCAGTGAGTGAAAGTGTCCAATAACAGGATGGTTACTGAGATTAAGTGAGTAATATTTAGCTGGTCGTGTGATTCTACTATGGCAGCCCCCATGTGCGGACCCTCTCCATGTAGAATAAAACAGCTTCTATAAGGTTACTGATATGACTGGAGTCTTCATGATTTCTTACATATATTGCACAATTACAATTCATGTCTTTGGGAGTTACATTGTTTTTAATGAGGATACAATTTTTGAGTGCATTACGAGCGTCTGAAAGCAGCCATCTATCAGTTAGAGAGTGCGAAGGGCAGCACATGGTACTAACTGGTATTTAGTATGGACTTTGTGCCAAAGTACTGGTCCTTTTGACATCCATTCCACCTACTAACTTTTTTTTTACCATTTTAGATCCACCCACAAAGGTGTGGTTTCATCACACTTTGGAACTCTTTTCTTTAATGGAGGTGATCTTCAGCAGCAAGCTCTTCGTAGTACGTCTGTATTGGGGTTGGGTGAAGTAGAACAGAATGGGATCTAGCACACTGTTCATACTGGCGAATGGTCTCGTGCTTTTGTAGACCACTGACAAGAGGTTCCTCATTTCACAAGGAGCTGTAGGGAAAATCCTGACCAACAAGTAGAGCGTCTTTGTCACATGGAATGGCAAAAAACTGATGGCGAACACCAGCATTACAATTATAATCATCTTGACGGCTTTACTCTTCTTCTCCGCGGCAGAGTCACCTCTGGCTTCGCCAGTCTGACAAAGAACCCTTGCCATTTTACAGTACAGCACCATGATCACCAGGAATGGCAGAACGAAACCCATGCAGGTCAAGGCGATGCCATAGGGGAAGTACTCAGGTGCACGATTGGGAACGCTGAGGTCGTAGCACACCGTACGGTTGCGTTGGATTCCGGTTGAGGCAAACTCAAACGTTGGGGCGCAGAGCACCACAACAGACACCCATACGCCAGCGCAGATCATCCACGTCAGCCTGCGTCCACCTCGTCTGGGCCACTGCGTGAGTGGATGGCAGATCCCAAGGTAGCGTTGGAAGCTGATGCAGGTGAGGAAAAAGATGCTTCCATGTAGGTTGCTGTAGAACTGAAAGCGAACCATGCGGCAAGTGAAGTCGCCAAATGGCCAATAGTCCCAGCTGGCGTAGTTGTATATGAGAAGAGGAAGTGAGCAGACATACAGGAAGTCAGCCACTGCAAGGTTGAGCATGTAGATCTGGCTGCGTGTCAATGCGTGACGGGAGCTCCAGATTCTCAAAATGATGATGAAGTTGAGAGGCAGCCCGAAAATGAAGACCAAGCTGTAGATGGACGGGAGGAGGTAGCGTTTGAAGTCCTCCTTGTAGGTGCAGGATGGCAGAATGGAGCTGGAAAGGTTAAGAGATGCCATCTTAATGGAGACTGCCTCACATTCTGAAAAACAGAAGATAAAACCAATCATGTATGAATATAGGAGTGTAAACAGATATATGGATTATGTTTTAGCATTATTATTTAATTGCCGTTACAATTAATAGTGAAACTTGCCAAGCTAAGCATCACTATTACTATTGGTCATACTTAGGGTTCGAGAGTTTTGGAAACACTTGATTATGCATTTCTTCCCAATTGTTTTGAGTTCCCTCACAATAGCTTTACGAAAACCATGGTTCTACTACAGTAACCATAGTTCAACAATAGTTTTTGTAGTAAAACCACAATGACCACAAAATTGACCATGGTTTTTACTACAATAATCAACTTTTTACCATACAATTTGTAGTAAAATCATAGAAAATCTATGGTAATAAAAAATAATAATCATACCAAATGTATTAATGTGTTCCTAAATGGTTTTTAAAACTATGGTTCCTACAAAAAAAAAGGAACTGCAGCTTTACTATAGTGAAAAAATGGTTATTTACATTAATAAATAATGTAAAATAAATAAATACAAAATTTGGTAGTGGTAGTATTTTACAAAGTTACGCTTTTTAGAAAAGTCATACATACCAAAAATTTGCATACTATGCGTAGTAGTTTACATCCTGTATACTGAAGAAAAAGTACGAATACACTCCAAAAACAGCCAATAAAGTGGCCAAAATAAAGGAAGTAAAAAATGTAATTCTGTTTGTACTTGTCATCAACTGTTGTGCAATTGTGCCTCTGCATTTATGACAATATGGGACAGTAAAGCATCACTTGACCAGCAGTGGAGTGTGTGTTTGTGTGTGAGGACACTGTCATGTCAGGAGGAGTAAGAGGTCTTAGTCGCAGGGACAAACAGGAAGTGGGACACTTAATGGACATATGTGTGAACCGATGATAGGTCGTGGTCGAGATCATGTCGAAAAATGCTTACAATTCAAAACCCTTAAAAATGAATTCAATAAATGCATACCAGCTATGGGCTTTTTTGTCAGATTCAGATACAATTACAATGACATGCACAGATTGTGTCAACGTTTAATAAAGGTTTCCTTTAAACAAGAAATAGCCTACCGTGGCCACACGGGGTATCTGATTGGGTACTGATTCAACATGAGGAGGCATTTCCTAGTTTACATGTTCTATTCTTGGCCATCATTTTGTAGCTATATTGTACTGAAATGGTCCTATTAACTGCAAAATGAAGACTGGTAACATGCTTATTCACAGAGAAAGCTCAAATGAGACATTATTTACACTGACCAGGTATCTTAACCTCATATGATCTTGAAATTTAAGCCAACTGAATGAAGTTTGCAACACTCTACACTGCCATTTAGTGGTTAAAATTTTGGTGCACCATCACGACACATCACCATGACGTCAATTTCCATGAAACGCTTCTACGGGCACATCATGAACAAATGTTCCTCTGGTAAGATACCTCTAAGTTTTTCATTGAAACCTGTTTGATTGTAAAGCACAGCATCTCTAGTTTTGTTTGATATGCCACTTTAAAATATCCACATATGTGGAAAATAGGAATTTTTTTGGAAAATAGATGCTGCACATTACTTTGAATAAGAATTATTTATTCAGATATTTTAATTATAATTAATAATTATTTTATAGAAAATCAGATGTAATGTCTGTAACATCTCAAAAACAAGAATAACCAAAACTCCTGGAAACAATAAACAATTTGACTTGCAACTCCAGAAATATTTATGAATGTATTTTTTCCAGAAAAATTAACTATACAGTATGTTTTGTAAATGGCAAATTTAGTTCACAATAGCCACTGGGTTAAATAAAACTGAATTTTCATAGCACTTTCAATAGATATCAGAGCCAAACTGATCAGATGACACAAGCTTGCTCAAGACACAGGAAAAGAATGAACTGAAATTCCTCTTTTTCTCTTTTCAGTTCTCCATCTGAAAGAGTCAATTCATATTAAAATGAAACTCTATTCTTACTGTCAAAGAAAGCAAAGCATTCACTAGAACAGCGATTAAAGGATGCCATAAAGACTCTAGTCTAGTGTGACATAGCAGTCCTTGACTGCGGTTTCCTTTTCTTTAATTCCAAAATGTCCAACCTATATTATAATTACATTTTTAAAAATTAGACACCTGTCCATGTCTACTACACAAATGTGGAGTACAAAACCATTAATGGAAGCTTCAGTAAATGTAATGGAATCTGTATTCAAACAGACTTTGTATTACAAATAGACGCGCACACACACACACACACACACACACACACACACACACACACAAAGCGGACACAGGTGTGTCTCTCTCTCTCCCGAACTGGCGTCTCCGGCTGCCCTTTATCTCTCTCTTCATCATATTAGTTGAATCAGTGCTGGCCGTTCACCCTCACGGCCGGCGACACCCTCCTCCTCATCACACTCCTCCCTCGCCTGATTCATGCTGGGGCGCCATCCGGACTGGCCTACTCCACCCCCATCTCTGGAGGGGAGACATTGTCCTTTCAGCCGTTCCACCAGCAGATGGTCCACCCTGCCTCCTGGGAACCTGGGGAGAGATGAGAGGAGAGATAGAGAGAAAAACTTGCTCGCGGTCCCCGGACACACCATCGCCTGGTCCTCAGCCACTCCTCCGCCCTATGGCGGACGACAGCTGCTCCAGCCCGAGCAGACGGCAGCTTGTCCTCTGATCCCTGGTGGATGGAACGTCTCCTCCATCATTTGCAAGATGATATTGTGTAGTTCATTACACTTACACATTCCTAGCAAGTTACATTTTCTCTCAAACAGAAGGTTAATTCTTTATGTAGTTTTAAATGGACAAAACCTTCCTCTTTATCCTAAACCTGAACCAAATGTGAGATGAAAAAATGTAATTGCTGAAGCAACCACATCATTCCATGGTTCTTCTTTGACATGTTTGACTTACATGTCGACTCACACGTGCTTCAGGGCCCTGTATTTTTTAGCGCAACTGCAACGCTCTATCATTTGTGCTACTGCACGATTGATTCATGTTTGGACAAGTAATGTAATGCAAATGTTAAAACAAATAAACATAAAAGTCATGCACTACAGTAAAAGTGTTAAGATGTCGCAAGACAGCATTGTGTGAGGAATAGGGTGAAAAGTGTTTATTTGTGCGAAAAAAAGTGAATAAAAATAATTGTTATTGGGCCTTGAGTATTTATTTCATCAGGATACATACTATGAGCCATGCAAAAATCATTTTGCAAAACATTTTTGTATAGTAACGTGATTCTATGAGATCAGGTTGAAATCAAAACTTTACCAACTGTAGGAAAAATCTGGATTGTGTTGACACATGAGGAAGTAAGGATTTGAGTCAAAAGTCCAATTGCACAAATGCTTGTTTCTATAGAAGTGCATCCAAAAATTGGATGTGGCCCTTTTAAGAGGCAGAGTTTTGCCACACCAGAGTTTTGCACACCTGCTTTCCTGCACTCTCTCATGTTAGAAAAGTGAGAACATACACTGGGCAAGAGAGCTCCCGGTTTTGTTCATCGGTTGAGAATTCTTTGAGTAGAGATCAAATTTTACAGAAAATGCTCAAAAATTGCATTAAATATGTGTTCAGAAGAGTTGAATGTAAAAATGTTGTGTTTGTTATGAAAAATTTTTGAAGGATGCATGTGGATAGCATGTGTGGAGTTTGACCACATTTTCTGCACATGTAAGAACTGGGTATGTAAATGTAGTATTAATCATATCTTATTTAATGATTTATAGCCAAGAGTTTTTTTTCCAGTTTAGTGAACAAGTGTAATAGGTGTTATATGTGAAACTATGTGTAATGAGAATTTTATTGTTTAAACAGTTATGCTTAAAGCCTGGTTAGAAATGCTTTTGAGTGATTTAAGCAACTACTTAAATGCATAAAAAGCTGCGAATGATATACGCAGGTATTAAGTATGTGTTGAGGCATGTAGGTAGGCTAATGCCCTGTTTGTGTTTTCATTTAACATTAGCCTGAACCGTATTTCAGTTTCTGTATTTTCTTTATTTACTTAATGACAAGCACCATATCTTATCAGACATGTTTGCATCAGCTCCAGTGTGTTTACCTTCCCCTGAGGCACAACCGGAAGTGTATTGCATCAGTAACGTGGGTGACCGGAGTTCGGATTCCATGTTAAAACCAGCAAATAACTGCTGTCACATAATGAGTGATGAGAGCAATTTACAGAACACATTTTCCCTCTAACAAAACATTTTTACTCCACTGATGGTTAGGTTTAGATTTGGGGTACAGTTTATAATATATGCATTCATCTTCACTGTATAACAGTCTGCACAGCTGAAAACAACTCACCTTTGACATTACACCTGAAAAATGGAGCTCAAACATGCCCATGCGCCCATCAACAGGTACTGCTTACAGTATTTCATTAAGCACAGATCGATTTTAGCTAAAGAAAAGTCAACCTACTGTTTCCGATTGTATTGTGAGATCAAGAAAAACAACACTTAAACAGCCTATAATAAGATTTTTAATGACATGTTCCCATTGTGACAACTTTCCCCATTATTTGTTAAAAACATGTGAAAGCAAGCCACGCATTGTTTTTGTAGCCAAGGCTTTAAGGTATGTGCCTATTCTGAAACTGAATTATGTTTTGCCATGGAGATACAGACTACAACATGCTGTTGTGCACCATTACACTACTGGATACAAACATTTGAAATAGAGAATGCTATTAAAGATTTTCACTGTCTGTATTGGTCCACATTGAGTAATCTTTGCTACCAGTGAGACACAACAAAGCAGTAATGTCCTGTTATGCAAACAATACATGCTATTGCAGGTAATGCAATCAGTTAAAGTGGCTTTATTGCTGAATACCTTGTCTTTAGCAGCTTATCTAAACTATGATTAGTGAAAGCATGCCCGTAGTGGCCACCACAAGACTTTCCCTAAATTGTTAAATCTTCTCATTAATCACCATGTCTGAAGTTATTATCAAAGCATTTCGCAACAGAAATCAGACTTTGAGATTTTATTTCACTAGAGTGTCTCCAGGTCTGAGCCCATGTGTTTTGTGTGTCTACGCAACAGTAACTCCTGTGAGTATTTAGCAAATGCTTTTTATCCAAAATGTTTTGCGGTAGTCTGATTGCATAGACAGTTTGCCTTGAGCAACTCTTGGTAAGAGACTTTTCTGGATTCTTAATCATCAGTCTACCCCACTCCATGCCAAGTGATTGACCAACAGAACAGAATAGAACCTTATCTGGCTTGACATTCTTCATCACAGTGACAGCTGGAATGGAGACAACATTCTGGATTTGTCCAGACAGGTACAACCAGCCTCAGGTACAGTTGAGTCAATATACTGAGTTTTCGAATATCAGAATATCTCTAACAAGTTCACATAATGTTTGAACAATGTAGTTAATCAAAGGCGATGTGTGTATTTTTTTCAGAAGTCAAAATACTTTCTCCTATCCCATCTTCATATAGCTATTTATGTGTTGATTTCCATGAAAAGTGTAAACACTCTGTGGCGCTTGATAATAGACCAAGAATGAGAGAAGTGTCTGATAAAGTGACACTCTTCTACCCTACGCTGGCCCAAGTGCCATATGAGCTTTTGTATGTCACAGACAAGAATAAAACTGCTGACAGTCATGTTTATGGTAGGTTCACCCTGCATTCCAAAAGGGATCAATCAGCCTCAGAAGGGCACTTTGAAGGGAGAATGATCATGGTCCAATGTTGAAGGGTCGTTCCAAACAGCTCATAAACAGCTGCTTCAAAGGGCCCTTCAAAACGAATGTTTCTGTAGGGTTCAACTGATGGACACTTCACTGCCTCAAGCCGGACCATACCTCACAAGTCTGTATGTTTGCCAAGTGTACACTGTAAATTATATTTGTTGTTTTGACAGTATTATTACTGTATTTTCCACCGTGCCTAGAAACTGTTAACAGTATGCTACTGTCAAAATGTATTCTTTAGGGATAAATGAGCGGGAAAATAATTACAGTAATTTACTGTTAAATTGCATGAGAACTGGCCCAATCTCAAACCTGTATATACATAATTTATAGGGGAAATTTGTGTTATTATTCAGTGATCTATTATCAAAAAGATGAAACCCTGGAGACGTCCAGGGATGGAAAGAGTACTGAAAAAAAAAAATCACACTCAAGTAGAAGTACTGTTACTTCCCAAAAAATGTAGAGTGAGTAGATTAAAAGTAGCTGTCCTAAAAACTACTTTAGTAAGATTAAAAGAGTAGCTCATTTAAAAGTACTCATGAGTAGTGAGTATTGAGTACAGTTGCAAAACAAATGCCCCATTATAATGAACACTGTATGCCAACTCTTAAAATACATCACGTATCAATGATAAACACTACATGAATCTGATTCCAAAAAATTAAAGGGAGAAATGATAACAGAAATTAAAAGATTAAAAAGTTATTTTCAATACACTGATCACCCTTTTAAATCGTAATGTATGAAACAATTACATTAAAATCAGTTTATGTGTACGGTCTAAATTTCCCTTAATGCTGACAAAGCGTTATTGTTGTGCATAAAACATGTTCAAACAATGCAAGGGATGCAAAGAAATGCTAAATTAGCAGGATCACTTGACACGTCATGTCCCGCACAATAGAGGAGGTACCGCAGGCATGGGAAATGTTGTTTGGTACAGGGGCCACATCACGCTTAAAAAGGAATAATTCACTTAAAAATGTAAATTCTCTCATCGTTTATTCACCCTCATGCCATCCTGTATGTGTATGACTTTCCTTCTTCTGGAGAACACACATTAAGGTTTTTTGATGAATATTTCAGCTCTTTTGGTCCATACAGTGAAAGTGAATCAGTGCTAAAATATTGAAGCTCCACAAATCACATAAATCAGCATAAAAGTAGCCTAATCCATGTGCCTCCAGTGGTTTAATCCATGTCTTCAGAAGTGATATGATAGATGTGGTGAGAAACAGATGAATATTTAATTCCTTTTTTACTAATTCTCCTCTCTGCTCAGTCAATCTCCACTTTAACTTTCACATTCTTCTTGTGTTTTTGGAGATTTACATTCTTCATGCATATCGCCATCTACTGGGCAGAGAGAAGAATTTCTAGCAAAAATGTACTTAAATATTGACCTGTTTCTCACCCACACCTGTCATATCATTTCTGAAGTCATGGATTAAACAACTGGAGTTGTATGTATTACTTTTATCAAAAGTTTGGCACCCCTTCACTTATATGGAATGGACCTACAGAGCTGAAATTTTCACTTGTGTTCTGAAGAAAGAAAGTCATAGACAGATGGCACAAGTGTGAGTAAATGATTAGAGAATTTTCATTTATCTGTTAATTATTTCTTTAAGTAGCACATTGTCCTTCTTTTGAGATACAATGTTCAACATTGATTTAGTTCTTGTATCTTTTAAGCCCAGAAACAAATGTGTTCTCATTCTCATGCATGATGCAAACTTTTCTGAACTTTGTGACTTGTGGAATGTTCTGCTGAAGTATTGCTCTACAAATGTTAACACCTTTATATCTTTATAAAGGCTAAGCATAATTATAAATAATTTTATCATCTCTACATTTCTGGTAATCTATTATACAAATGAACACACTCTCAAAATCAGGGGTCAGTATTAAAAAAAATATTATTATTAAAAATATCACTGTTTTATTCTATTACATTAATAATTTTAAAGCTACTCAAGTTATTCAGCCAAAAGTAGTGAGTGGTTTTCTCGTTTCCTTTATATGACATAGCCTGCTAGACAGTGCTCAATTCGGTTACATGTACACTTCAAGTCCGACATTTTGCAAATACGCTTTTTGTCCCACTGTTTAAATTCACTTTAGACATAAACGACTGCGTTTAAATTAAATACTCATCAAGACGGGCATTGGCATAATTATAAAGTGTATTTGACCATTTAGGCGCACATTAGCCGCCTGTCAATAAAAAAAAACACGCAGCTGCAGACGTCAGGAAATAGAAAGGTCAATCTTTTATATTTCATCTAGATCAACCAACCAGTGTTGCTCTTGCTATTGCAATTGATGTAATAAACACCGCTGTTCTAGATGTAAAACATAGAAAACTACTCAAAAGTTTTATCAAAGATATCTCTCTTTTTTCAGATAAACATCAAGATTGTTTTATAGTTCAGCCCTATTGTTAACATTGCATTAATCTCTCACAGCAGCCCAATAATCTCAGAGATAGATAGTTAAATTACAGGCTATGTTATAGACACACAGAATCTAGTAAGCAGAAATATGAAATTTACCTCGATATGTTTCTTCAAATTAGAGGCAGGATTAATGCTGATATGTGGCTTGAGCAAGTTAAACTCACATGACACAATCAAGCAATTAACCTTTCCACTGCGAAAATACCTTTCAGGTGTGGCCGGTTATGTTCAGCTTTAAACTGTGCTTGAGGCATTCTCCACAGTTGGCACCAGATCTGCAGCTGCCGTTCAAGATTTTTACATGTGATTTGAACACAGTAAAAGTACAGTTACAGCACTTAAAATATACTCAAGTAAAAGTATCCAATTTTTAAGCTACTTAAAAAAGTACAATTATTTGGAAAAAGTAGCTTATTACAGTAATGTGAGTATTTATAATCGTTACTTTACACCCCTGGAGATGTCTTCTCTGCACTGGACTAACACAATCACATAAAAACTGTATGTGAATGCACCTGGCAACCTAAGAACATTGAGCCTGAACTCGACTCCTCATCACTTCAGCCTTACGAGGAGCAGAAGCAAAGCGATCACTTTTTGACTGGAGAAAAAAAATAAAAATAAATAAAAAAATATATCGCACCAATCAGTGATTTGCAGGGTTTTGATGTCATATTTATTATTGGCTTGGGTTGCTTGGAACCTCGACCGAGGTGGTACTAAAAAAGTACCAGGTACCAGGTACTATCCCCAGTGGAAACCCCCAAAAGCGAGCAGAGTTGAGTCGAGCCTTACCGTGCAGTGGAAAAGCCCTATTACAGTACATAGGTGAATAAGATTGATGGCAAACTCCAAGTAGATTGTACTGCAGCGGTACAGCTTGTTGAATTTGCCAAACAATGTCCTGGTGCTTCAGTACATCAAACATGTCGTTTTATTTACGTTGACATCACCGTGCAAATAGGTAGACTTGTGAGGCAGAAACAGCAGCAGTAAGTTTAACAGCCGCCTCACCCTGCCGCCATTCAGTGTGACATGCACAACAAGACGCTCACTTATGAATCATAAATAACAAAAAAAGCTTTTTCAAAAAAATCAACTACTTAAGAAACCCACGATTACACGAGACATATAATTATCTGCTTTGGACTTCAAAATATAAACAGCTTTGAGAACAACACTTGCGCACATGTTATAAGCCGGTAATAACACTGGTAAAGTTAGCATGCAAAGTGAAAAGGGGAAGAAGAAAAAAATAATTAAAATAAAAATACAAATTTAGTGTGCCGATCGATTTTTGCTTAAGCTGCTAAATAATAATGGATTATCGTAAAATTAAAAATGTAAAAATCAGTGGTCAGGTTCCTCAAGTTTTTTTTTTTTTTTTCACACCACTAAATAACATTGAATGGAGTTTTTTCTTGCTACAATTACTTCAGCTTGTTCACTGGGGGCTTTCAAACAAAAATACATGATTTTCTATAAAACTGCTTTTAAACTACACTACCGTTCAAAAGTTTGGGGTCACTTGTCTGAAATGTTTCTCATGATCTTAAAAATCTTTTGATCTGAAGGTGTATGCTTAAAAGTTTGAAATTAACTTTGTAGACAAAATATTATTCTGCCAAAACATATACATTTATTTAATTACAAATCTAAAATTTCCTAAAAAAAAAAAAAGTTTTTGAAATGGATGACTTGGATCAAAATATGAAGAAAAGAAGCCAATAAGTGCCCAACATAGATGGGAACTCCTTCAATACTGTTTAAAAAGCATCCCGGGGTGATTCCTCAAGAAGTTGGTTGAGAAAATGTCACGAGTACATGTCTGCAAAATCTAGGCAAAGGGTGACTACTTTGAAGATGCTAAAATATTACATAGTTTTGGATTTATTTTGGATTTTTTGGTCACAAAATAATTCCCATATTTCCATTTCTATTATTCCATAGTTTTGCTGACTACTATTATTCTAAAATGTGAAATAAATAAATAAATAAAGAATGAGTAAGTGACCCCAAACTTTTGAACGGTAGTGTATGTGTATTGTGATACATGATAAACAAATATAAATGACTAGTGTAGACAGACAAACTTATTTTCTCAAGAAAAATATGAACATTTTGAATTCATATGCATTTTTCTCAATAATCAAACAATATAAATGCAGTGCAGGTTTAAGTTAGCTCTGCTTTTTGTTTCCAATGTCAGACACTTGTGTGTGATTTGTATGTGAATACTTGAATAATTTTGAGCATTGGGTGCTTGTATCTTATTGAGAAATGTGTGTTTCGTTACATGCCTACACACACACACACACACACACACAGGCCAAAAGTTTGGAATAATATAGACTTTGCTCATATGGAAAGAAATTGCTACTTTTATTCACCAAAGTGGCATTCAACCGATCACAATGTTTAGTCAGGACATTAATAACATGAAAATTATTATTACAATTTTAAATACATTTTCAGAACTTCTTAAAACTACTTCAAAGAGTTCTCATCAAAAAAACCTCCACATGCAGCAATGGCAGCTTTGCAAATCTTTTGCATTCTAGCGGTCAGTTTGTCCAGATACTTAGGTGACATTTCACCCCACACTTCCTGTAGCTCTCGCCATAGATGTGGTTGTCTTTTTACGCATCTTACAGTCTAACTGATCCCACAAAAGCTCAGTTGTTAGAGGCAGTTGTCCTTTGTCTTTGAAGACTATAGTGTACACCTTTAAACTTATTTTTTTTTGGCAATTTAAAGCATTGTATAGCCTTCATTCCTCAAAACAATGATTGACTGATGAGAAAACCGTTTCTTTTATTGCTATTTATGACCTAATATCAACCTTAAGACATGCCAGTCTATTGCATACTGTGGCAACTCAAAAACAAACAAAGACAATGTTAAGCTTCATTTAATGAACCAAAAAGCTTTCAACTGTGTTTGATACAATGGCAAGTGATTTTCTAGTACCGAATTAGCAATTTAGCATGATTACTCAAGCATAAGGTGTTGGAGTGATGGCTGCTGTCTAGATTTGATAAAAAAAAAAATTTGTTTTGTATATCAGTAATGTCCTGACTATACTTTTGGATCAGTTGAATGTCACTTTGATAAATTAAAGTACCAATTTCCTTCCGAAACTCCAAAATCTGTACATTATTAAAAAGTTTTTGGCTGCCAGTATAATATATACAGTATCTCACAAGAGTGGGTACACCCCTCACATTTTTGTAAATATTTGATTATACCTTTCCATGTGACAACACTGAAGAAATGACACTTTGCTACAGTGTAAAATATTGAGTGTACAGCTTGTATGACAGTGTAAATTTATGTCTAAACCGCTGGCAACAAAAGTGAGTACACCCCTAAGTGAAAATGTCCAAATTGGTCCCAATTAGCCATTTTCTCTCCCCGGTGTCATGTGACTTGTTAGTGTTACAAGGTCTCAGGCGTGAATGGGGAGCAGGTGTGTTTTAAAATATTTACAAAAATGTGAGGGGTGTACTCACTTTTGTAAGACACTGTATATATATGTACCGTGCTGTGCAAAGGTTTTAGCCACTGGTGAATAATGTTGCATAGTGAAGATATATCTTCAAAAATAATGACTTAAATAGTTTTCATTTATCACTTAATGTCATACAAAGTCCAGTAAAAATAAAAAAGCTAAATCAATATTCACTGTGACCACATTTGCCCATAACAGCACCAATTATCCTAGGTACACCTGGACACAGTTTTTCTTGGTTGTTGGCAGATAGGATGTTCCAAGCTTCATGGAGATTTTGCCACCGTTCTTCTATCTATTTAGGCTGTCTCAATTGCTTCTGTCTGTTCATGTAATTTACTTGATGTTCAGTAGGGGGTCTGTGGAGGCCACGCTATCTGTTGCAGGGCTCCCTGTTCATCTATTCTAATCTATTCTATTTACAAAAGTAATGTTTGGGAGTCTAAAATGTATATTTCATATTGACACACTAAAGCTGAGGATATACATACTGTAACTATCTTATTTTTTAACTTTATAGAAATGCTAAGTAGATTAATTTTCACTAGTGCTCTCAGGCCTTCTGACTCCACTGTGTTACACATCTGCATGTGTGGTCATGCCTCCTGAGAAGCAACCTGAACCCATAGGGTCTTTATATAGCCAGAGTGCATACCGATCATCATGAGGCCTTACGTAAATCTCAAACAGACTGCTGACTGATAGTCATCTAAGAAAGAGAACATTAGTGTGGATGTTTTGCCTCCCAGAACACCCTTTTCTCTCCTGACTGTTCCCTAGGAAATTCTTGCAATTAGCCTTCTGTTTATATGATACCTGCTATTTAAAGGAAATGTGTGTAATTTCTGCGACACAAGAGGCGGCAAATGAAATTGCTCTTTTTGTCGAAATAATGACTGATTTCAAACAAGTTTCTCAAACTCTTCCCCCATTTGTAGTTGGTCAAAAAACAGATAGTCCTGCCCCAAACTCACACCATAGGTTGATTTTATGTTGCTATGTCAGGCTGGTCAGACTACAAACAAACTGAGTAATGTTTTTTTCAGGGGAATCGACCAATGGTCGACTTGCAGAATAGTTATCTCTGCATATTAACATTTTCCAAACAGATTCTGAAAGTATAAGATTCCTGAAGCTGTTGCCTCCGCTTCTTAGACAGTCAATCCACGCATCATATCACGTGGCACCGTGGAGACAGCATGTGGAGGCTCATGCTACTCTCCACGATCCACGCACAACATACCACATGCCCCATTGAGAGCGAGAACCACTTAATCGCAATCACGAGGAGGTTACCCCATGTGACTCTACCCTCCCTAGAAACCGGGCCAATTTGGTTGCTTAGGAGACCTGACTGGAGTCACTCAGCACACCCTGGATTCGAACTTGTGACTCCAGGGGTGGTAGTCAGTATCAATACTCGCTGAGCTACACAGGCCCTGACTAAGCTGGGTGTTTTTAATGTTGCAGGGAAAGTGAGTAGATGGTACATTTTAACACTTTGAATACAATATTATTTGTCATTTATGATTTATTAAAACCAGAATCCCTCATGCATGATGTCATACTATGGTCCATTGTGGTGTCTGAATTCTGAAATAACTTCTAGTCTAGTGTGAACACCCCTTCAGGTTGAGTTTGGGGCGCTTATCAGCTGGTAATGCTGGGAGGACAGCTGGCCAAACTCCTAAAGTGGAGACCAGATAGAAGATCATAAACCAGCCAAGACAAGCAAAACCATCTTTGATAGTTTTGTTGTTGTTTTTTTCAGCAGGGAAAGCTCTGATCATTTGATTTTTGAAAAATTGGATGAGAAATATTTCAGTTAATTTTAAAATCTGTGACGTTTAATTGTGGACTTTGGTATCTTGGCAAATCTGAGCCAAGTCTGACACACAGTTGAGATCCCTAAAAGACACATGTGAGATTACTGGGGTCTTTTTCTCAAAAGGAAACATCTTTATGTTAAGTCTTCCTTTGATCTACATTTAATCTCATTGCTGTCTACCAGAGACAAACGGAGCTATTATAAAGATCCCATTTGAGAGTTTTCAGTCATATGGGCATTTTGGTAAGAATCTACAATGACAGTGGTAAAGAAGGTGCATGCATTTATCATACATGACTAGACTGGTGCAAAAATAGCAAACTAGAGCAGGCATGCATTGCTTTGGTCAACGTCAAGTGGTGACATTTACCCACAGAAATATGATATACATTACAACAAACAAGTCACACCAAAATGTATTTTTGGACTAAGAAAGTCACATTTTTGAGTGTCATATGCTACACTTTCTTTTTCCCCAGTTTGGCTTGAATAACCTCTTTGCTGCCATTGGCGCCACTATATATCGCTATGAATTTAAGAAGGTCAAAAAACAGCACAGGGACATTGAGAAAAAAAAGCCATGGAAGATTCTGCTCTGGTTGAACAACCTCTTGGAATGTCTCATTTGCTTCGATGCCAAACCATTATTTTATTTCTTCAATTAAGACATGTCTGTCTTTCAGAGCTGTCCTCGCAGACAAAAGAAACCCATTCGCTGAAGCATCACTAACTTCCAGGAATCCGTACAGCAAACATTGACTTACAGTTGGATACTGCCCTTCGAAACTTACACAGAATTGTTTGCACAGGTCATACATTTAATCAAAAATATAGGGCAGAATAAAACTTCACACATTGATTTACAACACTGCATTTTGCACCATTACACTACAAACAAATTTGTTTAATTTACTGTTTAATTTACAGTAGCAGCTGTCATTGAATGGTTTGGTTGTCTGCACAGCAGCAGATTGTGAGGATCTTAAAAGAGACATTCATTAAATCAGTCAACCAACCAATCAGTCAGTCAGTCAACCAACCAATCTTGGATTTTACTGTAAACAGTTGTCAAAAGCATATCGCACATAATAATAGCTTTAATGCCATACAGATTTGCTATATAGTGATGGGCAGTAGCTTCGCTACAAATAGTGGAGCTATTAGTTTCACTACATTTCTTAGTGCAACATTAGTAAACTTTGCTAGCTTTTCAGTAGCAAAGCATTGACAAAAGCTACACCGCTACATCATGCCTTGTACCCGGTGTTTACTAATGCCAGTTTTGAATCAGAACTAAAGATGTCAGATCACAAATCAATCACTCATTTGAGTCGGTTCTTTGCAATGAATTGGTCACATGTGATAGGAAAGAGGTCTGAATTTGTTCACAATTTAATCTGAAAGACTCAAAAAGCTTGTGCGCACGCTCTCAATGTGCAACAAACTCATGGAATATTATAACACGGCAAATAAAGATAATGCTGGTTTCAGTGGATCTACAATCAATCAATGGAAACCAAACCTGCAAATACATCCTATAGTTTCCCAGTGATGAAGAAAGTCTTTATTACATTCAGTACGTGTGCAGCTTGTGAACCACTTCAGCAGGTAAAGACATTTTCCAACCAAAAAAGTATCAAAAAAATCTTATTAGCTTACAAAAGTACCATGGCATTAACATATTTGGACATGTACCATTATCTGTGAGCACAATGTTAATATAGTGGTATATGAATGTGGCAATATATAAAGTAATACATATAATATAAAGTACTTTGAAGCACCATGCAACTACAGAATGGTGCATAAATAGTTGTATATCAAAGTACATGGTATTACCATCTGATACCATCAGAAATCACATTATTATTGCCCAGAGGTGCTCTCTCTTACACACACACACACACACACACACACACACACACACACACACACACACACACACATAAGGAATTTGCCGTCTTATTTTCATAAGCAAAAAAGCTTCCAGTACATCCAGAAATACAACAGCTAGACACAGGTTAAGATGAACAGTATACTGTATGAATGCACTTTTCATACAGAAATGTGCAATTACATTTAAATGGGTATGGGTTTGCAGAGATAGTTGTATAAATATAAAAAATAAAATGTAAAAATAGTGATTTTACATGTTGAACACATGGGTTTGTATAGGTAGCATGTTTGTTTGTTTTATGTGTATATATGTATTGCACTTACTGTATTGTATACTGTATTGCACTAAACTGAAATATACTGTACCATGGCATTGATAAACGTGAATACATCTTTTAGGTGTTTTGTCTATGACAGTATGCTCTGTGCATCTGCGGTTGAAAAAAAATGAAGTAGCATAAATGTAACTTGTCAGCTATAAATTCAGATAGCCTGAAAACATTTTAATAAATAAATAAAATGCATGCTCAGTGTCTCATAACTGATTATTCTATTTTTATATATTATTCAATGTTTTAAAATTAAAAATTAAAATGTGTAATTACATTTTAAACCGTTTTTTGTCCAATTAATATACCTGTAATCGTTTCCTTGTATGTTTGTCTTTGATTTCTACTTTGACATGTTTGTAACACTAGGACAGAGAACAGAATACATTTGTATAAAAACAATTTGAGTCCGATTTGAGTCCGTCAATATAACTCTGCACATTACCATGCATACACAGACTGCAAATAAAAAGCTGATGCCTCCACTCCAACATTCATGCAACTGTTTTTGAATATAGTTAGGCTAAAAATGAAGTCTGATTTCAAAGTTTTAAATTTCTTCCCAAACTTACCTCTGCATTAACTCTTGGGTTAGTTTTCCCGTCGGATCCACAGCAAAGAACTTAACATAAAAGTGAAAACTCCTCAGAGAAATTAAGAAAAGAGAAGTTGCGGCTTATTCTACACGAATGATTTATAAAGTGACTGCGACTGTCTTCTTATGTTTAGAACTCCGCGTCATCGACACCCTGCGCGAAACAACCCCGCCCCCTGAGCCTCAGCTCATGTATATTAATTACGCAACGGTGCGTTCTGTCCAAGCGTGCCGCACAAGCCCTCAAAAGTGAAGCCAAAACGTCTCGATCGCCCCCCAGAGGCCGGTCCTAGTATAGGTCATAAACCCCGCCTCCCCATGTTATTCAACGGGACGTGAGACCAACTAAACAATTAAATTACACTTCACATATCTTTTTTCCAAAGACAGTTTCTGTCATTTACTGTAGTTTTTATCACGCTGATGTAATTTCAAGTGTTTGTTTTTAAAATAAGTTTGTTTTTAGTTAGTTATTTGATGCTATAAAAACGGTGCTGTTACGTCATGATTGACAGCTGTGATTGACAGGTTCTCTGAGCGAAGTAGTCACTGAAGCACCAACGGACTTTTTTTCGGGATATTCGGAGGATTGAGGAGATTGGAGCTTTAAATTACATATCTAAATTTCTATAATTAATTATTTCACACCGACATAATGGGTTGTTCTGCAGTAGAATGTGCTAACCGATCTGGCAGGGGCGTGTGCTTGCGATTGATTCTGCGAGAGTGAGGGCGGGGCCTTGTTTTCGCGGCTTTACTTCCTGCTCACTACTGCGCATGACTGGTCCCGAAAACGCAAGTGCGCAGACTCAAGTTCCAAGATGTCAGCGCCATATCGGGACACTGGCGGCTTCAGTTCTTTTTTTTTTTTTTTTTTTTTTTTTTTTTTTTTTTTTTTTACAGTATAGCAATCATGTACAAACATTTAAGGCATAAATCAACGATTATACAGTTGTATTCGTGTTGATAGATCATAAAAAAAAAAAAAAAAAAAATAAAATAAAAAAAAAAAAAACATAATAATAATAATAATAAAAATAAAATAAACAAGGCGAAAAGGGGGGGAGGGTCTTAGTCCAGTATCTTAAACAATTCCAAAACGGAAAGAAGTTTCAGGGCATTTCTGTCCGTCATCCAATGAAGAGATTTCACAAATAGTTTCAGGTCATTCTTCCATCCAGTGAAAAAGGGTTTGCTCTTTAAATATTTACATCTGTGAATGAAATGTTTACCTAAAACAATCAGAATGTTTATCAAAAAATCTAAGTTTTTGTCATTCAAAAACACTCCAACTTTAATTGAGCGCACATTCAAAGGAAGGAGTGATATCTCCTTGGATTGTAACCAACTCTGAAATGCAAGCCAAAATTCTTGTACCACTTCGCATTGAAAGAAAATATGTTCAACAGTCTCAATTTCCTTCTCACAAAATCCACAAGAATTGTTTTCCCAATTGAATCTTTCATGTAGAAAGCCGTTAGATGGATAAATGTCATTCAATATTTTAAATGTCACTTCTTTTGCCTTAGGAAAGATTGGGTAGGATAAATACCGCTTCCTTATTTTTTTAGCCTCTTCGTCACTGAAATCTTTTAGGACATATTTTCTTTTCAGTTGACCAGGGAAATACTGATTGGATAACACATTTCTAATAAACTTATTTGTAAACTGTTTACTCTTTAACATAACTCCTTCAATACAAAGAGGTCTCATTTCTGAGTGAGTGTTTGAGTGCACTACAAACTGTTTAATCATCATTTTCAGGGGTGCTGGGATGGCCTTTAACACTTTGTTATACTCTCTCACTGGGCACTGAAAATTGAATTTATCACAAAAATCTCTATAATTTAACAAGTCACCAAAATGATCCATCAAATGTGTTAACGCCCATATTCCTTTTTCCATCCAAGATCCAAAAAACAAGGATTTTCTATTACTCAGAATATACCTATTGTTCCACAGAGGTGTATTATGTGGTGTAAAGTTGTGTTTAAAGATAGGCGGCTTCAGTTCTCTCCGATGGAAAAGAGCGAAGGGGCGTCGTCCATCTTTTTTTACAGTCTATGGTTCTGTCTAATGGGCTAATCTGATTGACGGAATGGAAGATGTTGATACGTGGGCGATGTATTCGTGAGAGTCGAAATTGTTTTCTGTGTTAATTTGACATATGCTACAAATGCTGTTGATCCTTTAACTACTATTGAACCTGGAACATTCCTTTCGGTCGTGAATATTAATTAGGTGACGCAATGGACGCTCTTGTGCGCATACACTATCTTAAAGTCTATTTGTAAAATGTCAAAAAAAAAAAAAACAAAAAAAAAAAAAATAATAATTATATTATATTATATTTTTTTTGCAACTTTTTCTGAAGTGTAGCTTTTAGCTTAATTAATTTTTCTGTTGAGTAGTTGGTAGGGTTTTTCGAGTATAGCTTGCCCAACACTGTATATTTATGACAAAATCTAATTTTAGCAAGACATTGTTGTTCAAGAAATTAGTCAGCTATAAATTCAGATAGCCTGAAAACAATTTAATACATAAATAAAATTAATGCTCATTGCCTCATAACTGATTATTCTACAAATACTGTTGACCCTTTAACTACCATTGAACCCAGAACATTCCTTCGGTCGTGAATATTAATTAGGCAGTATGACGCAATGGACGCTCTTGTGAGCATACATGCACTGCGCATACACTATTTGTAAAATGTAAAACATTTTTGGGATGTGTCTACTGCATATTCAGCTGTGAAGAAGTGAAACGTTCATTTATATGGTGTAAACAGAAGACATTTGGCCTGTAGGGCAAAACCATGTACAAAAGAATCATTTGTAGACAGACAGATGATAGCATATTATTGTCATTTGTTTCATTTAATATTTAGTACTTTCAGGTGGAAAACATTTATTATATCATAAAGCATTTAGCATGAATAGGGTTTGCTATGTTAGTTCATGAGGGACAGCAATCGTTAATATCATCTAACTGGTAAACTCTCACCTGTCAGTCTTCAAATTATTGTTTTGTGTATGGTTTTGCCCTACAGGCCTAATGTCTTCTGTTTAAACCATACAAGTTCACTTTTTTACTCCTACACAGCTGAATATGCAGTAGACACATCCAGCCGTTACAAATGTGCTAACTGATTTTAAGGGATATGTTCAAACATGGAATATATCTGCTCATTTGTAATCCTGAGAAACAAGTTACAGCAGTTCTTCAGGCATGAGAAAACTTGGTGAAATCTAATACCCTTTAACATCCATAAACACAACCAACGCAATGTCGCATTGCACATAAAATAAGGATTTAATGCTGCAACAAAGGTCTTAATAGATTATGTAGGAAAAAGCCGTACTGCAGTATGTTTTCAGAAATGTATCTGGAGATTAGACTTCGATTTTGAGTTATAGGTTACAAAATATAATATATAACTTATTTTTTTTAATAATGACATCTTCAGTTTAGTCTGTGATATTTTGGCCATAGAAATATAAACATGGTGAAACAAAAATGCTGAATATATAAAGTAATATTAAAACTTTGACATAAACTGAGTGGTTTACTAAAAAATCTCTACATTTGGCAACGTTCTTGTGTTTAGGAAAAATGTTTTCCCAGAATTTCCTGTGAAAATGTAAGCACATAATTCAGAAGAAGTGTTTTTGTTACTGTCATATCTATTTTTAGGAAATGGGTTCAGTGTTCCTTTGTATAATTGGAACTAGTTCTGGATGCATCAAGCAACATTCGATGGATTCAAGTGAACTTGCAACAGAAGGATTAACCAAACCGTTTGGAAATCTACTGAACATGGTTGCTGTAGTCGGTTGAAAGTCCACAGACTGCTTCTTCGCCAACAGTCTCATGACAGTTCGTAATCATTTGCACAACATGGTGAAACTATACAATATCAAATGGCATAAGACTTTTATTCACATACACACTATATCCAATCGACAAACACAATTTCAAATTGACACAATACATGAATAACTGTTTTCTAACCTCCCATCAAACACTTTTAATAAAGAAAAGAGCTGTGACCATGTTTTTTTACTTTTACCCTAGACTTTTTTTCTTTCTTATGTGGTCGGCTACCCAACAGTGACTGTCCTCTTAAAATCATGGTTAGGTTTAGGGTTTGTGTACGGAATTACACTTTATGGTTGTGGTTAGGGGCTCAAAAAATCATCAGAATGCTCCTTTCAAACCCTGCTATTTCTCTTTTAGCCATGTGTGAAGTGAAGGAGGACGTGGGTGTGGTTGGGCCGAGAGGATGCACGGCCGGTGCTGAGATGCCCAATTAGCAGGAGAGAGATAAAAGGAGGATCCGGGGACACCAGTGCTGCTCTGTGTGCGTGTGCGTGTGTGTGTGTGTTTATGATGCTATACTTTCAGTATGATGTTCAGTTATTAAAAGCAGGGGTGGAAAGAGTACTGAAAAATCACACTCAAGTAGAAGTACTGTTACTTCCCAAACAATTTAGTGTGAGTAGATTAAAAGTAGCTGTCCTAAAAACTACTCTAGTAAGAGTAAAAGAGTAACTCATTTAAAAGTACTCATGAGTAGTGAGTATTGAGTACAGTTGCAAAACAAATGCCCCATTATAATGAACACTGTATGCCAACTTCTAAAATACATCACTTATCTATGATAAACACTACATGAATCTGATTCCAAAAAATTAAAGGGAGAAATGATAACAGAAATTAAAAGATTAAAAAGTTATTTTCAATACACTAATCACCATTTTAAATCGTAATGTATGAAATAACATTAAATCGTAATGTACATTAAAATCAGTTTATGTCTAGGGTCTAAATTTCCCTTAATGCTGACAAAGTGTTATTTTTGTGCATAAAACATGTTCAAACAATGCAAGGAATGAAAAGAAATGCTAAATAAGCAGGATCACTTGGCACGTCATGTCCCGCACAATAGAGGATGTAGAGCAGGCATGGGAAATGTTGTTTGGTACAGGGGCTACATCACGCTTAAAAAGGAATAATTCACTTAAAAATGTAAATTCTCTCATCATTTACTCACCTTCATGCCATCCTGTATGTGTATGACTTTCCTTCTTCTGCAGAACACACATTAAGGTTTTTTGATGAATATTTCAGCTCTTTTGGTCCATACAATGAAAGTGAATCAGCGCTAAAATATTGAAGCTCCACAAATCACATAAATCAGCATAAAAGTAGCCTAATCCATGTGCCTCCAGTGGTTTAATCCATGTCTTCAGAAGTGATATGATAGATGTGGTGAGAAACAGATGAATATTTAATTCAGTCAATCTCCACTTTAACTTTCACTTTCTTCTTGTGTTTTTAGAGATTTACATTCTTCATGCACATCGCCATCTACTGGGCAGAGAGAAGAATTTCTAGCAAAAATGTACTTAAATATTGACCTGTTTCTCACCCACACCTGTCATATCATTTCTGAAGTATTAAAAGGATTAAATGGAGTTGTATGTATTACTTTTTTGCTGCTTTTATTTGCTTTTTGGAGCATAAAAATTTTGGCACCCCTTCACTTACACTGAATGAACCTACAGAGCTGAAAAATTATTCTAAAAATCTTAATTTGTGCTCTGCAGAAATGGGATGGCATGAGGGTGAGAAAATGATTTTCATTGAATTTGAATTTTCCTTTTTGTGTGAATTATTTCTTTAAGTAGCATGGGGGGCACATTGTCCTCCTTTTGAGATACGATGTTCAACATTGATTTAGTTCTTATACAGTGCATCCGGAAAGTATTCACAGCGCTTCACTTTTTCCACATTTTGTTATGTTTCAGCCTTATTCCAAAATATATTACATTTATTATTTTCCTCAAAATTCTATGAACAATACCCCATAATGACAATGTGAAAGAAGTTTGTTTGAAATCTTTGCAAATGTATTAAAAATAATAATAATAAAAAAAAAATCACATGTACATAAATATTCACAGCCTTTGCCATGACACTCAGAATTGAGCTCAGGTGCATCCTGTTTACACTGATCATCCTTGAGATGTTTCTACAACTTGTGGTAAATTCAGTTGATTGGACATGATTTGGAAAGGCACACACCGGTCTATATAAGGTCCCACAGTTAACAGTGCATGTCAGAGCACAAACCAAGCCATGAAGTTCAAGGAATTCTCTGTGGACATCTGAGGCACAGATCTGGGGAAGGGTACAGAAAAATTTCTGCAGCATTGAAGGTCCCAATGAGCACAGTGGCCTCCATCATCCGTAAATGGAAGAAGTTTGGAACCACCAGGACTCTTCTTAGAGCTGGCCGCCCGGCCAAACTGAGCGATCGGGGGAGAAGGGCCTTAGTCAGGGAGGTGACCAAGAACCCGATGGTCACTCTGACAGAGCGCCAGCATTTCTCTCTGGAGAGAGGAGAAACTTCCAGAAGAACAACCATCTCTGCAGCACTCCACTGCTTACATTTGAGGGAAAAAAAAAAATCCTCTCCAAGCTTATGCTGTTAATTATACAAGGGAGCTTCCAGCTGGCTACATCTCGAAAATATTAATTTGACTAATTTTATATATATATATATATAATTAGTTAGAATATGTGTTTCATAATTTTGGTCACATTTAGGCATTTTAAAATATACAGATTCATGAATCCCATCAGTAAATATGATATATATATATATATATATATATATATATATATATATATATATATATATATATATACACACTCACCTAAAGGATTATTAGGAACACCTGTTCAATTTCTCATTAATGCAATTATCTAATCAACCAATCACATGGCAGTTGCTTCAATGCATTTAGGGGTGTGGTCCTGGTCAAGACAATCTCCTGAACTCCAAACTGAATGTCAGAATGGGAAAGAAAGGTGATTTGAGCAATTTTGAGCGTGGCATGGTTGTTGGTGCCAGACGGGCCGGTCTGAGTATTTCACAATCTGCTCAGTTACTGGGATTTTCACACACAACCATTTCTAGGGTTTACAAAGAATGGTGTGAAAAGGGAAAAACATCCAGTATGCGGCAGTCCTGTGGGCGAAAATGCCTTGATGCTAGAGGTCAGAGGAGAATGGTCGACTGATTCAAGCTGATAGAAGAGCAACTTTGACTGAAATAACCACTCGTTACAACCGAGGTATGCAGCAAAGCATTTGTGAAGCCACAACACGCACAACCTTGAGGCGGATGGGCTACAACAGCAGAAGACCCCACCGGGTACCACTCATCTCCACTACAAATAGGAAAAAGAGGCTACAATTTGCAAGAGCTCACCAAAATTGGACAGTTGAAGACTGGAAAAATGTTGCCTGGTCTGATGAGTCTCGATTTCTGTTGAGACATTCAGATGGTAGAGTCAGAATTTGGCGTAAACAGAATGAGAACATGGATCCATCATGCCTTGTTACCACTGTGCAGGCTGGTGGTGGTGGTGTAATGGTGTGGGGGATGTTTTCTTGGCACACTTTAGGCCCCTTAGTGCCAATTGGGCATCGTTTAAATGCCACGGCCTACCTGAGCATTGTTTCTGACCATGTCCATCCCTTTATGGCCACCATGTACCCATCCTCTGATGGCTATTTCCAGCAGGATAATGCACCATGTCACAAAGCTCGAATCATTTCAAATTGGTTTCTTGAACATGACAATGAGTTCACTGTACTAAAATGGCCCCCACAGTCACCAGATCTCAACCCAATAGAGCATCTTTGGGATGTGGTGGAACGGGAGCTTCGTGCCCTGGATGTGCATCCCACAAATCTCCATCAACTGCAAGATGCTATCCTATCAATATGGGCCAACATTTCTAAAGAATGCTTTCAGCACCTTGTTGAATCAATGCCACGTAGAATTAAGGCAGTTCTGAAGGTGAAAGGGGATCAAACACAGTATTAGTATGGTGTTCCTAATAATCCTTTAGGTGAGTATATATATATATATAAAATAGTTTTTACATGTTTATTGTTTGATGTATAATTAATACTATTTATAAGTATATACTTTGATATTTAGAAAATTGGAAAATCTAAGAAAACTGGCTGTTCTTTAATGAGTGCACATTATCCACAGAGGACTTGAATGGCTTCTTTACCTCATCCGTATGATTAGTTATTAGAATTAATAGTTTTGTTTTTGATCAACAATTGACTGTAAAGAAAGAATTGGAAAAAAAAAAAGACATTATTCAGTGACTAATGGGTTGCACGGATCTGGTCTTTGGACACACATTACACATCAAATTAAACTTTAACCCTCAATAGGCAGTGAAATGATGCTAACTTCTTTGCCATAACACAACTCAATCACAGATGAATGAAATCTGAATGTTTACCAGCCAGTGGCTAATCACAAATAGCAAAAAATGTGGTCTCATTTTGTATTGAAATATACTTGCATTGTAGAAAGCTGCCCTAAAAGGTTGATCTTGGGATTTAAGAATTGATAGAAAGATTGTTCAACTAAAGATTGTAATGCACCAGAAAATCGATAATTTTTTCCCCAAGCCCTAGTAGACTATACATTTTTACATTTAGAATGGATTAATATTTTGATTTTACTTTGATTTATTATTGAAACAGAAGACTGTGGCATCATATCCTTCATTGCACGGTCCAAAGATGAGGCGTTATTGATATCAGCCTTATTTCTCAACAGATACTACTAGCGTCTAAATGCATCTGAAGTAGGTTACCTTACCTGTTAATTGCTTTTGCCATCAGTGCCATTGCTATCTGATGTCCTGCACAGGGCTTAAAGTCATCATTACCTGTCAATTACACAAAACCCATTATGAATGTCTGTTTCTGCACACATGAACTAATGCAAATGAATGGAGTAAATTGAATTGAGGGTCCATGCAGCTGTGAGCACTGGGGTGATTAGGGCAGGAAATGGACACAAGACTGATTTCCCACACAAATGGCCATTACCTTCTTTCTAAATTTACTCAGAAATGAACTCTAATTTGTTTTTTGTTTTGTTTTTTTGGACAGATTTAATATGAAATTGAATTTCACTGGAAAACAACAACAACTACTAAATGTCTCCTGTGGTTTTTCTATCAGGAACTTGCGCTTCCCTTTAAAAGCGAGATTTGATTTGGACTACTATTGAAACATTTCTTGGATTCTTAGGGGAATCTAAGAAAACACTGGTCCACATGTGCTGGTGTGCGTACATGCAACTCACCAAGGTTTGCTGCAACAGACATTATGGACCCTTTTCGGGTTTGGAACACAGTTGCATGGGTAAAGCAGGGCAAACTATAGCAGGGTGAATTTCTATAGCGGTGAATGGATGATCACAGCAAATATTACTTTTGCGTTCACACTTGCTCCAACAGCAAAAGAAAGAGGATGGATTGCAACTGTCAGATGAGAGATAGAAGCCAAATTTACTGTCAGTCCCTCAGCAGCTGTATTTGAAGCCCCATTTATATTATTATGATTATTATTATTAATAACACTAAACTGTATAATTTAATTTAATATAATTTCCTAGGAGTATTACTTTCATGTAGTTTCTTGTATCACTCCACGGTCTCTTTCTTCACATAACAGAATACTTTCAACTCAAAACAATATTTACATTTACATTTACATTTCTGCATTTGGGAGACACTTTTATCTAAAGTTTTTTCTGCACTTATTACAGGGACAATCCCCCCGGAGCAACCTGGAGTTAAGTGCCTTGCTCAAGGACACAGTGGTGGTGGCAGTGGGGATCGAACCAGCAACCTTCTGATCACAAATTATGTGCTTTAGCCCACTACACCACTACCACCACCACTCCAGTAATCAGCCATGTAATAAGCGGGATAATGTACAGCCAGCACTTAATAACCAATGATGACCTGACTGTATGCTTGCAACTAACAAGTGTTTAAAGTTGTAAAGTGTCACAACTACCGTATCTAGGTAGCTCCTATGCTGTAGTAGTAAACTATCAACAATGAAATAGCGAATGTGACCATCTTTTTCCTTCACTTGACCATAACATCAAGAGACTTTTACTTTACTATATCTTAATTATTGTCTTAATTGGATGGTTCACCCAAACATTTTAATTCTCTTATGATTTACTCCTAGATGTATGTGACTTTCTTTATTCTGCAGAACACAAATGAAGATTTTTAGAAGAATATTTCAGCTCTGTAGGTCCATACAATACCAGACCAGAATGGTGACCAAAACTTTGAATCTCCAAAATCCACAAAAGTAATCCATTAGACTCCAGTGGTTAAATCCATAACTTCTAAAGCAATATGACTGGTGTGGGTGAGAAACAGATCAATATTTAAATATATTTTTGTAATTTTTTCTCCTCCTTGCCCAGTAGGGGGCGATATGACGCATGCAAATCACCAACAACAGAAGAAGAAGAAGAAAGTGCAATAAAAAAACTTAAACATTCATTTGTTTCACACCCACACCTCTCATATCCCTTCAGAAGACATGGATTTAACCACCAGAGTCGTCTGAAGTACTTTTATGTTGTCCTTATGTGGATTTTGGAGCTTCAAAATTTTGGCACTCATTAACTTGCAATGTATGGACCTACAGAGCTGAGATAAACGTCTAAAAATGTTACTTTGTATTCAGCAGATGAACAAATGTCATACACATCTGGGATGGCATGAGAATGAGTAAATGATGAGAGAATTAAAAAATGTTGGGTGATCTAACCCTGTAATACCCAACTAAAAACCCTGTAATAACCCCATTTCTGAGTATTCAAAGCCCCTTTTGGAGATCTCCGGGCTGCAACAATTGCTACTTGAATACGACGTCACGTCAAGCTGCTTTAGCTCACAGCTGGTTTAAGAGGTTTTTTTTTTTTTAAAGCAGCAGCAAGCTAAACGGCTAACACCAGCTTTTATTATTTGCTTATGTGTGCAAGATGTTCTAATCACCAGTAGCTAGTTATGCTAGGTTATTGACTACAGTAAACATGCAAGTAGCTAGCCTATGACAGTACTGCTAGCTAGGTTAACTACCAAGTTCGATATGAAAAACGTTTGTTTGGTACCTAAAAAAAGCCCTTTAAACATTTATTTAAGGGTACAACTTTAATGAAAATTTCAATTTAAATGACCTTGGCAAAAACATCCATCCATTTATGTTATATATACACGTGTATAATAGAGAAACACACAAGTTGGGCAGTTTTTTTATTTTTTTTTTGGAAAGATTTTAATAGTTATTGAATGTTCTACATCTTACAGTAAATATTATACAATTACAAACTTGGCTTAATTATGTCACAGAGATCACTAACTGATCTTCAAAACAAACAAACAAACAAACAAACAAACAACCCCCCCCAAAAAGAAAACAGATTTACACTTCATTTCACAAGCCTGGTGTGGGTCTCCTTTCTCGAAAGGTTGAATGACACGGTCTGGACCATGCTGGCGAAAATGAGCTCTGACCTGCAAGAACCATGAAGGAATGGTCTCGATGGTACCAGAACCATGCTGTAGTGCGTGATACATACTATGGGGCAAGGGGTCATTAACACTCACTGAAGGGAGATAAATTCTGGAAGACTTTCCCCTTTTTTGCTTTACATTTAGAATTCAAACAACTAAGTCTTTTATTCTGTATGGGTAAAACACAAATAGCTGTTGTCCTAAACAGTAGTGTTACACTCCTATAAGCAACACCGTGAAATAGCAACCCCTTTTTTGTTTGTGTCAAAGCCTATGGTACATTTGACAGGTTCTCAGCAAGAATGTGAAACCAGTGCCACAATTACTTTAGAAATACCTTTACAGACTGGTGACGTGACACTGACTTCACTAGAGCTAATTACCCGTTGCATGCATCACGGGCACTAGTAAACAATCGTTTGATTGATGCCCTGAAAGAAAAGAACTGAACAGTGCATGGGTTTGTAATATCAACATCACATGTTTAAAAAGAATCAAACAGAAAACAGGAAATGCAAATGTTCTTCCATACCACATCAGAGCAAATTTGAACTCTGCTCACTACTGATTCCTAACAGACCACCTGATATCGCAAATTAAACCGGTTAATCTATTTAAGATGGAAATATACACTAAAAGCCCCCACTGGAATGATGTGTGGTGTGCATAACATGTCAGAGTAGACCTGTTGGTCGTTTACCCAAAAATGAAAATTCAGTCATCATTTACTCACCCTCGTGTTGTTCCAAATACGTATGTTTTTCTTTCTTCCGTGGAACACAAAAGCAGATGTTTAGCAGAATCTTTTCCAGATAATGAGATTGAATGTGGACCAATGCTGTCGAACGCCAAAAGTGACACAAAAGTAGTCAATATGACTGTGTGCACTATTTTCCAAGTTTTCTGAAACCATATTAAAGCTTTGTATGAGAAAAAAAAAACGCAGTTTAAGTTATTTATACTTCTGAGTTGTCCGATTTTACACCTCAAGATTGGTTATGTGACACGTATCAAATTATATGGACTACTTTTAAGTAGCTTTTGTGTCCTTTTCAGAGCTTGAGAGCATCCATTCCCATTCACTCACATTATTTGGAAAAAGCAGTGTGAACATTCTGCCAAATATCTCCCTTTTGTGTTTTGGAACAACATGAGGGCAAGTAAATTATGGCAGAATTTCCGTTTTGGGAGAACAAAACTATGATGACCCCACGTAAAAATGTTTTTCATACAAGTATCTGCAACAATTTTGCCTTATTTGCCTTTTTAACTATTCTTTTCTTATTTGCAGACTGCCAAAGTCTGTCCCCCTTTTCAACGAAAAGACGATGTGAAAGACAGCTTGAGGAAATAAAAGAACAGGAAGAGGAAACCCTTTGAAGATCTGTGCTCTGAAAAGCCTCGCAACCACATGGACTGTATCACTCCACTCCAGATCCACTATAAAGGTCTTCTATTTAATAAAAATGAACATCAATCATTAATTCAAACTTTAAATAACACTTACGGAAAAAAGCGCCTAAATTACATGTCAGTGTGGATGGTAACTTGCTTTCGTTTTGAATCAACCTTTTATTAAATCTGCGATAACTCCGACCCTAGTTCAGAGGTCTGATATCGGTCTGTTTGGGTTTCGGACCAGTGGATGATTAATTATGTCGACTGCAGTGATCAATTGCAAAAACTGAGTCTTGTAATGCAAAATGAATTGCCGCAAACATTAAAAAAAAAAAAAGTTTTCTGTTTGCTGTAATATTGTTTAAAAGCGTAAAAGGAAAGAATGGCAATTTCATCAAAATGGGCAAAATTTGTAAGTATGTGAACCCATTGTGAGTAGAATAATAGGATCTTATTCAATAATCAACAATCAATATTCAATTATCTTTTTTTTGAAAAGGAACTACATGCAAAAATGGGGTTGGCTTGACTAATATGAATTATATCATGATGATATTATGCATATTAAAGTAGATAATTGAAGATATTTGTTATACTGATGTGCTATTGGGCCTCTGAATAAACTATTTCATTAACCAGGACAAAATTATCTCAAATATTGCAACTAACGACTGATTCATACTGGCTTTGGCCAAACAGATTTGCTCAAATTAAGGGGAACGTAATTCTGGTTCCCAATACGGTAAAGTTACAGCAATACTGGCAAGAACATGCCGGATCGTATTTCACCCCAAACATCGAAAGAAAGAAAGCATATTTTGCTTAATGGAAATTAAGCCAGTTTTGGAACTATTAAGATTTGTTGCCTCATGAAACTATATTCATAACACTTCAGCACATGTCTAAGCATAATTCTCACTAAGAATGATATATTGTTTAAAATGCAAAGTACTTATTGTACAACCTTTCATTTATACTGATTTTTTATTATTGTATTGCTGTATTTGTTGTATATATAATACAGCAAAATCAAGTATTACAGTACAGAAGATTTAATGAGAATCATTGAAAATAACAGGCGGCTGTGACTCAGGTGGTAGAGCGGATCGGCCGCTAATCGCAGGGTTGGCGGTTCGATTCCCGGCCCACATGACTCCACATGCCGAAGTGTCCTTGGGCAAGACACTGAACATGAAGTTGCTCCCGCCTGGCGCCTGCTAGCGCCTTGCATGGCAGCTCTGCCATCATTGGTGTGTGAATGGGTGAATGAGATGCAGTGTAAAGCGCTTTGGATATCGCTAAGGTTAAAAAGGCGCTATATAAGTGCAGACCATTTACCAGTTACAAAAAAAGCAAATAGAAAATGCCTGGACGTATTACGGTAATGAGTCTTTTATGAAAATGTGCTAATTTGTCATGAAAATAATTTAAAATGGCAAGAAATTGTAAATTTTTTGTAATTTCTGTCTTAAGCCATTACTTGTTCCCTTTACTTAAATTGAACATGGAAGGGATTGTGTTTCAATGCAATTCATTTTAAAGCAACCCATAAGCTGCAATTCAACATGATGCAACCATGCATATGGGCATCATTTCAATCTGATTACACTACTGCATTCACCCACATGACACATGCATTACAAGACGTTATAACTTTCACATAAGATCAGAGAATCAGTTCTCCCCACTTTGAGCTAACTATATCGAAATAGTGGTTGATTAGCCAACAAACATAACAAAAAGAGTGATACTGTTTTGCATGGACAATAACATTACTTCCAGAGACATTACCAAGACTAATGGTTCATAGAGTAAATGCTTGATTTTCTTAATTACATCTTTAAATATGAGAGTGTATAATTGGTTATTAAGTTATGTCTATTTGTCATTGTGCAATGCTTCATATGATAACATTTCATAGAATACATGATATGTCACTTCTGAGTATGCTAGTCATGGATACAGGCGAGGCCCTTGGGATAGGAAATCAAAATTCGTTCTTTTCTCTCTCTAAAAATGCTCTAAGTTACAATTAAATGCCATTCAAGCAGCCCGTTCTGATTATTGCATTGAACAACTCCATTTCTACTCCTAAAATCTGTGCAACTACAGGCCTATAGGCCCAAGAATTCACAGAGGAACAGGGGTTAGATGAGACCCATTCTAATCCTGGAGCTGATTGCAGATTTAAAGAACAGCTCACCCAAAACTGAAAATTCTGTCATCATTTACTTACCCTAATATGTCAAAATCCATTGACTTTCATTCTTCTTCCATTGAAAACAAAAGGAATTATTTTCATTCTGTTAAACTTCACCTATTGTGTTCCACAGAAGAAAGAAAGTCATACGGCATTAGAACAGTTAAGTCGCTTTTGGGTGAACTGTCCCTTTAATGCTACACAATTGTTTGTAAGTCTCTTCCTTTCTTTTGCTTTTAGTGCTGTCTATGTTGCGATAAAATCCCTTTGAATCCTGTATGCAATCCTAATCATTCTGTTAAAGTAGCTTCCATCCTGTCTGGCCTCAAAGTTGGCACATATTTTGATTAGGTTTAATGCCACTGGTATGACATCACACCAGAGGCTCTTGCTAAGTGCCACTGCTAGTTTTTTTATCTTCTCAATTTTCTACGCCACAAACCGTGTGTTTGTTTGTTTTCACCGTGAGCGCATGCTTGTGTGCCGCCACGTTCCCTACGAGGGCACCCATGCGCGCATTTTTTTATAAATCGAATATACACATTACAGTTTATAAGCTTACGCTATCCTGACACATAAGCTTGTAAAGTAACCGGCTCACGCTAACTTTATCTATTTAGTAAATAATTAAGATTACTGTATGCACTCGATATTCTAATGAAGGTTAAACCACGTTTGCATGGTCCTACGAATGATAAATTCCTTACAAATCTACACGAACAGCTACAAGCTGGAAGACAACCTTGTTATCGAGGATAGAAGATGAATGAAATTAGGGAAAACTGATGAAATTAAATGTCCTTAAAAAAAGACAGAAAAAAAAGATTTTGTGTGGGAACTGGGAAGGCCGAAATTAAAATACGCTATGAAAGAAAAACCCTGTGCTAATATCTAAAGGTTTCAAAATTTGGCAGCATAATTGGATGATTATGACCCGAGGGGTGCTGATATTGCATCGGTACATTCCTACACACCAGCGTTTATACTGAACACAATAGACAAATTGTTTGAATAGGCGTGATTGGTCGAAATCATTCTGGAGTTCATACAGAAGTAACAATGGAACAATGAGAATTAAAATAAACTAATGCAGAACATCATCCCAAAAAAATGAGAATAAAGAAAAATTAAATAAAAGATAAAAAAGCAGCTTTTACAAAAACACGTAAGAATGCATAAAGTGACCCTTGCACTTTTTCTCTTTTGTTCTTGCAAACAGACGTGGCATGTTTCTGTTGCGTACAGAGCGCCGATGTAAGACTTGAGTAGTTGCATACAATGTTTGACTCCAGATCTGCAATTGAGAAAAAGACAACAACAAGTCAGTGACTGCTCTCTCCACTCACAAATCAAAACAACATTCACAAAAAGCTGAGTCAAATGTTGCTCCAAATGTAGAAACTATGGAGCTTTAATGTTGGTCAACAAGTATCGCAAATGGTATATAAAGAGGTCTTGTAGAAAGCATTTTGGTCAATTATCACAGCCTGGGTACAGAAACAAACAAAACAACTAATTAAATTACAAACAAATTGACTTGCAAACAAACTAACTTACTGTACAAAAGAAAAACAAACTAATTAACTTATAAAAACAGATTAACTTCCAAATAAAAAAAACTTTCAAACATATTAAATTATAAAGAAACAAAGTAACTAATAAATAAGTTAACTTACAAACTAACTAACTGATTAACTTACAAACAAACTAACTTACAAAACAAAAAAAATTAACTTTTAAAAACAAAAACAAACTTACAAAAACAAATAAAGTTACAAAGAAACAAACTAACTTACAAACAAAGAAACTTTATAACAAACTAAATTACAAACAAAAACAAATGAACTTTTAAAAAAGAAAAACAAACTTACCTACAAAAACAAATAAAGTTACAAAGAAACAACTTATAAACAAATTAACTTACAAACAAATAAAAAAATCTATCTATCTATCTATCTATCTATCTATCTATCTATCTATCTATCTGTCTGTCTGTCTGTCTGTCTGTCTGTCTGTCTGTCTATCTATCTATCTATCTATCTATCTATCTATCTATCTGTCATCTGTCTCTCTATCCATCTGTCTGTCTCTCTATCTATCATCTGTCTGTCTGTCTCTCATCTATCTATCTATCTATCTATCTATCTATCTATCTATCTATCTATCTATCAATCAATCATCTGTCTGTCTGTCTATCCATCTATCTGTCTCTCTATCTATCATCTGTCTGTCTGTCTGTCACTCATCTATATATCATCTGTCTGTCTGTCTATCTGTCTATCCATCTGTTTCTCTATCTATCGTCTGTCTGTCTATCCATCTGTCTGTCTGTCTATCTATTATCTGTCTGTCTGTCTGTCTGTCTATCTATCTATCTATCTGTCTGTCTGTCTGTCTGTCTATCTATCTTCCGTCTTTCTGTCTATCTATAAATCATTTGTCTGTCTGTCAATCAGTCTTACTGGGTGGGTGGAGCCAGTATGAACTTGTAATGTGGGTGGGGACTCACATGATCGGCAGGTGAGCTCTACCAGTGAGGTGGCACATAGCTGTACCCAGGTGTTCCTTGGGGTCTGTATGTTGGCACGGTGACAGGGTGTGCTCCAATTGGAGTGTGCTGAGGGGTAGTCAGCAAAGTCCCTGTTGGAATGCATCAAAAGGAAGCATTGTCTATTTACTGTTTGTTTTTCATACTTACATTTCAGTAGTTGTAGTTTTTATAACATTTCACTGTTTATTTTACAACAACATATTTCTTCTTTACCATTATGGAGTCGATTTAAGAAAACTCAATGAATCATTTTGAACTACACATGTTTTAAAAAGTAATGGTCAGTAGTCGTTTGCAAGAAACCCCATAATTTGAGAAAACTCTTAGTGACAATAACCTTACCATTGTAACCAAGGGATTTCTTGCAACCTGGCCCTGGTATTCTTGGCTTTAATTAATAATTTGATCATTTTTGTGCATTTTACCGGCAGACATGGCCATCGTTGTTCCAGCCACCATGCCCATGGCCATGCCATTGGAGCGTGGCGTGGGTACAGGAGCCGGGTAGATGGCAGAAGGGATGCTGTTGGGCTGAACCACGGTGGTGTGGTGGATTACATGAGGCTGGGCAGCATACACCGGCTGTGTGTAGTAAGCACCCTAAAGAGAAGACAACATGTTTTATTACTTATAATTTGCCATTCACATATATAAACACTTATGAATATTAAATGCCAATGGTCATACATTCGAGGACTAATTATTCACAAATGATTATGCTTAACATGGGTTGCCATCTTATTCCAGTTGTTCTAATAAGGTTTTGTACCTGAGCATAGAGGTTCTGCTGTGGGTAGGCACTTCTAATGGGGTACATGGCCGTCTGATACGGATTAGGGGATGGGGAATAGGGAGGAGGGGCTCCATTGGTCTGAGTGGGGGGCACTTTATAAGGTGTTCCTGCAGTATATCCTGAAACAGAAAAAGAGAGAGAGAGGCCATTGGGTACAAAAAAAATCACACATACAAATCGAACAATATTCCTGTTGTGCTACAAAAATATTCATTCACACAGGTCCATGCGCTCTGGCTTGGTTTCCAAAATATAAAGAGCCGCCATCTTCTGGTGAGCTATGGTAATACAGAAGAATTATTAGGAGTGTGTCCACCTTAGAAATGCCATGGTAACCATAGTTACAGACAAAACACAATAGTTACTAGAGTAAGACTGTGGTAAATTGGTATGTGCCACCAAGGAAAAATGATTTAAACGACATTCTGAAAGCTTTTATCACTAAAGGAGATCCTAAATTGGGGTTTTGCATTAGTAACGTTAACTGTATTTACTATGTTTTTTTGGCATACGCTTTGGTTACCATGGTAAATGTTTGTACAGAATGGAACAAAAGTGTGGCAAATATTATCAGTGAGGATCTACTGTATGAAACACACACAAACACACACCCAAACAAGCAAACGCACACAGTCTGTATTTTTTTCCACACACACACCATCTGTCAGGGTCTTTAATAGCCAATATTTTATTGCAGAATTGTTGACAATGAAGTGGTAAAATGCACATAATAACGTAGCATGAGTTGGGTAGACAGAAGCTTTTTAATTTTTTTTATGAGAGAGATAAGAAAATATTCTTTGAGACCTTATTAATTTACAATAAGAATGACATGCTGTGTTCAGCGTGCTTTAAACCCTACATTAAGCAGCGCTTTTGCAGTGCTACATTTACATTTATGCATTTGGCAGACGCTTTTATCCAAAGCGACTTACAGTGCACTTATTACAGGGACAATCTCCCCGGAGCAACCTGGAGTTAAGTGCCTTGCTCAAGGGCACAATGGTGGTGGCCGTGGGGTTCGAACCATTGACCTTCTGATTAGCAGCCCTGTGCTCTAGCCACTACGCCACCACCACCCAGCTAACTAGTGTAGTGAGCAAATACAGTGCAATGTTAGCATTATAGTGAGTTGTTTTGCAACAGATGTCAGACCAATCACAAACTAACCAATGCTTACCTCATTATGTTGGCTTGACAAAGTCAGCATACTGTTAAGCCTAAAGTACACTTCGTTTTTTGACGCTGATTTTAGCGCCTGGGTACAGTCGAACGCTCAGCCTATCAAAGAATGCTTCATTTGACTGTGCAGGCGTACACAGGTGGTTGAAACATGCACGATACGACTGCTATGAGCTTCTGGACTATGTTTAGAGCCATAACGATGTCTTTATATTCCTTCAGACTTGAGTTACACAAGTGCCTGACTTCTTGACGTGCACATCCACTGTTGTTGTTTCCAACTTCGTCTCCTGTTGTTTACTAGCAATCACATCTGCTAGTGCTTCTTCATGAAAGCAATGGCTCAACAGTGAGTACTGCCACCTTGTGGACCCACTTTTAGTGCAAATCGTTCCATGCACATATGGTTAGAAAAATCAGGCTGCACGTTTGGTGCTCAAGCAATCTGCTGATGAGGAAATTGCATCATGCGTCCTCTGTGCAGATGCCTAGCATTCGAGTCTGACTGAAGTATACTGTGGGCTTTATTCTACAGACATGGTTAAAGGCTTTGTCAAAATCCCTAAAATAATACCAAAACAACTCCTAGAGCTTTCAAACTATATTAAACTTGGCACAGACCTTTAAGGCCTTTGCACACCAAATGCAAATTTACGGCGTAGGTTTCCCGCACGATTGCTTGCCGCAATGAGCATTTTGGATCGAAACAATGGATTCCTCACAAGGCATTCACACCTGGAGCGAACTTGTCGTCTCTGCAGCAGCTTGTCGAGAAATCCGTTGTCTTTTCTCGATCTGCTCGCTAGAGAACTTGTTTGCTTGCCTTTGGTTATTTTGCAAACTTGCCAAGTAGTTGGTTTCTTCTTCTCATCCACGATGGGAGGGTGGACCAGCTAAAAGATGTGTTGAGTAAAATTGCTTGTCAATTAGTACCATGGGCTAACGGTTGACATTAGCGCCACTTTCGATGTGAAAGGGCCATTCGGCGGCGATTCGTCTCTCATAATTGCGTCACCTTTGGTGTGCAAAGGATTTTAGATTGATCTGATTCATGTTGCTATGACTTTTTTTTTTTTAACCAATTAGAATTATGATTCTAATTAATGGAATGTTCAAACGGGCCATCACTTTTCAAACTCCAATTACATAAAAATAAAAAAACGTCAATGTAAACAAGACCTTTAATTGGCTTTAACTGTCTCAGTCACTTTTTGCATTGTTTTCATTCTTTCTTTTTCTACTTTTTTTTTATTGGTGTTAAACTTTCAGACAAGGCAAAATTTTCATGACAAACTTGACCTATCTAGTTAAATATTTATGTGCCTTGTACAGTTTTAGTTTATGAAACAATTCAAACAGTGAATGCAAATGCTCCTCTGAGCACTTTTTGAAGTACTCTATTTTTCAGGAAACTTTAAGGCCAAAGAACACTTTCATTTCAGTCACATGCTTATTGTATGCTGTTCTTATCCAATCAAGAACATTTTTTAACCTAAAAATATGCAATAAGAACATTGACCAACGGTTTACAGATGTACACAATGAAATTTCAAAACCTGATGACCCAGAATTATTTACTATCCCTGGATAAAGTATGTACAGGAAGAAGCACGGAACAATATATCCCAGGATTATGCTAACCCTAGGTAAACAATTTCCAGAATTTCCAAGATCCAATATTTGACACTATCAGCCATTACTAAGTAAAAAAAGACTAACAAACTACCAACACAATACCTCAGATTCATTTGTCCTTTGCCAAACCGTTTCTGTCTAATGCAATCCCACACCTTTCATTTTATAATTGACTATTCCTCCAGTGTATGCTATCTCGACTCAAGCTCTGCTGTCCACGGTGAATGAAACATTATATCTCAGACAGTATGTCTCCTGTATGCAATGTGAAATTTTCATGTAGAGCTCTACAGTCTCACTAAGTTGCATGCCTGAATGTTATTTTGTAACAATGAGGTCTTTTAAATGAGGTGTGCAATTGGGGGAAACAGAATTCAAAATGAGGTCGTGTGTGTTCTCTATACAACATCTATATCCTGCATCTATAGCTGTGTTGGTTTACTTAGCTATACTTTGGTAACAAAATTGTCCAAGTTAGCACAAACAGGCAAAACCTTTCTATTGGGATATCTGGGGATGTCTTTGTGACAGGGCAGAGGGTGGGGACGGGTTGGGATTATACATACCCGGTCCCTTATCAGGCTAATTAAGCCTCCGAGAGGTATAAAGGCCGACTGCAGATGGTGGTGCGACAGAGAGAGATTGTTTATGGGCAGCTGACCATCATGTGTGTTTGTGTCTTTTGGTTTATTTCTTCATTAAACTATTATTTATATTATCAAGCCGGTTCTCACCTCCTCCTTTCCCTTATCCCTTTACACTGGTGCCGAAAACCCAGAAAAGAGGCGGCGTCTTCAAAGGTTAAATTAATTGACAATGTAAATATAACTTTAAAATATTAAAAAGCAAAACATTTTATTTTACAGTTAAGATTTTGGTTAGTTTGTACTTATTATAATTAGGTTTGTATTAGGGCTGTAAATCAATTAAAATATATCATTATTTGCTGAGAAAGGCCCCAAAATAAAAAGTTAAATCTATATAAATGATACATAATAATTAAAATAATTATAAATATAATATGTAAGGCCTATAATGAATATTTTAGTTAATTATAGAAAATATATTGCAGTATTGTGGCAGATGAGTAAAGCGTTGACTAGACAATACAAAAAGTGGCTTTAGACCTCAATATATTGTTTGTTTTATTCCCATATCATTGAACATAAACCTACAGTCCACAGCGATCCATTTTGCATCGAATTCGTCAATCTGTCCTGTTCTCACAGGACTTTCTTGCATACAGTCTGCGTTAGATGCTTTTGGAGTGTCTTGTTGGATTTCAGCGTCATAAACATTGCATTTCTAGGACGCTGTGTCAAGTTAAAAGTACAGTACTGCACATACGGTGTGAATGTGTGCGTGTTATAGAGTAATAGGGGAACACACAGCAGTTACAGTAGATTATAGTAATGATATTTACTGAATGCTGTCGATGAGGCCTGGTACTGCCTGCTCTCTGAGCCTGCGTCCACGGCCAGGTCATAGGAGCCATCTGCCGGGGCTGATGCCGTCTGGGGCCAGGCCTGCTTCACCAGCAGCACTGTCCCAAACAAACACAACAACACAACAAGGGTTACACACATACTTCAAGAAACAGTTCACCCGAAAATTTTAATTTGGTTGTAATTTACTCACCCTCATGTTGTTCCAAACCGTGCTAGTGCATCATATTGCAAGTATTCTTAAAGCATACAATGTAATGAACATAAAGTGATAGTTCACCCAAAAATGAAAATTCTCTCATCATTTACTCACCCTCATGCCATCCCAGATGTGTATGACTTTCTTTTTTCTGCAGAACACAAATTCTGATTTTTAGAAAATTATTTCAGCTCTGTAGGTTCATACAATGCATATGAATGGGTACCAAAATGTTGACGCTCCAAAAAGCACATATAGCCATCATATAAGTAATCCAAACAGCTCCAGTGGTTTAATCCACATCTTCAGAAGTGATATGATAGGTGTGGGTGAGAAACAGATAAATATTTAAGTCATTTTTGCTAGAAATTCTTCTCCCTGCCCAATAGGGGGCGATATATGTTAAGAATGTGAATCGCCCAAAACACAAGAAAAAGAATGTGAGAGTGAAAGAGGAGAATTTATAGAAAAAAAATACATAAATATTCATCTGTTTCTCACCCACACCTACGAAATAAATTCTGAAGACATTGATTTAACCACTGGAGTCTTATGGATTACTTTAATGCTGACTTATGTGATTTTTGGAGCTTCAAAATGATGGCACCCATTCACTTGCATTTTATGGACCATAAGAGCTGAGAAATTGTTCTAAAAACCTTAATTGGAGTTCAGCAAATTAAGGAAAGTCATACGCATCTGGGATGGCATAAGGGTGAGTAAATGATGAGAGAATTTTCATTTTTGGGTGAACTTTTTGATGTTGTTTCTAACCAAAATCTATTATATGCCTTCAGAAGACTGGCAATATGATGCATGAGCAGCATGGGCTTCTTTTATGATACTTCTAGCACTATCAGAATGTTTTCTATTCATGTTCCACATAAGAAATTCATACAGGTTTGGAATAACATGAGGGTGAGGAAATGATAATACATTTTCCACTTTTGGGTGAACTATTCCTTTCACAGCTGGTGGCACTATGGAGCAGCTCTGTCTCTCGAAAACAGAACGTAACCTTGACTACCCGATACTTCTCTCACAGTTTCTCCACATCTAATCATTTCACTTTGGTTGTCTCTTATCAAATGAAGTACTGAGATTCTTCGCAAATGGAAGTTTAACTTTCCTTTTCCTCTGGCATCATGTAGGCCTCACAGGCTATTGAATTTTGTTAACTAATGGCAAAACCCTCACATGATCAAGAACTATAGAACTTCAGATATGAAGGTAAAATAGTGCCTAAATGGTTTTACATGTGCAGAGTAAGATTTGTAAAAGTGTAAATAAAGTTACAAGAATGCTAGATAAAAATTGCATGCACAGATGAATATTTGTGAAAGCTTAAATCAAATTGCAAGCGTAAAAATAAATTGCATGCGCACAGAACATTTAATAAAGGTGTAAATCAAGTTGCAAGTGTAAGAAAAAAATATTGGCAATACTTTAATGCTTTGAACTTTGCATAAGTGTAATTCATGTGTTGTGAATCTTTAAAAAACTGTAAATTTGGTGTGCATTCTTCTGACTTTTTTCCCCCACGCCTACAATTTGGCACTGTTTTCCGCCTAAACATGGCCAAAAACATTGGAAACCTGCAATCAGCCATATGCAAGCAAAGAAAGAGTGTCATGAACAGCAAAATGGATTGACCACATAGAATCAGTCTGTATGTGTAAAATAAACTACTGCAAACGTCACACTTTTGGCACAAATTTCTCACTGAAAAGAGTTTTGCAAGTGCAGGGGGAAGGTGGGTCTACCTGCTTCTAGTAGCCAATCAAATTAGGTTTTCCTTGACCAGTTTACTTTGACCTGATTGGTTTAATAACGTGACAGATTCTTCTTCATATGGCTCAGCGTCATTCCTCTGGGTATCTCTCATCTCTTAAAAAACAGTGCCAAAAGTGTAAGCGTGGAAGAATACACACCAAATTTACTTTATGTTAATATGCAATTAAAGATTCACAAAACATGAATTACACTTATGCAAAGCATTAAAGTATTGCTAATATGTTTACACATTTACAAAATGTTCTGTGCGAATGCAATTTATTTTTATGCTTGCAATTTGATTTATGTTTTCACAAATCTTACTCAGCATATGCAAATCATTTTGGCACTATTTTACCTTCATACAAAGCCCCAGGCTTCTTCAGGGCGACTAATTCTGTAATAAGTGTACTGTAAGCTGCTTCAGATAAATAGTGTGCCTCAATGATCACATAATACTTATTTGTAAGATTTCCTTCCCAATGGAGCAATATCATATCAGAGCCATGAGGAGGCGATATTGAGATATCATGTGACGTTACCCAACACAAGAGCCCACAGAGGAACAAAGAGAGATTGCTGGAGTCACACAAAGGCATCAGAGTGCCGCATAGACACCACAAACCTGACATCACCACAGGAGACCAGTTCTGCACTTTATTAATGCATACATGTGTGATTTACTGTATATGTCATATTTTAATCTATGGTGACTTTAATATGCCGATGCCGTGTGATGACTAGTCTAAATCTAAAAGATCCAAACATCTCCATTTTCTAAAGCTACAGCAATGTAGCAAATAAGACTGAGCTGCATTTTGAATGATTTGTAATATGGAATCTGGTGCATTTTTTAATAAATGTATCCAGTATAACACTATGTGCTTGTCTAAGCATATACCATACCACAAAGACCAAATATGTATTTTTAATAACAAATGGATCTTGCAGATCTTTGGTATGCATGTGCTTTTCAAATATGTATTAAAGCATAGGTACCAGCTGAGAAAGTATACTATGATTTATGGTAAATGCTTTAAGTCCAAACAAGCTATTATCGAAACCCAACTTACATTAAAACATCTTAAAAGAACAGTTCACCCAAAAATGAAAATTCTCTCATCATTAACTGACTCTTCATTCCAGATGTGTATGACTTTCTTTCATCTGCGGAACACAAAATGAAGATATTTAGAAGAACATCTCAGCTCTTTTTGTCCATACAATGCAAGTGAATGGTGGCCCATATTTTGAAGCTCCAAAAATTACACAAGTCATCATAAAAGTAATCCATAAGACTCCAGTGGTTAAATCAATGTCTTCAGAAAAGATATGATAGATGTGGGTGAGAAACAGATTCATATTTAAGTAATTTTTTACTATAAATTCTCCTCCCTGCTTAGTCAATCTCCACCAATCTTTGGATGTTTTCGGTTCTAGTCTTCTGTCAATATGGCACAGAGTCCTCTCTACTCAAAGTGTCGAATGACTTGTTGATGTCCGTAGATTCAGGAAACTGTGCTATTTTAGTGCTCCTTGATCTAAGTGCGGCCATCGACACTATAGATCATGGTATTCTCATAGACCGTTTCAGTCAGTGGGTGGGGATTTGGGGAATTGCACTTAAGTGGTTATCTTCCTATCTGATGGAGAGAACATTCGTTGTTAAAATTGGGAATTTCTCCTCCTCAACTACGCCCATCTCCTGTGGTGTTCCTCAAGGCTCTATTCTCAGCCCTGTTTTGTTTTCATTGTACAGTATACGTATGCTTCCGTTAGGTTTTATCTGGAAAGAATACCGAATTGCATATCACTATTATGCTTATGACACTCAGCTGCATCTCCCTCTGAAGCCATGTGATAATTCTACTTTAAATTATCTGTTTGACTGTCTTAATGATATCAAAAGATGGAAGGCTGTTAACTTTCTCCAGCTCAAAAAAAATTATAAATCTGAAATGGTAGTGCTTGGCCCCCCTGTTCAGCAAAACAGTAAATTCAACATCTAGGCCCACTTTCCACTAACTTAAATACACAGGCAATGAATCTGGGTGTTATTTTTGATACCGATCTAAAAGGTGGCGTTTTCCAACTCAGCTAAACATTTTTGTCATTCAAAGATCTGGAGACTGTTGTTCATGCTTTTATTTCATCCAGACTAAATTATTGCAATTCATTGTATTTGGGGCTTTCAAACACGTCATTATCATGTTTACAGTAAGTGAAAAATGCAGCAGCTAGGCTCCTGACTGGCACCAGGAAGCACACTATTATTTCTCCTTTGATGGCCTCTCTGCACTGGCTTCCAGTTAAATATAGTTACATTTAAGGTAATTTTAACTGTTTTTAAGGTCTGCATAGGCTTGCACCTGATTACATATCGGACCTTTTACATCAATATCAAACGGTTACACCATTAAGGTCTTCAAAGAGCCTGCTTCTGAGTGTCCCCAAGTCCTGTTTGAAATCTAAAAGGGATTGTGCCTTCTCTGATGCGGCCCCTCGCCTTTGGAATAGTTTGCCTCTCCACATTAGATCCTGTGGTACAATTTTAATTGTAAAGTCTTTTAAATCTCAGTTGAAGACTCATCTTTTCTCTATTGCCTAGAACTGTCTAGATGCACTGTAATTATTCTTTGGATTATGTTTTAAATTGTATATGTGTTTTCACCTCTCCGGGAACCAGCACCATATCGTGGTGGAGAGGTTTTTGTGCCCTTATGATCCTGAGGGCTGAGTTGTCTGGAGCCAGTTGCTCCTGGTAGGGCCTCCCAAGGAAAAGTGGTCGCAGGTGAGGGGCCAGACTAAGAATGGTTCACAAAGACTCCATGGAAAAAAATGGCAAGAGGAGGAGTTACCCTGCCCGGAGGAAGCCCGGGCCCCCATCTGGAGCCAGGCCCAGACGGAGGGCTCATTGGCGAGCGCCTGGTGGCCGGGCTTGTCACGGAGCCCGGCCGGGCACAGCACGAAGAAGCGACGAGAAGCCACTACCAATTGGAGAAACCGCAGGAGTCGGGTGCACTGTCATATGGGTTGCAGCCTCTGCCGTGAGGGAGGCAAAGCAGTGGGTGTGGGAAAAGTTCGGAGAAGCCATAGAGAAGGACTTTCGGTCTGCACCAAAGTGCTTCTAGAAAACCGTCTGCCACCTTAGGAGGGGGAAATGGGGAACCATCCAAGCTCTATACAGCAAAGATGGGATGCTGTTGACCTCAACCGAGGAGGTTATTGGGCGGTGGAAGGAACACTTTGAAGAACTCCTAAATCCCAACACGCCCTCTATGCTGACACGCCTCTTCAACATTGCGTGGAAGTCTGGGACAGTGCCTAAGGAGTGGCAGAACGGGGTGGTGGTTCCCCACTTCAAAAAGGGGGATCAGAGAGTGTGTGCCAACTACAGGGGTATCACACTTCTTAGCCTCCCTGGAAAAGTTTACTCCAAGGTGCTGGAGGGGAGGGTTCGGCCGATTGTCAAACCTCGGTTTGAAGAGGAACAGTGCGGGTTCCGTCCTGGCCGTGGAACGACGAACCAGATCTTTACTCTCGCAAGGATCCTGGAGGGGGCCTGGGAGTATGCCAATCCGGTCTACATGTGTTTCGTGGATCTGGAGAAGGCGTATGACCGGGTCCCCGGGGAGAGACTGTGGGAGGTGCTGCGGGATTACGGGGTGGGGGGGGGGGGGTCCCTTCTTAGGGCGATCCAATCCCTGTACGTCCAAAGCAAGAGCTTTGTCCGAGTCCTCGGCACGAAGTCGAGTTCGTTCCATGTGGGGGTTGGTCTCTGCCAGGGCTGCACTTTGTCACCAATCCTGTTTGTGATATTCATGGACAGGATATCGAGGCGTAGTCGGGGTGGGGAAGGTGTGCGGTTCGGTGGGCTGGGGATCTCATCACTGCTTTTTGCAGATGTAGTCTTCATGTCATCATCGGTCCGTGACCTTCAGCTCTCACTGGATTGCTTGGCAGTCGAGTGTGAAGCGGCTGGGATGAGGATTAGCACCTCTAAATCTGAGGCCATGGTTCTCAGCAGGAAAGCGATGGAGTAAAACCGAAAAGGACTTAAATATTGATCTGTTTCTCACCCACATCTATCACATAACTTCTGAAGATATGGATTTAAACACCAGTCTTATGGATTACTTTTATGGTGACTTTATATTCTTTTTAGAGCATAAAAATTGTGGCACCCATTCACTTGCATAGTATGGACCTACAGAGCTGAGGTGTTCTTATAAAAATCATAATTTGTGTTCTTCAGAAGAAAGAAAGTCATACACATCTGGGATGGCATGAGGGTGAGTAAATGATGAGAGATTTTTTTGGTTGAACTAACCCTTTAAAGAATAAATTTGAAAACAGAGCTCTAAACAAACTTGACCTCAGATGAGCTAGGAAACCTATACAGCATACATTTATGCATCTGAGAAATTGGTAATACACGTATCATATCCACACATTACATCACATCCATTCAGAGCAGCACTATTTAATCATAAATCTTTAACACACAACATAATTCCTTATCATCCTTACAACATATTGTAGATGACCTCAAGTCCAGTTCCAAACAAACAACTTTCCCAATTTTGGAACAAAACACCATTTTGAAAGCCATATCAAAAGTTTGAGTCTCACATAGCTGAGTCAAACAAGCAAACAAGACTATCACCACTTAAATTCAACCTTCTTCAAATGACTCATTCGCACTGTGTGTTTCTCTCCGGGTTGAATTTCACACTATTTTCTCAAATAATGCAGATGCATATCTTAAAAAACATTTTCTAAACTTTGTTATATTTGTTTTGCATATTTTACTTACATAAATCATTTGAGGGTGTAAAGCTCATCATGATAAAAAATATATACCATTAGCTTTCATGTTACAGTTACATAAATCTAAAGACCATAAAGTTTTAATTTTTTTTTATAAATACCAGAGCATTAGGGTGGATCCTGGACTATATAATGCTTATATGTTGTTTATATTTTTTCATTTAGGCCAGAATAGTCAAAATGTGGATGAAAAGAGTATGCAGTAAGATGCATTTGGAAATGTGTGCATGCATGCAGTAATGTATGTTCAGCCCCATTCACACCAGCAGCATGGAGTGACATAGCAACACAATCCCATTCATTTTCAATGACAGCAGACCAATTTCTTGCGTCAAAAGCAACAGTGATCATTGGAGACAAGATGTGTGGCATGGCGAGTGTAATGGGAGCCAGCTTGTATGTGATATATTACCGCGTCAGCCAGCATGGGAGGCGGGCGCGCTAACGAGGAGTTTAGGTCGGGCTAAAGGCTACAGCCTCTAATGTCGGTTGCTAGTGCGCCTGTTGAGGCCAGGGGAGTGAGGTTTACACATACCACACAACTATCATGTACCAGCTTGATCCCGTTATACTCACCCCACCAAACCTCACTCCCATCCGAGACACAGCACTACTGTAACAGGTTCTGCATGACCCGCTCCGAGTGAGATTCGAACCGGCGTCAGCAGGCATGGGAGGTGGGCGCACTAATGAGGAGACTAAAGGCTACAGCCTCTAGCACCAGTCGCTAGTGTGCCTCTTGCGGCAAGGAGAGTGCGGTTTACACATACCGCACAGCTATTACTTACCAGCTGGCTCCCGTTACACAAGCATCATGACAGAGTTGAAGAAATTTATGCAAATGACGAGTGACATTCGGGAGCAACTACCAATGGGAGTAAAATCAGTGGAGCTCTTGTCATTCATTTACTCAGATACTGGAGTCGAGTGTAGGCAAGATTAAGGTACAAAGTTTTTTTGTCCGTGTTGCTGATCAGAGCACAACAAGTATGCATGGTGCAAATCCCACCATCAGCACAGTCTGTGGGTACTGTTAAAAACGGAGTATACCTGGGCCTTAAGGAGAAGTTATTATGTTTTGAGGGATTTCACTGTTGTGTATCATTTGCCTGTAATGCAATGTTATACTAAAAATTGATGCGTGGAAAAAAAAACTGTCGGCATTCTGAATGAGTTTGATTCAAACATTGATAGATCGTTCTTCTCGTTAATATGACGCGATGATGCAGCAGGTTATATAAAAACACTCTCCCCTAGAGAATGTAAATTTTTAGAGGAAAGAGAACTGCTTCCTTGTCAAATTAGAATGATATATTATTTTAACAAGCAGTCCATCTCATCTGTGATCAGAATTTCAAAGGGTATGGCCAGTTGTGCAGTCCACCAATAACGTAAGAGCTACAGCAGTGAGAACGCATACTAGCAACATGCAGTACAAGAACTGGCAATATCAAGTGACAATTTTGCTGGCATTATGAACAGGGCTTTACATTTGAGTTAGTATAATGTCAATTTACCTAGTATACAGAATAAATGGGTTTATAAATATGTATTTACATTTACATTCAACATTATTTACTTGTATCTTTCCAAATTTCACAGGAGTGTTAAGAAGTCTGTCTGAGTAAGCAAGTCTGCTTGTATGTATGTATGTGTACACACCTGGTGGGTATCCTGGACTCCCTGTCTGATAGAGGTTGGCTGTGTAAGTCGGGGCAGTTGTTGGATAACCAGCTGGATAACCTGTTAACACACAAAGAGACAACAGTTTAGAAATGGTGGTAAAAACAAATTTAATGTCAACATCACAATTAGTGATAGACTGATAGCTATTTAGGTATTGATTTAGTGTACATCATAGTTTTCATTTAAGTCCCGTCACTTGACAGGATATTTTCTGTCCCTATCGGATTCATTGAGGATACAGTTCCTGCCTATTGAAATGGGAAAAGACCAAAATCTCGACCAAAATGGTTGATCAAAAAGCATATCTCAACTTGAAAATAAAATCTGAGAGCAATGGTATAATAAATTGTCTTTATTTTTCAGACTGCTCTAGCTAATATGCATGCATGCTCTCGAGTAAACTGACTATCAACAAGGTGATTGGCTTTTTTAACTGTGAGGTGGGACTTCCATTCCTAAAGCCACCAAATTTAGCATTACAATTTCACTCATTCATAAGAATTCCAGTGACCCATCTCATCCTATAATGTCTCTCGCGCACATTCAGGTCTTATATTGAACGCCCACTTTTTATCTAATCAACTCCCTGTGGATAAAATCCTAGTTTTTTTTCTTGTTGAATATTCTATTTCACTCTGAAATACATCATATTACAGACTTAAAATGCATTGCAAATGCTGTTTCGTTTTTTACTAGTGACCGATATGGGTTTTAAATGCAGATACTAAAATCTAGAGAGACGAGTTGCCAATGAACAATATAAAACTGATATTGAAAATACATCACAATATATAAACATAGTGGGATGCGACCAGGACCTGAATAATGACAGAAACACATTTTTCATTTGTTTAAACTGTAAGCTGTTGACTTTTGCAGAGATACAGATATGACTCACTCTCTATAGGAGAGAGAGAGGGAGCAAGATAGGTGAGCATTTGATTGAACAGGATGTGCACAGATGGTCTCCATTATGTCTTGTCTGTCTCCATAAGAGTCCGTTGGATGAGTGTGAAGCCCTCTGCATGTCTCCCATACTGAACAGCATGAGCTGTCAGACACACAGGGAATCATGGGAAGGGACTGTACAGGAACAGCAGTTCACATTTCACTATATGGGATGCATTTTAACATCACTGTAGGACAAATTTGCCATTTAATTTTTCTATATAAATTAGTGCATAGCTTTTTGTACCTGTTTTGATCATTTGTTTCTTAAAGGGACACCACAAATGAAAAATCTTTCACTTTTGATACACATGTGTCAACATAATGCTAATGCTTCTTTTCTTTTTTTAAGTATCATTGCTTAATTCAAATGTATTATACTAGCAGCATTAAATTATTGTGTTAACTAATGGAAAGATTTAAGAAGAGCTATATTACCTACAACAGTAGCCTGAGGCAAGAAACGTACTTAATGCAAGTAGGAGTATGCATTTGCGAGCACTTGGCCAACATGTGGTCCAGTTGCACATGCTTAAAGTACATTATTGCGTTACCGTGGCGTAACAAACCTCAGTACTCAAGGGGCAATAGTCACTTTCAAAAGTCTGTGCCATTAAACTGAATGTGTTCAAGTAAGTTGCGATTAATATATTGACTTAAACTAACTTGCTCAGCAATATTGTCTTTAAAAAATTGTTTTTAATAATGTGCTCTGATGAAAAGAATAAACCAGTTGACACCAAACAGTAATTTAAAATATCATCTGGTGACATTCCAGTAAGATCGCTCTCTTTTGCTCTTTTTTCCTTAAGTACAGTGTGTCCTATGAATTCCCTCTTATCTTCGGTCTCCCTCCTCCCATCTCTCATCTTTCCACTGAAATGACCTGAAAAGTCATCCATGCGTTGAGCAGCACTCACAAAGACACGATGTGATTACAAGTGTTTCCAGCCTGCGATACAAACATCGCTCATTCCACCTGCATGTGCACTCACCCGCAGATCTCCCTAAAATGGGAAATTATTCTTTTATTCAATTAATTTCTTAAATGCTCTTTATTTCTGTGTTCCAATGCATTTATGAGGATATGCTAAACTGATTGTGCATCTTATATGGTCTCTCTCTCTCTCTCTGGAAATCGGCCTTCCTCTGGTCTCCCTGGGTGTGAGAATGTGTTGAGTAATGACTTTGACATTTGCTTAGAAACAGTGATGATGTCAGTATGAGTAAATATCAGGTCGGTGAAGTGCGAACTATGGTTATACTAATAGAATGCAAAATTACAAATGAGATCTTTATATAATTTGAACTGATTCTCCTACATTAATAATATCAAGAATGAGAGCACATGGAGACTATTGCTTATTGGTCAGGCAAATGAATCAGCTGATATCTGGCCATTCTGAGAATAACTGTGGATGATTAGTTGATTTTAGTGAATTTTGAGTACATTTTTAAAAATGTATTATTTAAAAATACAGTGTTATTTTAAACTCAGCAATGTTGTGTACATATTATTTGCTATCATTTAACTGTATATATGAAACCATATATTTCAAAGCTTTGTCTAAATCAAAGCTTCAAGACAAGCATTATATAATATACTTTCTTTTATTGAGTTATTAATAAAATGGTTATAAAGTGATGCCAAAAACACTGTAACTATGGTAACATTAATTAACAGGGCACTGCACAAAGAATAATATATAGTTTGAAATAGAAAAACATCACGGTTATATATTATGCGTGAGTGGTAATCAGCTTATTAAGGTGAAATAGAAAATCATATTTCTGAAATGTATAAATGTGTGACGTTTTAATATTTAATCACTTATAACAAGAGACGCTGAAAACCATTGAAGGAAAGTGAGACGCTCCAAAAACGTCTGTCTGACGCATGAGTACATCATAGACCAAAAGTTAAAAATAGACAAAATTAGGGCAATAATAGGGTTCTGTTACATGATATGGAAATAAAACAAAAGACTTTACTTATCTGCTGCCACAATACATTTATCTAAAATAATGTTTATGAATTTAAATTAGATTACTTCATATTGATAATTATTTTAATAATAATATACTCAATTATCTTTATTTGGGGTTCTTTCTCACTAAATGTTGATATGTGATTAATTTAATTAATTAATTGGCACACCATGTAATTAATTAGACTAAAAAATAAAATGTCATGGATTGACAGCCCTAATATTAGGAGAAACGTCTGAGACAAAATTGATATGTAGATGAAACATAACTACGAACTAATTGCAGTCTCCAGAGCTATGAAATAGAACAATTCTCCTCTGGGTAATTGCAGAGAAAGAAAGAAAAAGTGAGGAAATATGCAAAGATTGGGGAGGAGAGTGGAGAGGGGATGATGCAGTGTAAACAGTCTCTATTGACACAGAAAATCCCTTCAATAAGAGCACATCAAATATGAGCCAACGGTTGCCATGGTGGCAGACAAACACCTGCCATGAGTGACACACGGGTGCACACAAACACACAGTTTTACATGCATAGACACACACTAACAGAATAAAATTAGGAGGTGAGGTTTGCATTCATGTTAACTGAAGTATTACCTCCCCCTGTGTCAGTTCTAAATAACTAATAGCCTTGTCAAAGGATAATAATCTATATCCGCTTTCAACTTTGTGTCAGGGAAATATGAGTAAATATTGTCTTATAAGTGCTCATTTTATTTCAACAATTTTGTGAACATGTCATTTGTTGTTACTTGTTCTGAATTGTATTTTGTATCTGCATTATATCAGCCACCCTGTTCCGTTTCAGTATTGGTATTAATAATGATGAAGTTAAGATCAGTCGACAGCATTTGTAGCATAATGTTGAAACACAAAAAATTATTTCGATTCATCTGACGTTTAAAAATAAAATAATTCACAGTTACAGCAAGGCACTTACAATTGAAGTGAATGAGACAGTCCATAAATGTTATATATGTTATATTACATACTAGAGCCACAGGATATAAATGATATGTGTTAACGTGATAAATCACTTATTAACCTTATCTGTGTAAAGTCATAGCTATATTCCAGCTACATTGTCATTACTTCATTTATCACACTAAAATCATGTTAACGCGTATAATGTTTATGTCTTGTGGCTATGCTTTGGGTGTGTACTTTAATGTTTATGGACTGGCCCCATTCACCTCCATTGTAAATGCCTCACTGTAACCGCAATTTTTGCTAAACAAGGGACTAGTCGAAATAATTTTTGTGGTAATCAACATTATGCCACAAATGGGCATACCTTCCACCCCAGAACAGTCCTTTAGCGTCCATAATGTGATGTACAATGGCAAGATAAAGGATGTGAACCCTTTGGAACTAGCTGGATTTCTGCATTAACTGGTCGTACAATGTGATCTCATCTTCCATCAAAGTCACAAGTATAGACAAACACAAATGTGCTTAGGCTGACAATACACAAATAATTATAATCTTTCATGTCTTTCTTGAACACATCCCATTAAACATTCACAGTGCTGTTGAAAAAGTTAATGTAACCATGGACACCATGACTGTTTAACGTTTTCCATATAGTCGACACATGAACAGAGATGTTAACCAGTTCCAATGGTTCCTTCAAGTCTTTAGCTGTCACTCTAGGGTCTTTTTACACCATTGAGCATTCTGCAGTGTGCCCTTTGAGTCATCTTGACTGGACGACCACTTCTAGGGCGAGTAGCCACAGTACTAAATCATCTCTTATAGACAATCTTTCTAACTGTGGACAGATGAATATCTATCTCTTCAAAGCAACAACTGTTGATTGTAGGTCTTCTGAGATCTCTCTTTTTTTTTACGAGGCATGGTCCACGTCAGCAGACGCTTCTTCTGAATAGCAAACTGAAAATGTTTAAGTGCTTTTTATAAGTCAAAGTTGCTCTAACCCACACCTCCAATCTGGTTTCATTAATTGGATGCCAGGTTTGCCAACTCCTTACTCTAATATTGACGTCATTAGACTAGGGGTTCACATACTTTTTCCAACCCACACTGTGAAAATTTGAATGATGTATTTAATATGTACAATAACAATACACTAATTTGTGTGTTTTTAGTTAAAACAGATTGTGTTCGTTCAGTATTGTAACTTAGATGAAGTTCAAACCATATTTTAAAACAAATGTATACATAAATGTAGGTAATACCAAAGGGTTCACACTTTTTCTTGCCACTGTATTTAATTATAAAACAGAATATTCAGGGGGATATAATATAAGGCAGGACTTTCCACTGGGATTACACAGTTTATACAGTATGTGTGTGAACCCTTCCACTGGGATTTGATTGGCTTGCATAAAGTGGGCGTGCACAAAAAGTTAGGACATTATATAATTGATTTATATTATTTGTCCCTGCCCACAAGACCTTAGTCACATCAGCAAAAAAGCAAATTCACCACATCTAAAAGACTTTGAAAGATTATGAAAATATGTTGTTCTTTGGAATACAGTAACAGTCTGATTTTATGTCGTCTTGTCTGTGTGTTTGTGTTTGTTGTATTTCTCACATACCTGTGTATGCCATATTCTTGGGATTTCCATAAGGGTTTCCCGGCTGCACTGGACTGTACACCGGGTTCATGGTGGAAGACAGCCTGTTCTTACTGAGAGACAGACAGAGAGACAGCAAATGAGAAGCATGTACATGCACAGATTGAACATCTCAAGCACAATAATCTGCCAAAACAAACCAAGTAAACCCTCCCCTACAACAAACACATAGAAAATACAACACAGACACGCACACACCCAAACAAGACTTGAAATACGTAGGCCCTACAGTCTCACGTTCAGGCCATGTTTCGGAGGATTACATAAAGCCTCGGATGAACCACAATCATTGAATGTGTGCGTTTGTGGATTTTCTCTTGATTTGGTTGTGTTTGAAATGGCCTTTAATTTGCGTATTAGATTATGTTACTGTCAATTAATCTTGTGTTACTTTTTATTTACGACTTGTCACGTTGTGCCACGTATGCTAACTTGCTTATGGCTAATGTGATTGTTGCATTATGCATGTTAGATATTGAGAGATGTTTTGGTGGTATGTGTGATAACATTGCTAGAGTGATGTTTCCATTGTGAGAGGAAGGTAGGGCTGGTAGGCCACATGATATTTTTCGGATGCTGTGATTCGCTGGAATTAGTTTGGGTCACTCTCCCTGTGGAATACTCTAATCTTTACCACGAACCAAACGGTTTGCAGATGCACGGTAACCAGCTTATATGTGTGTGTACCCGTATTTGGCTTTCCTCTGAAGAATCTCATGGCATTATCCAAGTTAGTCTGGGGGAAAGACGGAATATAAAGGAAGAAAAGAACAAAACAAGAGAAAAAGAGAAAGGCTAAGTATCAAAACTTTCCCCCTCACACCTCAGCCACACAGCCGAAATGGAAGCCGTCGTGAGTGAGGGTCTGTTAGCAGGTGCTCAGATGTGTCATGGGGGTGAGTGCGTCATGGCTTGTGTCCGTGTGCGTGTGGAAATTGTAATGTTTTAGAGGGGAATGTGCCCATTATAGCGAGTGAATGATGTGATGATCTGTGATCACACACACTCACACAAGTATGCAAAATCAAGATTGCAATGACCTACAAGTACAGGAGCTCATTTTAAATACATTTCATATACATTGAAACACACCCTTCTATTCAGGTAAACATTTTATGAGCATGTACAAACCTAACGACTATAAACAGGTAGTGCCGGTTCAAAAATCTGATTGGATGAGCCACACTCGCTAGGTGTCAGTATAAGCCCAAGATAAGTTACTGAGTGTACCATTAATGCATCAGGTAGCTTGGCAATCATACATTGCTAAAAGTTAGGGGCTGTTCACGTAATTTTTGCGTCCGTCCGCACTGTTTTTTTTATGTTTTCCTTTGTAAACATGCTAGATGGAAGTCTTTGAGTGCTGCACTGCATCTTGCTGATTTTTTGTGTCTCGCGGAAGCATTTTTTAGATGCTGTTTTTACGTTAAAAAGAACTTAAATGGCTGAATACGTGTCTCGAGACAACTGCGTTCAGCTCTATTTGTGGTGCTGCATCATGCTTCTTGTAGTGCTAGGATGCATTAAGTGTGCATGTTCCCTTAGGATAACAATATTACTTGGTGGCAGAATTATTTACTGCAATCATTTAACAATTTATTAAAGGGTGGTGGCTTTTAAAGGAATAGTTCAGCCAAAAAGGAGCATTTACAAAAAAAGGAAAATCCTTGAAAAATGTTCACAGTTTTTTTTTTCCATTCAACAGCAGCTCATAGTGACCATACTGTCAAGCTCCTAAAAAGACCAAAAACACCATTAAAAGTCTTAAGGCGTGGTCACACATACCTTTGCATGGCAAAATCCCGCGGGCAAATTCCAGTCATCTCAATGGGATTCCACGCAAACATGAATTTCGAGCGATGGTCTTCCTGTGGCGAAGAATTTCCTTGCGCTGATTTCGCCTCGAGTTCAAGAAATTGGATCAATAGGATGTTACTTGGTTTGGCAGTGAGCTCTGTGTGGGCGGTGCTTCGTAAACAGCTACACTGAATATTCATGATAGACAAGGATATAATTTTAACGGTGGGTTTTTAACCAAAATCTTTTTTGCTAAAGTCTCAGAGAGTATAAAGTGCAGCATTAAAAAGGCTGTTTGTCAATTATATTTTTGCTGGTTTTACGCATGCTCAACATCCGCCCACACCATCTTCGCCCCAGGAATTTCGCTGTGAGAATTATGTGTGACCCCACATAATATTATGATACTTCGGTAGCTGTACGGTAGCTTTGTAAGAGGAACAGATCACAGTTTAGGTCATTATTCACTGAAATATGTCCTCAAATCTCATATTCAATGGTGAATCATTGACGGTGGTCACTGAACTGCTGTTGTATGGAAAAATCCTGCGTGGAGATATGTGAATACGTCTCCTTTTGTGTTCCATAAAAAAAATAATAGCACATGGGTTTGGATTTACATGGGTTGGAATGGTGAGCAAAAACGATTTTACCATAGTAAAGGGTGGAAATTAGGAACCTCTCAAGAAAATGTTGTGGTCCAAATTTCCTCCAAAATCAAAAGAAACAAATTAAAGATTATACTCCAATTTTAAGGACCATTAAGATTTTTTTACATTCTGACAGTTTCCCCCAGTTCTTATCACTGCAATGCGAAAAAAATGGTCATTAATAACCTTTTTTACTACTATAATGTGAGTTTTTTTTTTTAATTTAAATTCAGTCTTTATACATCATTGTACTGTAGGACTCTCTTGGCACTTCCTTTAATTTTCACTGATTTTAATTTCAAAAACCAGTATACAACAACATCTTTTTACTATAATATAGTGAAAAACTAATTACGGTAATAAGTCCTAGTTGAAAACTTTGAGCATTTTAACACCCAATTCTCATTACTGAAATGCAAAACATATTGTCCTTATGATATTCTCATTAGTGCCACGTAAATACAAAAATATAGTATTTAAATTGTTTTTATACAACATAGTATGACTCCCTTGTTATTGCCTTTAATTTTCACTGATTTAAATTTAAAAAATAAAAAATACTATAATACACAAAAAAATGTGTTACTGTAATGAGAGTCATCATGGAAAATATAGTACACATTTTACCCATTAATTCTGAGTAATGCAATTTGCAAAAAGATGGTCATGTTGTGGTAATGGTATATTTATGACCAAATCCCCATTCAAGGCCATATAAACCACAACTTTCAGGCGATATAACGGTCAAAATAGCTGAAACCGTACTCAGAGTGGACAGGTCACATCACCTGAACTCAACAGACCCAACCCCAAAACACACACACACACATTTTGTTTTATATCATCGTGGGGACTTTCCATAGACACCTATGGATTTTATATGGATCTAACGATAATTTCTATCCCCTAACCCTAAACCTCACAGAAACATTTTTACATTTTTACATTAAAAAAAAAAATTGTTTAGTATGTTTACAAAGCCTTTTCCCTCATGGGGACCGCTGGCTGGTCCCAACAATGTAGGTGATCTCAGGTTTTACCATACTTGTGGTGACATTGGTCCCCACACTGGAGGTTAAACCTGTGCACACACACATACACACACACACACACACACACACACACACACACACACACACACACAGACAGACAGACAGACAGACAGACAGACAAACAGACACACACACACACACACACACACACAGGATGTAGGTGCTGAGCGCTAGACTAACCTCTTAATGTTCTGACTGGTGTCTGTTGGATACAGAAAACTGAATTTGTCAGTGGGATGCCCGCTTGCCATTCTCAGTGAGGGAAAGGCAAATGAAGGAGGTAGGAGGAATGGATATGCAAATCTGGAAATGACAAAAGAAGGAGAAAACAAACAAAAACGAGAGCAGATCATGATTAAAAGGCAAACCATCAGGCACAAGCATAGAGCAAAGCAAACACACAGCAAAGCAACATAAAGCAAGCAAAGCAGCAGCCCGAGACAAACAGAAAGAGAGAGAGAGAGAGAGAGAGAGAGAGAGATTGAGAGAGAGAGAGAGAGAGAGAGAGAGAGAGAGAGATTGAGAGAGAGAGTGTGAGTAACATATAAAGTGACAAGAAATAGAAATCAAAGCTCACATGTTCACACACTGATGGACAGATCAGTATGAAAGTGAATCTCAGTGTATAACTGAATAGCAGCGCTGGCTTTGAACAATGTTCTCGAAATGTACGCACATAGATGCGAGTTAAACTGTGCAGTCAAACCCACTTAATATCACTTCTTTTTAGTGTGACACTTGTTTTATTACCAAGCACACCCCTTAAAGGGACAGTCCACTTATGTCATTTACTCACTGTAAATAATTAATCAAGAGTAAATAATGACAGATTTTTTTTTTATCTTTGGGTGAACAATTCCTTTAAGTATTGTGGACAAAACATAATTAACTGTTATGTTTGTATGAAAAAAAACATCTTAAACCAGCCTAAAGTGGTTTGCTCTACCAGTCTGGCCAAGCTGGTGCTAAGTTGACCTGCAACAAAGAAAAACAAATCAGCTGAAAAAATATAAAATAAAAAAAAAGAAAGGCAAAAAGTAAGAAACAGCTTTAACACAACCAAAACAAAAAATCCCCAAAAGAAACAGATACAATAAAAACCAAAACCACACCAAGCCAAAACCAAACCATACTAAACCAAAACAAAACGCTTAAGCTGGTTATATTTTATTTTGTCCACCCAGCAGGATGGTTTAGCAAGTTAACTGGCTTGTCTCCCCAAAACCCCTCAAAACATCAGAATAGACCAGACAAACAAGCTTGGCCAGGCCAGGCTGGAGGCCAGCGATAAACACTTTTGGCTGGATTAAGCTGGGTTTTTCAGCAGGACGCTTGCCATTAATTGGTATACAGTATGTTTACATTCTTCATATAGCTGTCCATAAATCCCCCTCTAGTGAACATATTATGCACTTCAGGTTGCCATCATCTCCGGTTACTGTCCATGCACTTTATTGGACAACTGAAAGTGACATAAAGCAGGTTTGACGGCACTGCGTGTATGTACGTGTTTTCTTCATGTGCATGGACGACTGTGATGCTGCTTGCGTTCTGTAGACTGTGAGTCGTTAATCAGGCCGTGACAGGATCACCTTGAGCTGTTCATGGATAAAGGTGCCCCCCCCTTCCTCTAATGTCTTTCTCAGTAGGCCAGTATGATTAATGGTGCAATGTGTAGGATATCCCACCACCATACAGATGTAACTGGGAAATCTACTAAAAGCGTGCTTGTGTGCTATTCAGAATACGTGATATAATTCACTGCCTTCAGATTCAGTGATTCTTAATGTTATCATCATATTATTGCTGGACAATTAAAGATCAAATAACATTTCCTGGCTGTGGAGATGTACTCTTCCTCAGGGACATGTTCATCAAACGTAACATTCATAATGGCCACAGAACAAATCTTGCATTGCTCAATATGCAACAAAATAAAAAGTACAAAATTATTTATGTAATATATACATTATTTATATTTGTATATAAATATAAAAAAACATTGATCAAATATATATAACTGGTCAAACATGTTTGTGTAATAACTGCTAAATTGTATTATTTATCATATCATTGTCCCATTAAATGCAAGGAAATAAAAATTCAAAAATGACATATACAGTGTATTCAGGAAGTATTCAGACCCCTTCATTTTTTCACATTTTGTTATATTGCAGCCTTATGCTAAATTATTTAAATTATTATTATTATTATTATTATTATTATTATTATTATTATTATTATTATATCAATCTACACTCCATACCCCCATAATAATGACAAAGCAAAAAACATATTTTGAAAAACTGAAATATCATTGACGTAAGTATTCCGACCCTTTTTTATGACACTTTAAATTTAGCTCAGGTGCATCCAATTTCTCCGGTGATGTTTCTACACTTTGATTGGAGTCCACCTGTTGCAAATTCGATTGACTGGACGTGATTTTGAAAGGCACACACCTGTCTATATAATGTCTCACAGCTGAAAATGCATATCAGAGCAAAAACCACACCATGAGATCAAAGGAACTGCCTGCAGAGCTCAGAGACAGGATTGTGTCGAGGCATCAATCTGGGGAAGGCTACACAAATTTTAGGCTGAATTGAAGGTCCCCACAAGCACAGTGGCCTCCATAATTATTAAATGGAAGAACGTTGGAATAACCGGGACTCTTCCTAGAGCTGGCCGCCCGGCCAAACTGAGCAATCAGAGGAAAAGGGCCTTGGTAAGAGAGGTGACCAAGAACCTGATGGTCAGTCTGGTTGAGCTCCAGAGATCATGTGCGGAGATGGGAGAAACTTCCAGAAGGACAACCATCAGTGCAACACTCTGGGCTTTATGGCAGAGTGGCCAGACGGAAGCCTCTCCTCACTGCAAGACACATAAAAAGCACCTAAAGGAGTGTGAGAAACAAGATTATCTGGTCTGATGAAATGACGATTGAACTGTTTGGCCTCAATTCAAAGTGTCATGTCTGAAGGAAACCAGACACCGCTCATCACCTGCACAGTTCAATCCCAACGGTGATTGTATGGCATGGTGATTGTAGCATCATGCTGTGGGTGTGTTTTTCAGTGGCAGGGACTAGGGGACTGGTCAGGGTTGAAGGAAAGCTGAATGCAGCAAAATGCAGAGATAGCCTTAATGAAAACCTGGTCCAGAGTACTCAGGACCACAAACTTGGCCAAAGGTTCAACACAAGAACACAGCCAAGGGGAGTGGTGGTGGTGTAGTGGGCTAAAGCACATAACTGTTAATCAGAAGGTCGCTTGTTCGATCCCCACAGCCACCACCATTGTGTCCTTGAGCAAGGCACTTAACTCCAGGTTGCTCCGGGGGGATTGTCCCTGTAATAAGGGCTCTGTAAGTCGCTTTGTATAAAAGCGTCTGCCAAATGCATAAATGTAACTGTAAGACAAGGCTTTGGGACAACTGTGTGAATGTCCTTGAGTGGTCCATCCAGAGCCCGGATTTGAACCCAACTGAACATCTCTGGAGAGATCTGAAAATGCCTGTCCCCGACTGTCCCCAACCAACCTGACTGAGCTTGAGAGGATCTACAGAGAAGAATGGCAGAAAATCCCCAAATCCAGGTGTGCAAATCTTGTCATATCATACCCAAAAAGACTTACCTGTAATCTGGCTGTAATCACTGCCAAATGTGTTTCAACTAAGTACTGAGTTAAGGGTCTGAATACTTATGTCAGTGTGATATTTCAGTTTTTTCCTTTAACAAATTTACAAAGTTATGGGGTTGTCATTATGGGGTATGGAGTGTAAATTTATATGAAATAATTCATAATTTAAAGCATTTTAGCATAAGGCTGCAACATAACAAAATTAAGGGGTCTGAAGACTTTCTGAATGCACTGTATATACTTCTTATATATATATATTGCTCATGTTGTCCCAAACCTGCATGACTTACTTTCTTCTGTGGAATACAAAAGATGTTATGCAGACTTGACAGCCTCAGACACCATTTGCATTTATTGTATCCTCCAATTAATGAAAGTGAATAGGGACTGAGGTAGTCAGTCATTCTGCTAACATCTCCTTTCTGTATTCCACAGAAGAAATTCAAACAAGTTTGGAACATTTTTGGGTCAACAGTCCCTTAAATCTTTTGCCCAAAATGTGATATTCATATGCCACAAGCATAAAACACAACCTTTAATAGCCGCAACATCACAAAGAGACATATGAAATCATTAGCTCCTCCAGTGACAGACACACACACAAAAAGCATCTTATGGTTCAATGACCAAAATGTAGTGAAAAATATGAGGTAGAACACATTAAAGTGTGTGCTCATTATCCAGTGCAGGTTTTATTCAGCACTTTATGTCCTTTTCTGCAAGCCCTACACGCACATTTGCTCGTCAAGGGTGGAGAATAGGGTCTCAAGTGCACACACGGGTAACTAACCAGCATTAAATGGCACCAGACTGCCCTTCCCCACGTCTCTGTAGTGTCGTTCACAGGGAAAGATACGAGCAGGAAAATGGCTGACTGCAAATACGGTTCTGGTTTAATGCATACCAGCACTCAGAGAAGGCAATAAAATGACGACGTTAACTGATATTAATGTAAGCACAGGAGCGAGAGAGAATATTACAGGAGAGGCGAGACACAGGGACAGAGCTCAGATGCTCAAAGCTTCCTTTATATCTTTATTTAGATTATTTTCTTCTCCTCTCCTCACCTACTGTACTTTTGGGGACAAAATATAAACAATCATTAATAAATACAATATCAAATACCTGATATATGAACATAAGAGCTGTAGTCATGACAATCAATGCATGTTCTCTTTTCAGAGGTTTATCCTCCAGAGACCCAAGCGCGAGTGCTGTGTACATTTTCCATTTCCCTTTATGATTTGTAACTAATAGCCCCTAATAAATATACCAAAAAAACTATTTTTTTAATCCTAATAATTGATGTCCTAATATGGAGACGGCGGGACTAAGTTGTGAAATTTTAAATAATACCATAAAATTGTTTATGTTTCCAGGAGTGTTGGTTATTCATGTTTTTGGGACTTTACACACATTACAGCTGATTTTCTGTATTGGAACAATGTATTGGGAAAAGTACAAATAGAATAAAAAAAACGATACAAATAAAAATGATTTGACTTGATTTGATTTTTATGCTAGAATGTTATTTTTTCTTACTTTGACAACAAAATCTCAATGTTCTCTCTGCACTGTCAAACATACAAGTGCTAGCCGGTGCTGAAGCATTTTACCAACCAGAAATTAGCATAATTTATTCTGATACAACAACTCATAGTCAGCATCATCCAATCACTGCCAACCATGTTAAAATAAAACAAAATGATACATTATAAATTCTAAATTTACGTACTGATTACCATTGTTCCATGTCTGCCAAACATGTTGAGGGGTCCAAACATCATACGTACCCTGAAACTGAACTTTTGGTCAGATGTTAGGAGTGAATTGGCAACATAGGAAAGTTTCCAAAAACATTCCTCCCATCTATCATTGGTCAAACTAACAGATAGCTCCGCCCCAAAATCAAACCATAGGTTGAGACATACAGTACATTTACATGCAATTTAAAACTTCGATTTCAGTCGAACTAAAACAATGATTCAAATTGAATTATTATTAAATTGTATTATCATATTAAATATTATGTAACCACATTAAAATCGTACCAGACTGATTCATGCGTAGTCGGAGTAACAGACCTAGATAGCTTGGCTTCCTCCAGCATGTTTACACGCAAATCAGACAACACTTGGCCTTGCCATTGTCTGCAATCTCCTTAAGACTGAGGAAAGAAGATATTACCAGCATTTCCTTAGCTAAAGTCCTTCCTTCAAATAATCAATTACACATTGTGCCACGTATACTTGGACAGACAGATGAAAACAGTTGCTTGACTACGCAAAAATCCGCTATAGCTCGATGACATGCTGACACGCTGGTGTCAGGAGCACAAACGCTCCCTCAACGTCAGTAAAACCAAGGAGCTTGTGGTGGACTTCAGGAAGAAAGACAGAGAACTCAGCCCCATCACCATTAATGGAGCACCGGTGGAGAGAGTCAGCAGTTTCAAGTTCCTCGGTGTCCACATTACTGAGGAACTCACATGGTCCGTCCACACTGAGGCAGTTGTGAAGAAGGCTCACCAGCACCTCTTCTTCCTGAGACGGCTGAGGAAGTTTGGAATGAACCACCACATCCTCACACGGTTCTACACCAGTACTGTAGAGAGCATCCTGACTGGCTGCATCACCGCCTGGTACGGCAATAGCACCGCCCACAACCGCAAAGACCTGCAAAGGGTGGTGCGAACTGCCAGAAACATCATCGGAGGTGAGCTTCCCTCCCTCCAGGATATATATAATAGGCGGTGTGTGAAAAAAGCTCGGAGGATTATCAGAGACTCCAGCCACCCGAGTCATGGTCTGCTCTCAATGCTTCCATCAGGCAGGCGGTATCGCAGCATCAGGACCCGCACCACCCGACTACATGACAGCTTCTTCCCCCAAGCAATAAGACTTTTGAACACTTGATCTCTCACGATCAACAATCAGCACTGCACTTTGATTTTTGATTATAACTGCAACTTTGCAATGTAAACGTACTGAATGTTCCCTTGCTAGACTGGATGGGATGCAATGTTCTTATAGCACCACAGACCCACAGTATGTACACGTTTCAGGGAAATCAACCAAAAATGCCTTATTAGTTGTCTCTGCATATTAAGTTGGGATACAAAAGGGTATTATTTGAAAAATTGACGCACACACACACCACCTTTAAATTCCTTACAATTCTGTAATCCCTACTATGCTTTATCTCTTCTTCACAATCTCTCTCGTCCTCCATTTGAGTCTAAACCAAATCAATACCTCCTCCATTCCAGCGTATTACCTCCCCTGTCCGTCCCTCCCCCTCCTTTCTCAATCTCTATGAATAACTCTCCCCTTTTCTTGCTCTCTCCAGTTTTATCAGGGTGAATCGGAACACTGCATTGCCCTTGAGCTCTTTCTCTCTGTCTTGCTGTCAGAGCACACAGTTTTGGCAGTTATGTAACGTGCTACTCTTTATAACACGTTGCTGAAATGTGCTCTGGATAATGTTCATTATATCTGCCCTTCGGCATCAAGAGGCAGGAAACAATATGTAGGGAAATCCAGATGCACAATCAAACCAAGCACCATTATATTAATCTAATCTGGCTACTGAAATGATATTCAGGATGATGTGATAGAATTTGGATTTGATTTTACGATTCATCATGAACAAACAGAGTGGCCCTGTATCAATAGACCTGCCCCCCCACAGTGGCCCCCCTAAATTGGAGTGGAAGATTGATAAATGTGGTATTTTCATTTTCCATCCCAATGAGAGTTCAGTGACCCCACATCATATTAAATAGACCAAACAAATTATATTTAAACAAAACATCAATGCATTATGATTGCATAATAATATTTTGCAGGGTAAAGTTTAATTTAAGTTAAATATTCATTAAATATTTGCTTATGGTTCATAAGAGATCGTCTGAAAAATCCACACACGTCACTGGTGTCCAAGTGTTCAATGCAACTGCTTTGCATGTTCTGTCTTAAACAATTATTAAAAAAAACATTAACATATTCTAAAGATTGTAAAATGCATGCATAACTTACACTTTAATTGGATTAATGAATAAATGAATACTTGGACACCTCCAACGTTTTAGTGCTGTGGGTGGATTTTCAGATGGTCCCTTACAAGCGCTAGTTAATGAAAGCCCATCTGAGCATTTTTATACATAATTCTCCAGCTATAACAAGCATTGACCCTTTGAGTTCAATGATTTATGCCTGTATGATATAGTCTTATATTCTTTAACCTAACTGTACTAATGATATCCTTGTAAAATTCCCAAACTCTAAGGATTGTTTTTTCCATCAGGACAATGCTCCATGCCACACAGACAGGTCAATCAAGGTATGGATGGAGGACCACCGGATCAAGACTTTGTCATGGCCATCCCAATCTCCAGACCTGAACCCCATTGAAAACCTCTGGAATGTGATCAAGAGGAAGATGGATGGCCACAAGCCATCAAACAAAGCCGAGCTGCTTAGATTTTTGTGCCAGGAGTGGCAGAAAATCACCCAGCAGTCTATCTGTCTGTCTGTCTGTCTGTCTGTCTGTCTGTCTATCTATCTATCTATCTATCTGTCTGTCTGTCTATATATATGTCTTCTGTCTGTCTATCTATCTATCTATCTATCTATCTATCTATCTATCTGTCTATATATATATGTCTCTGTCTGTCTGTCTGTCTGTCTGTCTGTCTATCTATCTATCTATCTATCTGTCTGTCTGTCTATCTATCTATCTATCTATGTCTCTGTCTATCAATCTATCTATCTACCTACCTACCTGTCTGTCTGTCTGTCTGTCTGTCTGTCTGTCTATCTATCTATCTATCTATCTATCTATCTGTCTGTCTGTCTATCTATCAAATCACCTTTATTAACCATTTTGGAGTAAATATATAATTATTAATATAATATAACTATAGTTTAAGAGCAAAATCTGTACATTATTCCAAACTTGATTTTGCTGTTTTGGAAGGAAATTGGTCATTTAATTCAGCAAAGTGACTTTCAACTGATCACAAAGTATAGTCAGCGCCATCACTATTTGAAAAAAGTCATTTTTGATCACTCCAACAACATATCCTTGAGTAATCATGCTAAATTCACTCATTTGGTGAGCAATTTATATATATATATATATAATAAAACAGTGACTGGCCAGTTGGTAAGCAAAATAAATACACTGTATAATTCTTTGAAAACAGATCAGATGGCAGTTCAGACCAGTGGAGGATTTCCCTGCTGACTGTGCAGTCAGAGTAAATCTAAGGAGACACTTAGCACTATGACCCTGCTGTGACCCCATGATGATGTCATATTGACATTAGGACACACTACTAACCAGTGCTGCACAGATCGGCTTCCTGCACCACAGGAAGTGCTTTCCTGCAGCTGCTACTTAATTCAAGATCCAATACAGACATTATTTCTTTGTTGTGACAGCACAAAATTCAATGGCAAAGAAGCAAAAATTCTGTTGATCAAAGCCAATCAAAAGCAATTCCACTGTCTTTTCCAGCTCAATTATTCATTGGAGAATCTTTCAAAGATTCCCTATAGACCTCATTCAGAGTAGACGTCATATTTGATTTGATGCAACTGAGGCTGTGAGGGATGGATGGATGTCTTAAAGAAATATTTCCCCCCAAAATGTATTCACCCTCATGTTGTTTCAAACCCATTTGACTTTCTTTCTTGCATGGAACACAAAAGGTAATGTAAGACAGAATGTAAGCCATTTTGAGTAAATGACAGAATTGTAATTTTTGCATGAACTGTCCCTCAAACCTCCATTGAACATGAAACATTCCTTTCAAATGCCCTCTAACTAACATCTAAAGTATAGAGTAGAATGGCAATCTCCATAGTGCATTATTGAATTGATCCAGATCATTATTATACAAAAAGTCAATTACATGCACCAGATCAATCAATATTGTATAAGCCAAAAGGGCACAGCATGACTGTAATTCACAATTACGGTAGTAGACTGTAATCATATTACATTAGGTTTTAAGCTGTAACCAATGATTGAAATTATTTTACACAACAAATATATATATATATATATATAAAGCAGAAAAATAAAGCAAATAAAGCATATTAATAATTAATTAATACATATAGTGCATTACAGTAGTTCCTATGCAATATTAATATGTACTGTATATTATGTATACAATATGAGTATGTAATATTCTGCAAAAATTAAGAGGAAAATATGTATTTGTAAAGAGTGGTCATTTTATGATTAGGATGCATACAGTAATATCTCAGAGGCCATATAGGCATGGGTCAATATTAGTGTTTAGTTTTAATTAATAGGATTGGTCTAATTGATTAAGGCCATTATTAATTGAAGCAGATCATATTCTTGTTTTTGTTTTGTTTTTAAATCAGGGTTTTACTCTTGTGCTATTAGTTTTATTCATATTTTAACGGTTTAGCAATCCATATTTTATTTTGTGTATTATAATTTTTAATGCCTCATTTATTGCACTTAAAACATCCAGAATGGATCTTTAGTATAAATTAAAATCAGACAAAATAATATAGATTTATAATGTCAACTATTATAAAAATGTGATAAAAACATCATAAAACATCAGCCGTAACATTATACACTAGGGCTAGGTAAAAATATAAATATTCCAATTAATCACAATCATCACTGGGACGATCCAGATATTGAGCTTTTACTTTTAATACTTTTTTTTGACTTAATTTTAATTGTGTTGATTATTATATCTATTGAATGTACTGCAATTAAACTAAACAGTTTGGGCCCTGTTGTTAATAATAATAAAAAATATTATATTTTCATAATTTAACAAGTTAGAAGGTTCCATGTAAAATGGTCATTATAACTTAATATATCCAAATGAATAAGAACTGAACTGTGGACTACACTCTTACTACTAATTTATTGAATTTGTCAACCAACGATGTCTAACAGTGTACAGTATGTACTAGATGCATCACACAAGATTATGTCACTATTTGTCATTTTTTATGGAAGTCATTAAAATTCTCACCACAGTGTCATTTCCAGCACATCACAAATTATGTATTGTGTTCACTAGAATTCTGTGGAGGAAATGGAAAGTATATGTTTAACATTTTTATAAATAAAATGGGTCTGTTTTGTTTTGCTAAGGCTAACAGGTGCAAAACAACAAAATCAAGCCACAGCACAATGAAAGCAGCAACACAACAAAATTATCTGAAAATAAAAGGCTTATTTCCTTTGTGCTGTGGCTTAATTATGTTGTAAATTAATTTCATTGTGTTGTGGCTTAATTTTATTGGGTTGTGTCTTAATTTTATTGTGTTGTGGGATAATTTTATTGTGTTGTGGGATCATTTTATTGTGTTGTGGCTTAATTTTATTGTGTTGTGGGATAATTTAATTGTGTTGTGTCTTAATTTTATTGTGTTGTGGCATAATTTCATTGTGTTGTGGCTTAATTTTATTGTGTCGTGGGATAATTTTATTGTGTCGTGGCTTAATTTTATTGTGTTGTTTCTTCATTTTATTGTGTTGTTTCTTCATTTTATTGTGTTGTGGCTTAATTTTATTGTGTTTTGGCTTAATTTTATTGTGTTGTGGGACAATTTTATTGTGTTGTGGGATAATTTTATTGTGTTGTTTCTTAATTTTATTGTGTTGTGGCTTAATTTTATTGTGTTGTGGGATAATTTTATTGTGTTGTGGCTTAATTTTATTGTGTTGTGGGATAATTTTATTGTGTTGTGTCTTAATTTTATTGTGTTGTTTCTTCATTTTATTGTGTTGTGGCTTAATTTTATTGTGTTGTTTCTTCATTTTATTGTGTTGTGGCTTAATTTTATTGTGTTGTTTCTTCATTTTATTGTGTTGTGGCTTAATTTTATTGTGTTGTGGGACAATTTTATTGTGTTGTTTCTTAATTTTATTGTGTTGTTTCTTAATTTTATTGTGTTGTGGCTTAATTTTATTGTGCTGTGGGATAATTTTATTGTGTTGTGGCTTAATTTTATTGTGTTGTGGCTTAATTTTATTGTGTTGTTTCTTCATTTTATTGTGTTGTGGCTTAATTTTATTGTGTTGTGGCTTAATTTTATTGTGTTGTTTCTTCATTTTATTGTGTTGTGGCTTAATTTTATTGGGTTGTGTCTTAATTTTATTGTGTTTGGGATAATTTTATTGTGTTGTGGCTTAATTTTATTGTGTTGTTTCTTCATTTTATTGTGTTGTGGCTTAATTTTATTGTGTTGTTTCTTCATTTTATTGTGTTGTGGCTTAATTTTATTGTGTTGTGGGACAATTTTATTGTGTTGTTTCTTAATTTTATTGTGTTGTTTCTTAATTTTATTGTGTTGTGGCTTAATTTTATTGTGCTGTGGGATAATTTTATTGTGTTGTGGCTTAATTTTATTGTGTTGTGGCTTAATTTTATTGTGTTGTTTCTTCATTTTATTGTGTTGTGGCTTAATTTTATTGTGTTGTGGCTTAATTTTATTGTGTTGTGGCTTAATTTTATTGGGTTGTGTCTTAATTTTATTGTGTTGTGGGATAATTTTATTGTGTTGTGGGATCATTTTATTGTGTTGTGGCTTAATTTTATTGTGTTGTGGGATAATTTTATTGTGTTGTTTCTTCATTTTATTGTGTTGTGGCTTAATTTTATTGTGTTGTTTCTTCATTTTATTGTGTTGTGGCTTAATTTTATTGTGTTGTGGGACAATTTTATTGTGTTGTTTCTTAATTTTATTGTGTTGTTTCTTAATTTTATTGTGTTGTGGCTTAATTTTATTGTGCTGTGGGATAATTTTATTGTGTTGTGGCTTAATTTTATTGTGTTGTGGCTTAATTTTATTGTGTTGTTTCTTCATTTTATTGTGTTGTGTCTTAATTTCATTGTGTTGTGGCTTAATTTTATTGTGTTGTGGGATAATTTTATTGTGTCGTGGCTTAATTTTATTGTGTTGTGGCTTAATTTTATTGTGTTGTTTCTTCATTTTATTGTGTTGTGGCTTAATTTTATTGTGTTGTGGCTTAATTTTATTGTGTTGTGGGACAATTTTATTGTGTTGTGGGATAATTTTATTGTGTTGTTTCTTAATTTTATTGTGTTGTGGCTTAATTTTATTGTGTTGTGGGATAATTGTATTGTGTTGTGGCTTAATTTTATTGTGTTGTGGGATAATTTTATTGTGTTGTGGCTTAATTTTATTGTGTTGTGGCTTAATTTTATTGTGTTGTTTCTTCATTTTATTGTGTTGTGGCTTAATTTTATTGTGTTGTTTCTTCATTTTATTGTGTTGTGGCTTAATTTTATTGTGTTGTGGGACAATTTTATTGTGTTGTTTCTTAATTTTATTGTGTTGTTTCTTAATTTTATTGTGTTGTGGCTTAATTTTATTGTGTTGTGGGATAATTTTATTGTGTTGTGGCTTAATTTTATTGTGTTGTTTCTTCATTTTATTGTGTTGTGGCTTAATTTTATTGTGTTGTTTCTTCATTTTATTGTGTTGTGGCTTAATTTTATTGTGTTGTGGGACAATTTTATTGTGTTGTTTCTTAATTTTATTGTGTTGTTTCTTAATTTTATTGTGTTGTGGCTTAATTTTATTGTGCTGTGGGATAATTTTATTGTGTTGTGGCTTAATTTTATTGTGTTGTGGCTTAATTTTATTGTGTTGTTTCTTCATTTTATTGTGTTGTGGCTTAATTTTATTGTGTTGTGGCTTAATTTTATTGTGTTGTTTCTTCATTTTATTGTGTTGTGGCTTAATTTTATTGGGTTGTGTCTTAATTTTATTGTGTTTGGGATAATTTTATTGTGTTGTGGCTTAATTTTATTGTGTTGTTTCTTCATTTTATTGTGTTGTGGCTTAATTTTATTGTGTTGTTTCTTCATTTTATTGTGTTGTGGCTTAATTTTATTGTGTTGTGGGACAATTTTATTGTGTTGTTTCTTAATTTTATTGTGTTGTTTCTTAATTTTATTGTGTTGTGGCTTAATTTTATTGTGCTGTGGGATAATTTTATTGTGTTGTGGCTTAATTTTATTGTGTTGTGGCTTAATTTTATTGTGTTGTTTCTTCATTTTATTGTGTTGTGGCTTAATTTTATTGTGTTGTGGCTTAATTTTATTGTGTTGTGGCTTAATTTTATTGGGTTGTGTCTTAATTTTATTGTGTTGTGGGATAATTTTATTGTGTTGTGGGATCATTTTATTGTGTTGTGGCTTAATTTTATTGTGTTGTGGGATAATTTAATTGTGTTGTGTCTTAATTTCATTGTGTTGTGGCTTAATTTTATTGTGTTGTGGGATAATTTTATTGTGTCGTGGCTTAATTTTATTGTGTTGTTTCTTCATTTTATTGTGTTGTGGCTTAATTTTATTGTGTTGTGGCTTAATTTTATTGTGTTGTGGGACAATTTTATTGTGTTGTGGGATAATTTTATTGTGTTGTTTCTTAATTTTATTGTGTTGTGGCTTAATTTTATTGTGTTGTGGGATAATTTTATTGTGTTGTGGCTTAATTTTATTGTGTTGTGGGACAATTTTATTGTGTTGTGGCTTAATTTTATTGTGTTGTGGCTTAATTTTATTGTGTTGTTTCTTCATTTTATTGTGTTGTGGCTTAATTTTATTGTGTTGTGGCTTAATTTTATTGTGTTGTGGGATAATTTTATTGTGTTGTGTCTTAATTTTATTGTGTTGTTTCTTCATTTTATTGTGTTGTGGCTTAATTTTATTGTGTTGTTTCTTCATTTTATTGTGTTGTGGCTTAATTTTATTGTGTTGTTTCTTCATTTTATTGTGTTGTGGCTTAATTTTATTGTGTTGTGGGACAATTTTATTGTGTTGTTTCTTAATTTTATTGTGTTGTTTCTTAATTTTATTGTGTTGTGGCTTAATTTTATTGTGCTGTGGGATAATTTTATTGTGTTGTGGCTTAATTTTATTGTGTTGTGGCTTAATTTTATTGTGTTGTTTCTTCATTTTATTGTGTTGTGGCTTAATTTTATTGTGTTGTGGCTTAATTTTATTGTGTTGTTTCTTCATTTTATTGTGTTGTGGCTTAATTTTATTGGGTTGTGTCTTAATTTTATTGTGTTTGGGATAATTTTATTGTGTTGTGGCTTAATTTTATTGTGTTGTTTCTTCATTTTATTGTGTTGTGGCTTAATTTTATTGTGTTGTTTCTTCATTTTATTGTGTTGTGGCTTAATTTTATTGTGTTGTGGGACAATTTTATTGTGTTGTTTCTTAATTTTATTGTGTTGTTTCTTAATTTTATTGTGTTGTGGCTTAATTTTATTGTGCTGTGGGATAATTTTATTGTGTTGTGGCTTAATTTTATTGTGTTGTGGCTTAATTTTATTGTGTTGTTTCTTCATTTTATTGTGTTGTGGCTTAATTTTATTGTGTTGTGGCTTAATTTTATTGTGTTGTGGCTTAATTTTATTGGGTTGTGTCTTAATTTTATTGTGTTGTGGGATAATTTTATTGTGTTGTGGGATCATTTTATTGTGTTGTGGCTTAATTTTATTGTGTTGTGGGATAATTTAATTGTGTTGTGTCTTAATTTCATTGTGTTGTGGCTTAATTTTATTGTGTTGTGGGATAATTTTATTGTGTCGTGGCTTAATTTTATTGTGTTGTGGCTTAATTTTATTGTGTTGTTTCTTCATTTTATTGTGTTGTGGGATAATTTTATTGTGTTGTGGCTTAATTTTATTGTGTTGTGGGACAATTTTATTGTGTTGTGGGATAATTTTATTGTGTTGTTTCTTAATTTTATTGTGTTGTGGCTTAATTTTATTGTGTTGTGGGATAATTGTATTGTGTTGTGGCTTAATTTTATTGTGTTGTGGGATAATTTTATTGTGTTGTGGCTTAATTTTATTGTGTTGTGGCTTAATTTTATTGTGTTGTTTCTTCATTTTATTGTGTTGTGGCTTAATTTTATTGTGTTGTTTCTTCATTTTATTGTGTTGTGGCTTAATTTTATTGTGTTGTTTCTTCATTTTATTGTGTTGTGGCTTAATTTTATTGTGTTGTGGGACAATTTTATTGTGTTGTTTCTTAATTTTATTGTGTTGTTTCTTAATTTTATTGTGTTGTGGCTTAATTTTATTGTGTTGTGGGATAATTTTATTGTGTTGTGGCTTAATTTTATTGTGTTGTTTCTTCATTTTATTGTGTTGTGGCTTAATTTTATTGTGTTGTTTCTTCATTTTATTGTGTTGTGGCTTAATTTTATTGTGTTGTGGGACAATTTTATTGTGTTGTTTCTTAATTTTATTGTGTTGTGGCTTAATTTTATTGTGCTGTGGGATAATTTTATTGTGTTGTGGCTTAATTTTATTGTGTTGTGGCTTAATTTTATTGTGTTGTTTCTTCATTTTATTGTGTTGTGGCTTAATTTTATTGTGTTGTTTCTTCATTTTATTGTGTTGTGGCTTAATTTTATTGTGTTGTTTCTTCATTTTATTGTGTTGTGGCTTAATTTTATTGTGTTGTGGGACAATTTTATTGTGTTGTTTCTTAATTTTATTGTGTTGTTTCTTAATTTTATTGTGTTGTGGCTTAATTTTATTGTGTTGTGGGATAATTTTATTGTGTTGTGGCTTAATTTTATTGTGTTGTTTCTTCATTTTATTGTGTTGTGGCTTAATTTTATTGTGTTGTTTCTTCATTTTATTGTGTTGTGGCTTAATTTTATTGTGTTGTGGGACAATTTTATTGTGTTGTTTCTTAATTTTATTGTGTTGTTTCTTAATTTTATTGTGTTGTGGCTTAATTTTATTGTGCTGTGGGATAATTTTATTGTGTTGTGGCTTAATTTTATTGTGTTGTGGCTTAATTTTATTGTGTTGTTTCTTCATTTTATTGTGTTGTGGCTTAATTTTATTGTGTTGTGGCTTAATTTTATTGTGTTGTTTCTTCATTTTATTGTGTTGTGGCTTAATTTTATTGGGTTGTGTCTTAATTTTATTGTGTTTGGGATAATTTTATTGTGTTGTGGCTTAATTTTATTGTGTTGTTTCTTCATTTTATTGTGTTGTGGCTTAATTTTATTGTGTTGTTTCTTCATTTTATTGTGTTGTGGCTTAATTTTATTGTGTTGTGGGACAATTTTATTGTGTTGTTTCTTAATTTTATTGTGTTGTTTCTTAATTTTATTGTGCTGTGGGATAATTTTATTGTGTTGTGGCTTAATTTTATTGTGTTGTGGCTTAATTTTATTGTGTTGTGGCTTAATTTTATTGTGTTGTTTCTTCATTTTATTGTGTTGTGGCTTAATTTTATTGTGTTGTGGCTTAATTTTATTGTGTTGTGGCTTAATTTTATTGGGTTGTGTCTTAATTTTATTGTGTTGTGGGATAATTTTATTGTGTTGTGGGATCATTTTATTGTGTTGTGGCTTAATTTTATTGTGTTGTGGGATAATTTAATTGTGTTGTGTCTTAATTTCATTGTGTTGTGGCTTAATTTTATTGTGTTGTGGGATAATTTTATTGTGTCGTGGCTTAATTTTATTGTGTTGTGGCTTAATTTTATTGTGTTGTTTCTTCATTTTATTGTGTTGTGGCTTAATTTTATTGTGTTGTGGCTTAATTTTATTGTGTTGTGGGACAATTTTATTGTGTTGTGGGATAATTTTATTGTGTTGTTTCTTAATTTTATTGTGTTGTGGCTTAATTTTATTGTGTTGTGGGATAATTTTATTGTGTTGTGGCTTAATTTTATTGTGTTGTGGGATAATTTTATTGTGTTGTGGCTTAATTTTATTGTGTTGTGGCTTAATTTTATTGTGTTGTTTCTTCATTTTATTGTGTTGTGGCTTAATTTTATTGTGTTGTGGCTTAATTTTATTGTGTTGTTTCTTCATTTTATTGTGTTGTGGCTTAATTTTATTGTGTTGTTTCTTCATTTTATTGTGTTGTGGCTTAATTTTATTGTGTTGTTTCTTCATTTTATTGTGTTGTGGCTTAATTTTATTGTGTTGTGGGACAATTTTATTGTGTTGTGGCTTAATTTTATTGTGTTGTTTCTTCATTTTATTGTGTTGTGGCTTAATTTTATTGTGTTGTGGCTTAATTTTATTGTGTTGTTTCTTCATTTTATTGTGTTGTGGCTTAATTTTATTGTGTTGTTTCTTCATTTTATTGTGTTGTGGCTTAATTTTATTGTGTTGTGGCTTAATTTTATTGTGTTGTTTCTTCATTTTATTGTGTTGTGGCTTAATTTTATTGTGTTGTGGCTTAATTTTATTGTGTTGTTTCTTCATTTTATTGTGTTGTGGCTTAATTTTATTGTGTTGTTTCTTCATTTTATTGTGTTGTGGCTTAATTTTATTGTGTTGTGGCTTAATTTTATTGTGTTGTGGGACAATTTTATTGTGTTGTGGGATAATTTTATTGTGTTGTTTCTTAATTTTATTGTGTTGTGGCTTAATTTTATTGTGTTGTGGCTTAATTTTATTGTGTTGTGGGATAATTTTATTGTGTTGTGGCTTAATTTTATTGTGTTGTGGCTTAATTTTATTGTGTTGTGGGATAATTTTATTGTGTTGTGGCTTAATTTTATTGTGTTGTGGGATAATTTTATTGTGTTGTGGCTTAATTTTATTGTGTTGTGGGATAATTTTATTGTGTTGTGGGATAATTTTATTGTGTTGTTTCTTAATTTTATTGTGTTGTTTCTTAATTTTATTGTGTTGTGGCTTAATTTTATTGTGTTGTGGGATAATTTTATTGTGTTGTGGCTTAATTTTATTGTGTTGTTTCTTCATTTTATTGTGTTGTGGCTTAATTTTATTGTGTTGTTTCTTCATTTTATTGTGTTGTGGCTTAATTTTATTGTGTTGTGGGACAATTTTATTGTGTTGTTTCTTAATTTTATTGTGTTGTTTCTTAATTTTATTGTGTTGTGGCTTAATTTTATTGTGCTGTGGGATAATTTTATTGTGTTGTGGCTTAATTTTATTGTGTTGTGGCTTAATTTTATTGTGTTGTTTCTTCATTTTATTGTGTTGTGGCTTAATTTTATTGTGTTGTGGCTTAATTTTATTGTGTTGTTTCTTCATTTTATTGTGTTGTGGCTTAATTTTATTGGGTTGTGTCTTAATTTTATTGTGTTTGGGATAATTTTATTGTGTTGTGGCTTAATTTTATTGTGTTGTTTCTTCATTTTATTGTGTTGTGGCTTAATTTTATTGTGTTGTTTCTTCATTTTATTGTGTTGTGGCTTAATTTTATTGTGTTGTGGGACAATTTTATTGTGTTGTTTCTTAATTTTATTGTGTTGTTTCTTAATTTTATTGTGTTGTGGCTTAATTTTATTGTGCTGTGGGATAATTTTATTGTGTTGTGGCTTAATTTTATTGTGTTGTGGCTTAATTTTATTGTGTTGTTTCTTCATTTTATTGTGTTGTGGCTTAATTTTATTGTGTTGTGGCTTAATTTTATTGTGTTGTGGCTTAATTTTATTGGGTTGTGTCTTAATTTTATTGTGTTGTGGGATAATTTTATTGTGTTGTGGGATCATTTTATTGTGTTGTGGCTTAATTTTATTGTGTTGTGGGATAATTTAATTGTGTTGTGTCTTAATTTCATTGTGTTGTGGCTTAATTTTATTGTGTTGTGGGATAATTTTATTGTGTCGTGGCTTAATTTTATTGTGTTGTTTCTTCATTTTATTGTGTTGTGGCTTAATTTTATTGTGTTGTGGCTTAATTTTATTGTGTTGTGGGACAATTTTATTGTGTTGTGGGATAATTTTATTGTGTTGTTTCTTAATTTTATTGTGTTGTGGCTTAATTTTATTGTGTTGTGGGATAATTTTATTGTGTTGTGGCTTAATTTTATTGTGTTGTGGGACAATTTTATTGTGTTGTGGCTTAATTTTATTGTGTTGTGGCTTAATTTTATTGTGTTGTTTCTTCATTTTATTGTGTTGTGGCTTAATTTTATTGTGTTGTGGCTTAATTTTATTGTGTTGTGGGATAATTTTATTGTGTTGTGTCTTAATTTTATTGTGTTGTTTCTTCATTTTATTGTGTTGTGGCTTAATTTTATTGTGTTGTTTCTTCATTTTATTGTGTTGTGGCTTAATTTTATTGTGTTGTTTCTTCATTTTATTGTGTTGTGGCTTAATTTTATTGTGTTGTGGGACAATTTTATTGTGTTGTTTCTTAATTTTATTGTGTTGTTTCTTAATTTTATTGTGTTGTGGCTTAATTTTATTGTGCTGTGGGATAATTTTATTGTGTTGTGGCTTAATTTTATTGTGTTGTGGCTTAATTTTATTGTGTTGTTTCTTCATTTTATTGTGTTGTGGCTTAATTTTATTGTGTTGTGGCTTAATTTTATTGTGTTGTTTCTTCATTTTATTGTGTTGTGGCTTAATTTTATTGGGTTGTGTCTTAATTTTATTGTGTTTGGGATAATTTTATTGTGTTGTGGCTTAATTTTATTGTGTTGTTTCTTCATTTTATTGTGTTGTGGCTTAATTTTATTGTGTTGTTTCTTCATTTTATTGTGTTGTGGCTTAATTTTATTGTGTTGTGGGACAATTTTATTGTGTTGTTTCTTAATTTTATTGTGTTGTTTCTTAATTTTATTGTGTTGTGGCTTAATTTTATTGTGCTGTGGGATAATTTTATTGTGTTGTGGCTTAATTTTATTGTGTTGTGGCTTAATTTTATTGTGTTGTTTCTTCATTTTATTGTGTTGTGGCTTAATTTTATTGTGTTGTGGCTTAATTTTATTGTGTTGTGGCTTAATTTTATTGGGTTGTGTCTTAATTTTATTGTGTTGTGGGATAATTTTATTGTGTTGTGGGATCATTTTATTGTGTTGTGGCTTAATTTTATTGTGTTGTGGGATAATTTAATTGTGTTGTGTCTTAATTTCATTGTGTTGTGGCTTAATTTTATTGTGTTGTGGGATAATTTTATTGTGTCGTGGCTTAATTTTATTGTGTTGTGGCTTAATTTTATTGTGTTGTTTCTTCATTTTATTGTGTTGTGGGATAATTTTATTGTGTTGTGGCTTAATTTTATTGTGTTGTGGGACAATTTTATTGTGTTGTGGGATAATTTTATTGTGTTGTTTCTTAATTTTATTGTGTTGTGGCTTAATTTTATTGTGTTGTGGGATAATTGTATTGTGTTGTGGCTTAATTTTATTGTGTTGTGGGATAATTTTATTGTGTTGTGGCTTAATTTTATTGTGTTGTGGCTTAATTTTATTGTGTTGTTTCTTCATTTTATTGTGTTGTGGCTTAATTTTATTGTGTTGTTTCTTCATTTTATTGTGTTGTGGCTTAATTTTATTGTGTTGTTTCTTCATTTTATTGTGTTGTGGCTTAATTTTATTGTGTTGTGGGACAATTTTATTGTGTTGTTTCTTAATTTTATTGTGTTGTTTCTTAATTTTATTGTGTTGTGGCTTAATTTTATTGTGTTGTGGGATAATTTTATTGTGTTGTGGCTTAATTTTATTGTGTTGTTTCTTCATTTTATTGTGTTGTGGCTTAATTTTATTGTGTTGTTTCTTCATTTTATTGTGTTGTGGCTTAATTTTATTGTGTTGTGGGACAATTTTATTGTGTTGTTTCTTAATTTTATTGTGTTGTGGCTTAATTTTATTGTGCTGTGGGATAATTTTATTGTGTTGTGGCTTAATTTTATTGTGTTGTGGCTTAATTTTATTGTGTTGTTTCTTCATTTTATTGTGTTGTGGCTTAATTTTATTGTGTTGTTTCTTCATTTTATTGTGTTGTGGCTTAATTTTATTGTGTTGTTTCTTCATTTTATTGTGTTGTGGCTTAATTTTATTGTGTTGTGGGACAATTTTATTGTGTTGTTTCTTAATTTTATTGTGTTGTTTCTTAATTTTATTGTGTTGTGGCTTAATTTTATTGTGTTGTGGGATAATTTTATTGTGTTGTGGCTTAATTTTATTGTGTTGTTTCTTCATTTTATTGTGTTGTGGCTTAATTTTATTGTGTTGTTTCTTCATTTTATTGTGTTGTGGCTTAATTTTATTGTGTTGTGGGACAATTTTATTGTGTTGTTTCTTAATTTTATTGTGTTGTTTCTTAATTTTATTGTGTTGTGGCTTAATTTTATTGTGCTGTGGGATAATTTTATTGTGTTGTGGCTTAATTTTATTGTGTTGTGGCTTAATTTTATTGTGTTGTTTCTTCATTTTATTGTGTTGTGGCTTAATTTTATTGTGTTGTGGCTTAATTTTATTGTGTTGTTTCTTCATTTTATTGTGTTGTGGCTTAATTTTATTGGGTTGTGTCTTAATTTTATTGTGTTTGGGATAATTTTATTGTGTTGTGGCTTAATTTTATTGTGTTGTTTCTTCATTTTATTGTGTTGTGGCTTAATTTTATTGTGTTGTTTCTTCATTTTATTGTGTTGTGGCTTAATTTTATTGTGTTGTGGGACAATTTTATTGTGTTGTTTCTTAATTTTATTGTGTTGTTTCTTAATTTTATTGTGCTGTGGGATAATTTTATTGTGTTGTGGCTTAATTTTATTGTGTTGTGGCTTAATTTTATTGTGTTGTGGCTTAATTTTATTGTGTTGTTTCTTCATTTTATTGTGTTGTGGCTTAATTTTATTGTGTTGTGGCTTAATTTTATTGTGTTGTGGCTTAATTTTATTGGGTTGTGTCTTAATTTTATTGTGTTGTGGGATAATTTTATTGTGTTGTGGGATCATTTTATTGTGTTGTGGCTTAATTTTATTGTGTTGTGGGATAATTTAATTGTGTTGTGTCTTAATTTCATTGTGTTGTGGCTTAATTTTATTGTGTTGTGGGATAATTTTATTGTGTCGTGGCTTAATTTTATTGTGTTGTGGCTTAATTTTATTGTGTTGTTTCTTCATTTTATTGTGTTGTGGCTTAATTTTATTGTGTTGTGGCTTAATTTTATTGTGTTGTGGGACAATTTTATTGTGTTGTGGGATAATTTTATTGTGTTGTTTCTTAATTTTATTGTGTTGTGGCTTAATTTTATTGTGTTGTGGGATAATTTTATTGTGTTGTGGCTTAATTTTATTGTGTTGTGGGATAATTTTATTGTGTTGTGGCTTAATTTTATTGTGTTGTGGCTTAATTTTATTGTGTTGTTTCTTCATTTTATTGTGTTGTGGCTTAATTTTATTGTGTTGTGGCTTAATTTTATTGTGTTGTTTCTTCATTTTATTGTGTTGTGGCTTAATTTTATTGTGTTGTTTCTTCATTTTATTGTGTTGTGGCTTAATTTTATTGTGTTGTTTCTTCATTTTATTGTGTTGTGGCTTAATTTTATTGTGTTGTGGGACAATTTTATTGTGTTGTGGCTTAATTTTATTGTGTTGTTTCTTCATTTTATTGTGTTGTGGCTTAATTTTATTGTGTTGTGGCTTAATTTTATTGTGTTGTTTCTTCATTTTATTGTGTTGTGGCTTAATTTTATTGTGTTGTTTCTTCATTTTATTGTGTTGTGGCTTAATTTTATTGTGTTGTGGCTTAATTTTATTGTGTTGTTTCTTCATTTTATTGTGTTGTGGCTTAATTTTATTGTGTTGTGGCTTAATTTTATTGTGTTGTTTCTTCATTTTATTGTGTTGTGGCTTAATTTTATTGTGTTGTTTCTTCATTTTATTGTGTTGTGGCTTAATTTTATTGTGTTGTGGCTTAATTTTATTGTGTTGTGGGACAATTTTATTGTGTTGTGGGATAATTTTATTGTGTTGTTTCTTAATTTTATTGTGTTGTGGCTTAATTTTATTGTGTTGTGGCTTAATTTTATTGTGTTGTGGGATAATTTTATTGTGTTGTGGCTTAATTTTATTGTGTTGTGGCTTAATTTTATTGTGTTGTGGGATAATTTTATTGTGTTGTGGCTTAATTTTATTGTGTTGTGGGATAATTTTATTGTGTTGTGGCTTAATTTTATTGTGTTGTGGGATAATTTTATTGTGTTGTGGGATAATTTTATTGTGTTGTGGCTTAATTTTATTGTGTTGTGGCTTAATTTTATTGTGTTGTGGGATAATTTTATTGTGTTGTGGCTTAATTTTATTGTGTTGTGGGATAATTTTATTGTGTTGTGGGATAATTTTATTGTGTTGTGGCTTGACTGTTAAATACATTTGTACTTTAATTTATACACATCTAATAACAGCAACTGAGATACACAACAGTACAATTACTCAAAAAATCACTAAGCATTTTTGAAAAACAAATTGCTTCACCACTGACAAACCTGTCAGTAGATTTTGGAACTGACACATGTTGGCCGGTGCCAATGTCAGACTTTAACATTGTCCTGGGCCCTGTGACAATAGGGGGCCAACTGAGGTCCTCTATCGTATAGGCTACTCATTGAACTAAGGGAAGCCCATAAACATTTTTAAAGGACGCTATGAATGTCAACTGCAAAATTAAAGGAGGGACTGAAGAAATGAACTCCACCTGACATTGTACGATGACCTGGGTGATTGAAAATCTTTCCAGACAGTCTAGTGTTTAACAAAGCCTCGTATCACGGCTCTGATGGGGTCGCACCTCCCACCGAAACACCGTAAATTCACTGTAGTAATATACAGACAGCTTCATGCACCCATCCCCCTCACTTCATCTCTCTCTGTTTTTTTTACACTTGCCAAGGTCTGTTATGATGATAGATGCGAGAGGAAAGCAGTGATTTACAGTAACATATACATTTAAATCTTACCGGCAGGCTAAAGAGAGACGAGACAGTGAGAGATGAAAAGAAAGCTATTCATCCATCAACGTCAAACCACGTGTGAATTTCTGTCATATAATTTGGTAGAGGATGCACTTCAACAGCTGAGAAAGTAATATGGCTTCACATACACAAAAAATGCACATGCACGCAACACACACACAATCTATATATACTTGCATGCCCACACCTGTTTTTCGTGTTTCAGAAGATTTACTGCAATCTAAACATCAGGACCAACAGTGACTGTAAGTGGCTTATTTTTCATGTAGCATATCACATCTTACATATGTATAAATCTATATTGCATATACTGTACATATGGAGACAGTTAAAAAAGTGTAACTTGTTCAATGGAAGAAAGAAAAGCTTAGGGTAAAAAAAAAAAAGTCTGATTTTAGGGATTATTTCAACAAAATCGCATTGCTTAAAGGAATATTCTTTAAAAGGAATATATCACCCACAAATCACCCTCATGCCATCCCAGATGTGTACACAAACAAAGATTTTTAGCAGAATATCTCAGCTCTTTTGGTCCATACAATGCAAGTGAATGGGTACCAAAATGTTGAAGCTCCAAAAATCACATAAGGCATCATAAAAGTAATCCACAAGACTCCGGTGGTTAAATCAATGTCTTCAGAAGCGATATGATAGGTGTGGGTGAGAAATAGACCCATATTTAAGTATTTTCTTACTGTAAATTCTCCTACCTGCTGAATCAGTCCCCGCTTTAACTTTCACATTCTTCTTCTTCTCTTTTTTGGTGATTCAGTCTTCATGCATATCGCCCCCTACTGGGCAGGGAGAAGAATTTCTAGCAAAAAACGTCTTAAATATGGATCTTTTTCTAACCCACACCAATCATATCACTTCTAAAGACATTGATTAAACCACTGGATTACTTTTATGATGCCTTTATGTGCTTTTTGGAGCGTCAACATTTTGGCACCCATTCATATGCATTGTATGAACCTACAGAGCTAAAATATGACAAATCAAAAAATCTGGGATGGAATGAGGGTGAGTAAATTATTTTTGGTAAAGTACATTTTTGGGTGAACAATCTCTTTAAGCTCTCATCAACAGCTGCATGATAGCTGTAGGATGATTAAGACAACTTTTAAGATTAATTTAAGATTAATTAACACACATTTCTGCCCTCTGGCCCCATAGACTTCCATTGTCATTTATTGTTTTCAAACTGAGGGACAAGTCAAACAGCTGTACCATGTGTGCAATTTCTTATGTTTGTTTGTTTTTAACTTACTGTACAAGTCTAACACCATGTCTACACCGGATGTGAGTGGCGCATTGCGCCAACGGACATGCCCGTAGACAGGGTGTAACTTACACTACTGTACAGTACATAATACAGTCTAAATGGTGATTGTACAGCAACAAAATAAACCTTCATCCACCTAGAAAAGTAGTCTTACCTCAAAGGATGACTGAAATCGTTTTTACAGATCAAAAAATAAAATGACCTGACGTGTTTCTGTGGTAATTAAATTCTGCCTCACAAAGGCAACCCGGAAACTTCATCTAACTAGGCCAAGCTTTATTTTTTTATTTGCACAAGAACAATTTTTTTTGACACAGGCATACAGGTGTAGGAGCTAAGGAAAGTTCTCACCTGAGCCATTGGAAACCTTAGGAAAACCCTTCAACTCTTAATCTCTCCCTCTCTTATACACACACACACACACGCGCTGACTTCATAAAACACTTAAGAGGCTTAATTAGCTATTCAAAATCAACAGTCACACAATAGGCCCTCCCCCTCCCAGTGGCTACCTAACGGGACCTGAATGAGAACAGGGCAATGTGGGGAGTGCCTCTCTCTTAAAAAAATGCCATTGTTTTAATTGCCCTGCAAGAGCTTGTCTTCTCTGATTCTAAAAAGGTCTATTCTGCCTCAAATCCTGCCTTTCACTGAAGCACTACCTCCATTTTGTATAGGCCATTATGCAGCAAACAATTGCCTCTAAACCAACATGGTGTGCAGAGTTGCCCCTGTCAAAGTTCAGGTTCTGGATTCCCCTATTGCCACTTTTTCCCTCCATTTACCCTCACAGTGGCACTTATGACAGCACTACAAGAGGTGCATTTTCCCGCTCCTTTGCTTTATTCACTTTGACACCTCCTTCTATCAGAAAAATGTATAAAGCAGTGTGTCAATAGGGAATGTTTGGAATGCATACTTCCATACTACTTGTACTTAATTTGCAGTATCTATACTGTGCACAGGATCTATTTGTATTGAATACCTGGATGACCTACTAGAGATGCAAAAATGTGCAGTATACAACAGAGCATTTTGCATGGAATATCACAATGCAGCACTCGATTCGACCTTACACTTTCAATGTCACGAATGAAGCGGAAGTAATTACAGCCGCAATTGTTTTTATTTTGTTCTAGATGCATTTGATTGGACTTCCAAAAGTTAAGACATTGGAATAATTGGAATAATTCCAATATGACAACTGAACGTCACTGAAATAAACATAAGACGTAATGAGGTAATGCGACAATAACGTAGCACTCTTCCGTTTGAAATGTTTATTGGTGCATGGTTCGAACTGTTTCACATTCTAGTTTTAAGAAGTAGGCAGTATACTGTATATATTAAGTACTTTTCAAAAGCAGTACGGATGTATCCCAAACCGAAAAGTCAAATCTTGGCCAAACTACCAAAATTGGTATAACGATGAACACAACGTAGCAACAGATTTTTGCGTTGAAGCATTTATCAGTTGCATGTAGTTTCGTTTCATACTACTTAAAAATAGTAAGCAATATTAAGTGTATACTAAGCAGCATTTCAAAAGCAATCATATTTAGCCATCCGAACAGTCACAATTTGGTCAAACATCCAAAATTGGATAAAAAATAAACAAACACAAATTAGCATGCTAAAGAACAGCGCATTGAAGTGTTTATAGTTTACATGTTTCATATCTTTTCACAGTATTTAAAAATAGTAGGCAATATTCAGTGTATACTATTGGTTATTGGTCGAACTACCAAATTGGATAAAAAAATGCAACAGAATGCATACTATACCATACCATAATGTAGCATACTACAAAACATTGCATTGAAACGTTTATCATTTGCATGCTTCATGTAATTTCATACTATTTATAAATAGTAGGCGATATTCATACTAAGCGTATCCTAAGCAGTATTTCAAAAGCAGTAGGTTAAACTACCAAAGTTAAATAAATACATTTAATAAGTACACAATTTACTGTACTACAGGATGTCACCTAGAAACATTTGTTTTAAAATACTAGGCAGAATGCAGTTGATACTGCTCAGAATGCAGTATGCTAAATTACATTCTGAACACAACCACTCGTTTGAGTTCCCTGTTGTAATGTCTCTTTTCCCCTCCTCCGTTGTTATGGTACATTCTTGCATTGTACACGCTGCATTCTTCATAGAGTTAAGTGTGAGGGAGTTTACACTGGACACTGCTAATGTTAGCTCAATTTTAAATGACATTTGGCAGCAAGTAGTACAGCACCCAAACACATGTATATAAACACACCTACACACATGTGCACATAAAAAGTGAGACTCCCTACAAAAAACTCCACATTTATCCAAATGTGATGGTTCAGCAGGATTTCTGTGCAAATTCTGACAAAGGAGACTGCACGCACACACACACACACACACACACATGAAGAATAAATGTGGCAGTAACATCCTTCAACACAGAGGACAATTTTACTGCTCTGAGGTTTCTCTTTCATAGCTTAGGAGACATAATGGAGTTCTTGTTTCTGTTTCATTTAATTATCAGCTTTGACTCTGATGTTTCTCCAACAGTTCTTTAGGAGAAAATATATACAGTAACATATACAGTAAGAGTATATAGCTTTAAAATTTGTGTGGATAGCATAGCTCAGACAATTTGACGAAAAATCTTTGAGTTATCTGTTCTCTGACGTTTGTTTGCGGACTTTGGTATCTTAGCGCAGTTTGAGACATTGTTGAGATATCTTCTGAACCATGAGACACGTGAGATTACCGTAGAAGGTCTTCATCACAGAAAATTCAGTGAAGCAGGAGATGCAAGCAACAGTCTCCATTTGCACTCTCTATTTAATCTCATTGCTGTCAATGTTTCTTTCCTATGGGGTCTCAACATATATCAGGAACAATCACACATTTCACACATTTCAATCGATCTGTCAGACAACTGATGGACGTGCTAATTCTGTCTCATGTTCAAAACCTCCTTGCAGATCAGACCTGAAGGGATGTGTGTTTATGTGCGTTTGTGTATGTGTGTGTTGCCCAAGGACCTACTGTATTACTGAGACAGAGATGGTGAGCAGATATGAGTGATGGAAGGGGCAAATTGAAGAGATAAGAGATTCTCAAACTATTGAATAGAATCATCTGAATGCAGACAGAATCTGTTAAGCGTGATTTGATTGTGTGTGATGCTTGCCGATTTGGTTCTAATTAGAACCAAAAAGGCTTTTATAGCTTGATGGCTTTCAGAAGGAAAGAAAAATCCCAAATGAGATTTTGCATATCTCAATTTAATGCAACCAGTGCCAACCCACTTCTTCAGCTGCATTTGTTTCCATTGGGATTTCATAAAAGAGTTTTAAGCCATGAACCAAACTAACCAGCACTGAGGTTAATCACAACAATACAAACTATGATTTGAAGTAAAAAACTGGACAAGTTGGACAAGACAAAATTTCCAGACTGTTGCACTTTAATGAGGAAATTAACAACAATCCAATGAAGCATTGTCAATGACGTAATTTAATTAAAAACAAAGCATAAACATAAAACTATTGATTTAAAGTTGTTGAGTATGAGTAAAGATTCATAATATTTATTACACAGGTCTGAAATACTCGATTCTGATCAGTCAATGGCGCCATCTAGCTGTCTGATATTTCTGAGTAACAACCGCACATCTGGGGATTAAAACAAATCAGACCGGTCATCCAGGCATTGCGAGTCATCTTTCCTGCTTCTCAGATAACACTGTGATCTCTACAAGAATGCTAATAAAATAATTCAAACTTAAATCGATGTTTCATGTCCATTTGTTTATTCATTAAGTTAATAGTAATGTAATAAGCGGGATAATATACAATCAGCCGGTTGTTACCGTAAAATATACCTGCTTCGCATCGAGGTCCTGATCACCCAGTCTGGGTTTATTTTGCAATTAAAAACCTTTTTTTATGGCAAAATACTGTGTTAAAATATATACAAATATATAAGTAGTTGCAGAGTGTAGGGAGACTGACTCAAGTGTGTCATTCCCAGTGCATCGTGGAAGTGGGCGGTCGCTGCAGAGCTCATTTGAAAGAGTAATTTAAATGTTTCATTGGGATAGGAAAACCTTTTCAAGTTTCAAAAAGAACTTTCTCTCTAGATTTGTAGAGAAACAAGTTTGATATATTTAGATATATATTATCTGTATATCTTAGAATGAAACAAAGAACTTTATGTTTTATCTCAATTGAACCTTCAGAACCTTACATAGTGAAAAATGGTTCTGATAAGAAGGTTCCTTGCTCATTCATTGACCTGAAGTGCTCAAGTAACCAATGAAAAACCTTCGTATATCTCCTTAATCACTCTAAAACCATGTTTTACACATATCACAAATGTTCTGTCTGAAATAGAGTTGAATGAGTATGCGGGTGCCAGGTATGTGGGTATAAGTGTATGTACATATATATAATAGTTTAATTCACTGTAGTTCAGTTACAGCAGCAAGGAACCACACCAAAAGCCACTCACGCACAGTTCTTTCTTTATTCCTTTGTAAATGAGGAGAATTATACACATTTTAAAATGTTAGGTGTGACAAAACCAGTAGTAGTTTTATTTTTCCCACAGAGTATTTAAGGCAGTGATTTCTGCCCACAAAAAAGTCAAAAAATACGCCCATCCAAAACCGACTCATCCTACACACCACTAAGATGATTTTTCATGGGTGTTTGTTCACCACTTCTCTTATTGTGTGTGTGTGAGACTACTGTGTGTTTAAAATAACCAACAATTAAAGGATTAGTTCATCCAAAAATTAACATTCTGTCATCATTTACTCATCATGATGTCTTTTGAAAGCTTTATGACTTTCTTTTTTCCATGAAACACAAAATTAGTTTTTATAGTAGAATATACTAGCAGCTGTTTTCCCTAACAACGAAAGTGTATGGAGATTTTCAGAAAAATGACTTAAATTTGGTACTGTTTCTCACAGAAATCCATCACATGGCTTTAGCAAATTATAGTCTTATTTCTCACTTATTCATAATGTTGATTACCACAATTTGTATTTTCATTCTCGTTCAGTAAGGCACATGCAAGGAAAGTAAACAGGTACAATACAAAAAACATTAACTACGCACTCTTTCAAAAGTATACCCACAATACTTAAACATAATATGTGCTTACATGACATTGTTGTGATAAAATTGTCTGTGAAAAGTTATCCAGAATTTCAATATTGTTGTCATGACGACGTCACATAAGTAAATCCTGTAGGCCTAAACCTCGGTAACTTTCGCACAATGTAAAACCTCCCAAAAAGAGAGACAAGACATCATTGTCTCCTGTTTTCAAACAAGCCGTCGCTTTATCCTGTCCATTATCAGACGTACAGAGAAGACTCGATGGCATATGTGCGTCTAACAAACAGCTGCTGCATGTTTAGAGCGCGAATAGCAGAACCAAGAAACATGCTCGCTCTGGTTCGGTTACAGACTGTGGTTTGTTCTGATAAGTGACTTTTTGTTGAACTTGCACCAGTCATGTCTGCACGTAATTTTTAATTCACTACTGTAATGTGTGCGATCTCATGCAGAAGGCATGTGATTGGATGAAAGCGTTCTTTCTTATGAATAATGTGGGAAATTCTCTGAATATAATTATATAGACACGTACTCTCTAACCAGTCACATCTCAGACTTTACGCATATACATTTTGAGAAAATGCTTCAACTTGGGTTTTTCAAAACCTGACAAATGAAATGGCAAAAAAAAAAAAAAGACTTTAACCACCAGTGGTGATTAAATCACGACATAACATGGCATAACATGTCTAATAGATAAATAGTTTTTCAACCTTTCAATCTCATTGACTCATTGATGAGTCTGAGCTCCACCCCGTCAGGCCTTCAGAATTTCCACAGAATCCCTCAACACCTAAAGTCAGACTGTCCGATTCATCAGCCAATCAGATTGATTTATTTGTTCTTGGTGGGTGTGGTCTTTAGGATATGTCTCAATCCAGGGGCCTGATGTATAAACGTTGCGTACGCACAAAATGGGCATTGAAATATGCGTAAGCAATTTCCCACGAACACATCGGGATTTATACAAACTAAACTTGCCGAAAATATTTGCGCACCGTCCGGACACTCTTCACTGTGAGTCCGCCCTCTTTAACTGGTGTGTGTGAATTGGTGACTCCAGCTGGACAAATAATGAACTGAACAGACTGATTATAAACTCTGATTTTCATTTAATTTACATTTAGAATACAAAAATATGTAGTTAAGCACTTGAAACAGAAGTAATCGTTATCAAGCCAATAGTCGCCTAGATTATTTTTATGTAACTAATTGAAAAGACATTCAAATAAAAGCTGTAAAAGGGAAATATTTTTTTGGAATGCGTTTGGAGAACTTTCCCGTGTCATCATATAGAAGGAACATACCGAGTAGGCCAAACTAAAAATAACAGAGCTGCAAACAGGTACAGCAATGCACATAAAATGCGCATTAAATGTGCCGCCTGCTCCACTTCATCCTAACTCTCATCGCAATGAAACCCTGGTCTAGTCTTATAAAAACATTCTGAAATGTACATTTGCCATTTTTGAATACAAAATACCAGACAAATATCAAATCTTATTAATGCGATGATATCAGACAATGCTGCACACCCTTAAAATTATTTAAAAGGTTTTCTGAGAAGCAGTATTGCTTAGGTAAGATTTATGTCTGCAAAGATAAAAAATTTTTTACCAAGGGATATTCAAGATATATTCTTTGTAAACAAGTTCATATCTTAATAAATGATGTTTCTTCACAGTGCAGTATCTAACCTTGTAAGTGGCATTAACAGTCTTATTTTTTATGATACAGTTTCTCGTACTGTTAAACGCGGTAATCACGTGTGTGGATGGTGAAATGCATATGCTGATTGTATGCAGATGAGGATATGCATAGTAAAAACAGACTTTGTACACTCCATATATGGTTATTTTGGGGAGGAGACAGGGTTGGTCTCCTCCCCAAAACAATCTTCCACTAGACAGATTTATTAAGGGCACTATGCGCAAGTTCTGCCATACGTACGGTATTATAAATCTGACTTTTGTACTTACGCACACTTTTAGGAATAAATCTAAGCAGAGTTATATACATGAGGCCCCAGGCCTTCTAGCTGGCCTTGAGTGACGCAATCACGCATTTAAGTGATGTACGTAATTTAAAAGCGAAGAACGCGAGATCTTGCGGACGAGTCGGCTGTCATCACCATTGAGAATGAGATCCTTATGGATTTAAAAACCTGAGATGTTTAATTAAACGGGAAAGGAGGGCTGATTTTCACTTCAAGCAAATTGTTAAGTGCTTTTTGCACTGTTATAGCAACATCAGGAGTTTTCTAAGTCAAAATTAGGCTGCTTGAGCATTCAGTGTCGGATCAAGTTTTGAAAAGTAACCATGTACCCTGACGAAACAAAATGTATTGCAAGCAAAATTTAAATCGCAAATATTATTAGAGAGTTTTTCTTGGTATTAGACCTCCTTGATTCTGGCTTTCATGCGTGGACGTGCTTTTAAAATGTCTATTGGTATTATTAGTTGACTGCAACATAATGTGCAATATATAAGGTGTCTTATTCATTGTGAAACTGTGTTTTCTTAATGGCATGAATCGCACTGAAGGCCTAGACTTGCAATATTAACCATGTTCCCCTAAGTATTAAACATAATGAGTGCCATCATTGTTTTTAGTGATGTGCAACGTGTATATAGTTTTTTAAAAGTCAAATATATATTCAGCCACCTCATCCTTGTGATACTTTAACCCAAGAGCATATCAGTTTCATATAACATTTGCACCAAAGTGAGCATAATATGGCCTTAAAGAGCATCGTTGTAAGAACAATCTACATCTAGTACAGTTATACTTTCTCCAGCTGGTTAATATCCTCTCAGAACAGCTTTGATCACACTGATCTCTAAATCTCATTTTTCACCAGGTTGTGACTAACGGTATTAAAGAAAACATGAAAAACCCCAGTAAACTTCTTAGCTAAAAGAATAACATATATGTACGAGTAATAAACACATTATTAGTGGGAATAATGTCCAATTGAATAGACTAAGGATGCTATATAAACCCAACAATCAATAAATAATTAAAAAGTGTGAAATGTAAGTAATAGGAAAATTTCTCCAAATTGAATCAATAATAACAGTGTGTGGCAGTTTACCGTGGTAAAACCATGGTGTTATAAAAACTATGCAATACCATTCCTATATTAATAAAGTACCATGTACTTTTGTGTTCCAGGGAAGAAAGAAAATCATACCACTTTGAAACTAAATTAGGATGAGCAAATGAAGAATATTTTCCTTTTTGATTGAACAATTCCTTTAATACGTCCACCAAAGAGGAGTCCCTTTTTTCGCCACTAGATACTCATGTTCATAAGTCTATATTTTCGATGATGTTACATTTTACATGCTATTGTTTGATGATCTCATGAGGAGACATTGATACACTGAACAAGCAACACACATCTAATGGGATTCCCCTGTAGCCAGGAGGCAAGATCTCACAGCATTCTGTGCTGCTGTTTATCAGGGGAAACCAACATCCCCTCAGGGTGTGTGAGTGTGTGTGTCGGAGAGCACGGTTAATCTGAGGTCTATAAGCACTATTACAGTGAAGGCATACACTAGCATACAGCTGAGATGTGCAGTCTGTCATAATCCTTTCATTTCACTGTGGATTTGGCGCACACACAGACAGATCATCAAAAAACATCCATCAGTTTTTTCACTCAAAATAAAACCACCTCCGATGAGCGAACACCAAAGATCGAACACGAAAAAAAGGGGCCTCACAAAAGGGGCCTCACAAAAGATGCATTAATGCAGTAGTGAGCAAACATGCACACATACTGTGAAATGATTAACACGTTACCACAAACTCACATTCAGATATGTTTGTGGTGAACTGGAGACTATCTCAACACTTGTGATAAATATCGGTGACCCAATTACGGAAATGAGTGCTGACCGTATGGATGAAGAGATTCTAGGAAAGTCCCGAAATCGTGGGAGAAAAGGTATCACTGAATGTAATTTTTGCTGAAATAAAAAAAACACTTATTACTCTTTACATTTCAGTTGTTGAACATTGTGACAGGGTGGAGGGCAGGGCCAGGTCCGATTATACACACCCGGTCACTTATCAAGCTAATTAAGCCTCTGAGAGGGATAAAGGCCGACTGCGGATGGTGGTGCGACGGAGAAAGATCGTTTACGGGCTACTGACCGTGATGTGTGTGTGTTTGTGTCTTTTGTTTTTTATTCAAATATTATTTATATTGTCAAGCCGGTTCTCGCCTCCTCCTTTAATTGAACTAATTTACACTGATGCAGAAACCCGGGAAGGAGGAGGAATACGGCGTAGTAGAGTTCTCGCCACTACCGTCAAGCCCAAAGGAGCAGCCACGTCCATCTGCCGGGGGACAGATGAGCCCAGCCGCCTGGAAGCTGAGGAATGGCCGCCGACCGCGAGGGGAGAAGGGGCTCCTAACTGACCACCTGGAGCGGCCAGGGTCGCTGCCAGTGGCGGAGGAGTCCCCTACTGGCAACTGAAACAACCGCCAACCGTAAGCGGGGAGGGGCTCGCTGCCGACCACCTGGAGCGGGAGAACTGCTGCCCAGGGCGGTAGGAGACCCCTTCTGTTCCCCAAAAATGTGACGGGGCGTTCCGTCTGCCAGGGGCTGAAGGACTCTCCGCGATCCACCCGGGGAAGTGCTGCTGTCGTCCGTTAGAGTGGCCGAGGACCAAGCTATGGTGTATCGGAGAACTGGCAAGTAAGAGTTTTTGTTTTGTTTATATATGGATAGAAAATCTATACAAATAATTAATTTTAAATCAATTGTTTACATTTTTTCATTGTACATTTCTTTTGTTTTTTGATTATTTCATTCTCCATGCTTCGTGGGATTGTAGTTCATTCCCTCGTTAAAAACCGCTGTCTTTTTGTACCATTTTCAAATACTTTTTTGTCAAATAAAAGTTTGGAATTCATGTTGTGATTCACCTTGGAGCTGGTTGGTTTTGGGTCATGGCTTAGAACTCTTTTTATTTCCATAGGGATTTTAAAATCCCTATGGACATTTTTTTTTACAGGAAAAATACTTACAGAAACAAGACGGCTAAAAGGTGGGTGGGCACTGTTGCGGTCTATTGCAAAAATACTGACCTGTACCCCATCTGCCATTGATGTCCATTAGTGAGCTCAATTACATGAACACCAAAACGCTGATAATTCCCAAAAATCACCTTATTTAAAAAAAAATCTGACAAAGCAAGAAAACTGCATTTACACGATTTGAAATAATCTAGTTATTCTCTGCTTTTGACGTTAAACTGTGAAGAGGCATGCACACAACACGTGTGCACATTAGATAAGCCGGTAAGAACACCGATAAATGTGTTTACATGCAACACAAAATCAAGGTAATAGGTTAAAATCTACTTGCATTTTTGGGTTTATTCTTAAGCCGTTTATGATCTTACACTGAACAAGAAAAGCCATTTTACATACACAAGACCATACATGCTGTTTGTTTATTAGCATAATCAGTGTAAGTACGTGCATGTGAACGTGCTCACTTTCATATCAGATTTTATAACAGAAGTTGGCTGACCAAATATGTTGCACATTTGAAAAACACACCAACACACTCATAACAACATACTTTATGTTGTGATGACTTCAAAGTTCCTACTTCAGTGTAAATGTATGTCAACCATTTTATCAATCGCCGGGCAAAATGTGTAAATGGGATTGCTTAGATAAGTAATAGTGCCACAATTTACCCAGAACAATTCGAGGTATAATTCTTTGGTAATTGTGATGCTTGTTTTAGCAAACACCACTAATTAAGACATTATTTGGCCTATTTAGATTCGTCTGAAAGAACATTTCCGTTCTTGCATTCCATCAGAACACCTGCTACTCCTACAAATGACTCTGAGTACAACAAATCCTTTAATAAAACAAAAGTGCTGCATGCAAAGCCTACGTACTTGCCATGTAATGCATAAACCTTTATTAAGTCACAGTTATTCTTTGATGGGTAGCTTTGCTGTGCAAATTCAATTTTGAGCTGATAATGAACCTATCAATGAAAACAAATGAAGCGTTTTCTTCTCTGCTCAGCCAATGTAACGTTAAGACCATCCATCAGAAGAGCTATTGATGCATTTATTACAGCAATGTTTGATTGGACAGCAAATAATGAGAAGCCGGTCTTAGTTGATTCAAGTATCATCAAACAAATAGCAGAAATCTTAGTTACTTGACAAGCTGAATAGCCATATGCTTTTTGCATACATGTAAAAATGCATAAATATGTATGTAACTGGCAACATATCACAACAGAGCATGCATGCATTAAAAAATACTCAAAAGATTCTTGACATATGACAAAGGACACCTCTGATAAACCTTTTCAAATTATTATTTTTTAAATTAACCTTACAGGCAGCACCAAACTACATCAGTCCTGACAGATCTCCTTCAGCCACTAATAAACGTATAATATACTGATGCCAGTTTATACTTCCATTTGCCATTAACAAACATATACTGTAGGTTGGCCTAATTTATAATAGATTAGTAGCTAGTTCATCAACATTTAAATCTTTCAAATCAAACTTTCATGACATTCATAACTACATTAATGCATTTTCAGTTTTAACTTTCAATTTTATTCATGAAATGTATCAAATGTTGATATATGACAAACTACCACAAAGAAGCAATTCTGCATCTATATGTGCTGTTTTTTTATTACTATTATTATTATAGTTTTTCTATGGAAAAATACGCCAGACCAGTGGTTCCCAAACTTTTTACTTTGAAAAAAGCCATGGATGTGTGTGCTCTCTCTCTCCTTGTGCGCTATAGGATTGCTTGTGTGCGCATGCGAGAAAGCACTATCATCGATGTCGTAAGAAATGCAAAATTATTATTATAATACAATGATTTTTTGGAATGTGCATTGCCACGTATTTTGCATAACCGCGATAGGCATGATACACGATCCATTTCTAATGGTTGACATTTCTATTAGACATTGACGCAAAGCCATGCAGCCGCTTGATGGTCTTGTTATAAAGCATCAACAAGGTATGCAGTTTAAGAGGTTTTTGTAGTTATGCAGTGCGTGGTTATGATGTTGTAGAATTTTCATAACTATTGAAGATCCAAGAACAAGTATCCGTGAGCACTTGTCCACGTGACAGCCAGCACACCTTCATTAGAAGCAGAATAAGCTACTGTAAGTTTGGTGCGTGCCATCCTCATGCAGTTGTGCAAAGAGGCTCTTATTGGTAGAGTGGCATTTCATTCATGTTTTTTTATGTTTGAGGACGCTGGCGTGCTGTTAGCCGTTTTCGCACATTTTATGGATTAGCAAATTTTTTGGATTCGCACATTTTAATTTGACTTGCTATTTCATCGAATTTTGCATGTGAGCGCGAGTTTAATCGAGGCGGCTCTGGCTCAGGTGGTAGAGCGAGTTGCCCACTATTTGCAGGGTTGGCGGTTCGATTCCCGGCCCACACGACTCCACATGCTGAAGTGTCCTTGGGCAAGACACTGAACCCCAAGTTGCTCCCAATGGCAGACTAGCACCTTGCATGACAGCTCTGCTGTCATTGGTGTGTGAATGTGTGTTTGAATGGGTGAATGAGATGCAGTGTAAAGTCCTTTGAATACCGCCAAGGTTAAAAGCTAAGGTTAAAAAGGCACTATATAAGTGCCGACCATTACCATGTCCATAATTTTGACACATGGTATATTTGGCATACCTCTTCCTCAGTCTCAGCATACGCGTGAAAGAGAGGGAGGGGACAGCGCTCGCAGCCATGTGAGAGTGTGAAAAACAACTGCGCTTTTAATGCTAAAATAACTAACGCACCTCTTTTAAAAGTATTTGGGATATGAGGGAAAATGCATTTGGGAATTTTTATTCTGATGGTAAGCTGCAATAATAAGTTCATAACTTTGGGCGTTAGATAAACTCGCGGCAGTGTGGCCAAAAAAGTGAGTAAAACGTTTGCATTGTAGAGGCCTTATAATTCATGAAATTTACCTCATCCTGTGTAAATTAAATGGTATGTTATTAGTATCTTTACTAAAAATACAAATAATTGCCCCCCCCCCTTTCAATTCGAGCACAAATAATATATATATATATATATATATATATATATATATATATATATATATATATATATATATATATATGCATGCATGTACAGCATTTATCAAATTATGTATTTTAACACACTGACTGCTATTCCCCAATGATACATGTGTAGTTTCCCTTTGTATAACTCAACAAGTCAAGGCAAGCATGACCAGTCACGATGATGATGACTTAAAATATTATAAATTATATTGCGTTGTAATAGAAACAATATCATGTGCAATGCAACGAAAAAGAGAAAGTAACACTGGCGCTCGAATACGCGTTACATTGTAACACTGATCAACAAAAGAACTCGCGTCTATATTGCGTCACAATCGTTGTTACACATGTTACACATGGATTCGGTCGATTCTTTGATCGCGGGTGATATTTAATCATAACAGCTCGTATAATATGATCTCGATGACTGTTTAAAGGCCTCAAACTCCTTCAGACACCATTTTGAGTCGCTCGGTCTCAGCTCTATGGAATGTACAAATACAGGCATGACAAGAGAACGGAGAAGAACGGATAAAGTCAAGCATGAAAAATCTACAGCGTCCGTTCTGAAAACGGCTATAATCGGCATTCTGATAGTAATAATCGAAATCCGCGAAGTAAATGCTTTTTGTTTTTTCTTTTCTAATAAGTCACCATCGAACACCATTAGAGCGAGGTTGGCCATCAAACACCATTACTAACACACACGCACTGGCACAAGAAAAGCATCGCTTGTGTTAAATGGTGGTGACCGTCTGATGGTGTTTTTGGAAAGATATCTGGGCTTTAACAATCAAAACTACATTAAATCAGACTTACCAGTGTGATATGGTTTAGATAGTTCGCCCAGATCCAATCTATGATAGCGGTTTAGAGCGATCTTCCTGGGTTGGTAAGGGTTACTCTTTTCTCCTCTGTGAAGGTTTCCTCCGGTTGATTTTTCAGGGCTGTATGGAAGCACATAGAGTGATGGGGGATGGGGGATGCCGAGAGAGAGAGAGAGAGAGAGAGAGAGAGAGAGAGAATAACATGGGAACACAAGGGGAGGACCTGCTTACTGACGCAGATCTCACACCAGTCATTGAGTACATTCGGACAGAGAGAGTGCATTCAAAAAATGCATAAAAATAATTTCCAAGATCTTTATCGCACAACCCAAAATCATGATCAAAGTGACATTATTAAAAAATTAGAAGAGTTTGAAAAATCCATCAAAGAAAACCAAAACCCATTAGACTTCCCCATCACAATGAAAGAACTGGAGGACAAGATCAGTGTCCTAGAGTCCAAAAAAGCATGTGGTGTAGACGGCATCCTTAATGAGATGCTGAAACACATGGATCTCAACTTTAAACTGGCGACTGTAAAACTGTTCAATGATGTTCTGTGTGCCGGTTATTTCCCTGAGATCTGGAATCAGGGACTCATCAGCCCCATCTATAAGAGTGGGGATAAATTAGACCCAAATAACTACCGAGGCATCTGTGTGAACAGTAATCTGGGGAAGGTCTTCTGCAGTATTTTAAACAGCAGACTTTTAGAATTCCTTATGAAGCACAATGCCTTGAGTAAATGTCAAATTGGATTCATGCCAAAATGTCGCACATCTGACCACATTTTCACCCTACAGACACTCATTGATAAATATGTACATCAAAATAAAAGCCAAATTTTTGCCTGTTTTGTAGATTTTAAGAAAGCGTTTGATTCAATCTGGCATGAAGGATTATACTTTAAACTTATTGACAGCGGTGTAGGGGGAAAATCTTATGATGTGATCAAATCAATGTACACAGCCAGTCAATGTGCTGTTAAAATTGGCAACAAAAGAACCAAATTTTTCCATCAACGGCGAGGAGTGAGACAGGGCTGCAGTTTAAGCCCCACCCTCTTCAACATGTATATCAATCAGTTGGCACAAACTATTGAACAATCTCCCGTTCGAGGTCTCACTTTACATGACACAGAAATAAAGTGTCTCCTCTACGCAGATGACCTGGTGCTCCTGTCGCCCACTAAAGAGGGGCTACAGCAGAGCCTGGCATTACTAGAGAGTTACTGTCAGACCTGGGCCCTGACAGTCAACCACCAAAAAACCAAAGTCATGATCTTCCAAAAGCGATCCAGATCTCAGGGACTAACAAACATTTTTACATTATCAAACAGAAGCATTGAAATCACAAAGACATACAATTACCTCGGCCTAAAAATCAGTTCTACAGGTAATTTTGCTTTGGCTGTGAATGAACTCAAAGAGAAAGCACAAAGGGCGTTTTATGCCATTAAAAGATCCATTAAAATTGATATTCCGATCAGGATCTGGCTCAAAATATTCAAATCAGTCATCGAACCAATCGCATTATATGGCAGTGAAGTGTGGGGTCCACCTGTAAAATTTGACTATTTAAATTGGGAAAAACATCCCACTGAAACTCTGCATCTGGAATTCTGTAAAAGAATCATTTATGTCCAAAGAAAAGCCCCAAATAATGGATGCAGGGCAGAATTAGGCCAATACCCTCTCCTTTTGAACATTCAGAAAAGAGCCATCAAATTCTGGAAGCACCTAAAGACAAGTGACCCCAACACATACCATTATAAAGCCCTAAAACACCAAGAGCTGAGCGGGGTGAAGAGTCCCCTATGCCAGCTTGTCCTGAGACTGACTGAAGTCACACCTGAGGAGATCGGCCAGTCTCAGGATAACGGCACACTCACAAACATTCGGCCGAACCAAATTATACACAAAGAAAAGGAGAAATACCTCACGCATTGGACAAACACCATTAAAACTCAACACAAACTGGAATGTTATTCGGCACTAAATCGAGAGTACACGGTGGCAAACTATCTGACCACAGTGACTGACAGAAAATTAAGAAAAGCACTGACGATGTACAGACTCAGCGAGCACAGTCTGGCCGTAGAGACGGGCCGCCGCAGACAGACATGGCTACCCCGCGAGGACAGACTGTGCTCCCAATGCATCCTGGGAGTGATTGAGACAGAACTGCACTTCCTCACAGAATGCCCAAAATACCAACCAATTAGAAACAAATATTACCCCAAAATTAACAACATATGCCCAGATTTCAATGACTGCACCCCGACACAAAAAATGTGTTTTATTCTGGGGGAAAAAGAGGAATGTGCAAATATAGCTGCAAGATTTGTACTATCCTGTAGAAACCTGCGGGACAACCAGAACTCAACCGATAACAACACATGATGTATCGATGACCCCTGACCCCAATACAACCCCCCCCCCCCCCCCTTACTGACCCCATATGTTGCATTAATGCTATTTATTTATATTTATTATTGTTGTCATGTCCTAGTTTAGTTCCTGTTTTGTTTTTTCTATGTAATTCCTTTGGCAATACAAAATGTCTTTGTCATGCCAATAAAGCTCGTTAAATTGAAATTGAAATTGAATTGAGTGCATGGAAAGAAAGTAAGTCTTTAATGTTGTGATGGTCATTCGTGCAGTGAAGGTCTCAAGTCTAGGTGGAGCTCAAGTGAAAGTCATAAGAATGCGACTGTTTCAGAAGATCTGTCAGAAATCAACAGTCATGTCCTTGTGAGAGCCAGTTATATACATATATACACATATATACATACACACACACACACACACACACACACACACATATATATATATATATATATATACACACACACACACACGTGTATATATATGTGTGTGTGTGTATACATACTCATATATATATATATATATATATATATATATATATATATATATATATATATATATATATACACACACACACACACACACACACACACACACACACACATATATATATATATATATATATATATAAAATAATCACATGTACATAACTATTCACAACCTTTGCCATGACATCCTGTTTCCACTGATCATCCTTGAGATGTTTCTACAACTTGATTGGAGTCCACCTGTGGTAAGTTCAGTTGATTGGACATGATTTGGAAAGGCACACACCTGTGTATATAAGGTCCCACAGTTAACAGTGTATGTCAGAGAACAAACCAAACCATAAAGTCCAAGGAATTGTCTGTGGACATCCGAGACAGGATTGTATCGAGGCACAGATCTGGGGAAGGGTACAGAAAAATTTCTGCAGCATTGAAGGTCCCAATGAGCACAGTGGCCATCATCCGTAAATGGAAGAAGTTTGGAATCACCAGGACTCTTCCTAGAGCTGGCTGCACGGCAAAACTGAGTGATCGGGGGAGAAGGGCCTGAGTCAGGGAGGTGACCATGAACCCGATGGTCACTCTGACAGAGCTCCAGCATTTCTCTCTGGAGAGAGGAGAACCTTCCAGAAGAACGACCTTCTCTGCAGCACTCCACCAATCAGGCCTGTATGGTAGAGTGGCCAGACGGAAGCTACTCCTCAGTAAAAGGCACATGACAGCCTGCCTGGAGTTTGCCAAAAGGCACCTGAAGGACTCTCAGACCATGAGAAACAAAAGAATGAATGTAAGTGTCAAGTCTGGAGGAAACCATGCAACGCTCATCACCTGGCCAATACTATCCCTACAGTGAAGCATGGTGGTGGCAGTATGCTGTGGGGATGTTTTTCAGCAGCAGGAACTGGGAGACTAGTCAGGATTGAGGGAAAGATGAATGCTGCAATGTACAGAGACATCCTTGATGAAAACCTTCTTCAGAGCACTCTGGACCTCAGACTGGGGTGAAGGTTCATCTTCCAACAGGACAACGACCCTTAGCACACAGCCAAGATAACAAAGGAGTGGCTACGGGACAACTCTGTGAATGTCCTTAAGTGGCCCAGCCAGAGCCCAGACTTGAAACAGATTGAACATCTCTTGAGAGATCTGAAAATGGCTGTGAACTGACGCTCCCTATCCAACCTCATTGAGCTTGAGAGTTCCTGCAAAGAAGAATGGGAGAAACTGCCCAAAAATAGGTGTGCCAAGCTTGTAGCATCATACTCAAAAAGACTTGAGGCTGTAATTGGTGCCAAAGGTGCTTCAACAAAGTATTGAGTAAAGGCTGTGAATACTTATGTACATGTGATTTCTTTCATTTTTTATTTGTAATATATTTGCAAAGATTTCAAACAAACTTCTTTCCTGTTGTCATTATGGGGTATTGTTTGTAGAATTGTGAGGACAATAATGAATTTAATCTATTTTGGAATAAGGTTGTAACATAACACAATGTGGAAAAAGTGAAGCGCTGTGAATACTTTCCGAATGCACTGTATATGGCCATCTTTGGTATTTCATTGCTACATACAGTAATTCCAAACAAAGCAACTTCTGTGGCTTGGGTTTGTGTACCCTCTCGTGTCTGCAATGCACCTCTACAAGAGAATGAGTTAAAAGCATTTTTTACATAAGACTCAAGATTCTAAAATAGAATTTATGTAAACTAGTCTCATATTTCAACCAGTATGTTCAATGAATAAATGTTTGTGTGCTCAAACAAGAGCTTCAATCAACCACAGAGGACACAGGGAACAACTCCAAACGCTTTCAATTTCTTTCCCCCAATTTTATTGAAGATTTTCAGGATTTTAGTTTCCAGGTTTCATACTTTCATCAACATAATCAGATTGTTTTTTTATTTGATTGACATGCTGTTTGTTTGTCATTCAGGAAGACAAATAATTAATTTAGGTTTGATAGGTTGATAATATTAAAGAAAGCAAAAATGTACAATCATTTATAATGACATTTGTTTAAACGTAAATCTGCTCTTAAAATAAATGATCAAGACAGTTCAATATTTCAGATAATTTTTTTCCCCAAGGTCTGATAACAATTTGTTTTAAAAGTTACTTTAAAAGTATGAACTGGAGCAGAGAGAGAGAGAGAGAGAGAGAAAATTCAGAACAATATAAAAAATAAAATGACATTGTATATATGAATCATCAATACACCTCAGTCTCAGACATTTCACAACATAACATGCACAAAATCCCAAACAAATATAATTCTATAAGAGTATGTGTTAATTTTTACAATTGTAAACGTTTTTTATTTTAATATGCTTTACAATTTTCAATGTTATTGAAAAAATATATCATATATGAAAAATGTTGCGAGAATCTCTGACACATTTGTCATGGGTGAAATAAATGTATTTTTGTTGGATGGTACAGTGGGGAAAAGAGAGCCATGAAGTTCGCTATCCCAAGAAATTGGTGGGAACCCACTAACCACTCACTGCCATGAGCTTCCTGTACCCACTCCTCCAGAGAGAGAGCAGTCATCTTTAGAAGAGAGCAACAAGTCAGAGAGCGAAGAAGACATTGTAGATCCAGATGACAATTTCAGAGGTGGAGATAAGGAGAGAAACCCATACTACCACAACCATGAAGACCTCAACGACTTGATTAGAGATATTGGTCTCACCAAGTCCAATGCTGTGCTTTTGACATCTAGGCTCAATCAATGGAACATGTTGGATGGAAGTGTGAAAGTCACAGATCAGAGGAAGCGTCACCAAACTTTTTCCAGCTTCTTCACCCAAGATGGGCTCTGCTTCTGCCACAATGTGACCACTCTGTTCGAGGCAATTGGAATCGCCTGTAACCAGAATGAGTGGCGTCTCTTGATTGACAGCTCATCCAGGAGCCTCAAAGCTGTGCTGCTCCATAATGGTAATAAGTACCTGTCTCTTCCCCTGGCTCACTCGGTGCACCTCAAAGAGGATTACAACAGCATCAAGACCTTGCTGGACGCCTTGAAATATGATGAGTACGGCTGGGAGTTCATAGGAGACTTAAAAATGGTGGCATTCCTGATGGGTCTCCAAGGCAGTGTTACCAAGTTTCCTTGCTATCTTTGCCTTTGGGACAGCAGGGACACCAAGTGCACTACCACAGGTGGGACTGGCCACAGCTGACCGAGTTCTCTGTGGGGAGGAACAACATCAAGTGGGAGCCACTGGTGGACCCCCGGAAGTTGCTGATGCCACCACTGCACATCAAATTGGGCTTTATGAAAACAATTTTCAGAGCTCTAGATAAGGATAGCCTAGATAGCCTTCAAGTACCTTCAAGACTTCTTCCCTAAGCTCTCTGAGGCAAAGGTCAAAGCCGGTGTCTTCATCGGACCACAGATAAAGAAGATCCTGGAGTGCAATGAATTACCCAAGAAGCTCACTCGTAAGGAGAACTCAACTTGGAACAGCTTGGTTGCAGTGGTTCGGGGCTTCCTGGGCAATCACAAGCCGGAGCAGGTTGAGACTCTGGTGAAGAACTACAGGCTGTAAGATGTCCCTCAAAGTCCATATCCTTGATGCTCATCTTGATAAATGAATGGGAGTGTACTTGGAGGAGCAAGGTGAGCGCTTCCATCAGGATATACTGGACTTTGAACGCCGCTACCAAGGACAGTATTATGAGAACATGATGGGAGACTAAATTTGGGGGCTGATTTGTGAAAGTGATTTACAGTATAATCTTGAAAAACTACTCACTTCTAAATATTTTGTAGTCATATTTGTATCACATTATTATAAATACATGATAATTTGGAATAACATGTTGTTTTTTTCTGACTTTATGTGAACGAAAAGACACAAATTCGCTCGTTTTCTCATTGGGCACATAGGTACATTTCAAAATATCACTGTTCTGGTCATAAAAGCAAAGTTTGTGGGGAATAACAGCCATTTTCTATACTTTTGAGGCATAAGAAATTAGGAAATAACACTTACTACCCAGTAACAAAAATTTTGTTACATAGTGTAATCAACGCCGCAATGGCTGCTACGTCTAATCGGCCACGCCCCTTAAAGGGATATTTCACCATTTACTTTAAAACACTGAATTGTTTCAAATAAACCACCAGGGTCATATCAACACAAAGTACAATCTGACTAAATAAAGAGACATATTTTATACACACTTTGTCATCATTTAACCAGCTGCTATATCTGGACTTATTTTTTTATTTTTGCACATCAAACTGCTTACATAAGCAATGCATTTTCTTCTTATCAAAAACATGTATATTTTCTGCATACACCCATATACGTATCTAATCAAATGGCAATTCGCAGTCTATGTACATATCGCCACCTATTGAACTGTAAAGCAATCGTGATTTATATGTTCATCTTTTCCTTTAACCTTCCATTCTTTCTTTTTCCTTCTCTCCCTGCTTTCGTACACAACTCACTTAAAAAGAAAAAGATGCTTTGTATCTATTCTAGTACAATCAAGAGCTCATGATTCAGATGGCGCTGTGTGTTCAGCTCCTCCATCCTCCACACAGAACCCCTCATGATCCTAAAAGTGTGGAATAGCATCATTAATCTAATGAATATTAACTTATTTTATTCAAACCTGTACTTTTTAAGTACTGCAGCAAAATCCTGTACCCTACTTCATCCCTATTATACTCCCAACCCTATGAAAATTCAATCTTTCTGACCGTTTTTATTTAAATATAAAACATTTTCATTTACTCCAATTATATACAGTGATGAAATCAAACCTGAATGCCCAAGTATTAACCTAGTTAATTATAACCTCTTCTTTCCAGTTTCTTCCACAAATATTCTTTTTTTTTTTTTTTTATCTTATATCTAAATATATCTACCCTTACAATCATTATTCCAAACCTCTTGCCATTCTTTAACAATATTTTTCCCTTATAATGGATTTAATATCACCTTTACCCAAAGGAACGATAACATCCACTCTTTCTTTTTTAAAGCATTTTTAGTTAGCTCATCTGCCACTGTTACCAGATATCCCAACATGCGCTGGTAACCAACAGAATACTACTTCCATTCCTTTCCTATGTATTTGCCACAGCAACATAAATAGGCTCATATAGGATTTCATTCATCAGATCTTTCCTTGATGACTTCCGGGTAGAAAGTGTTTTTAAAACAGATGTGGAATCTCCTGACACAACCACTCTGGTGTCTGGTTTTATCTCCTCTACCCACATTAATCTTATAATAATAGCAACCATTTCTTCAGCAAATATTGACATCTCTGATGTTAGTCTCTTTGGTATAGTTAAATCAAGACCTGGAGTATATATTCCCACTTCTGTAATCCCTAGATTTGTGTCTCTTGAACCATCTGTATATATTTGAGTTTGTGTATAAAATCTTTCCTTGATATGTTTCTTTACATTATATTTCATGTTTAATATTTCTTCCCACTCTCTTCTCTTATCTAGTATCTCCAAATCTATTTCTTCGTCAGGGAATATCCATGATGGAACTTCACTCCATACAGGTGACACATTAAATATCCTGTCAACAATTTGATTATTTTCTGACACATCAATTATAATCCACCCAAAACCCATTCCTTCCTTATTTATATACTCCCAGCAGTTTTTTTAAAATATCAGATGCAATAAGGCTTCCAGCATGACTCTTCAAGGTTGCCCAATATACCAACGACAATTGCATTCTGCATAAATTCATTGGCCTTTCATTTGCCTCAACTAGCAAAGCATTAACCGGTGTTGACTTAACTGCTCCTTAACATACTGAGAGCTCTGTACTGTATTTTTATCTAATTGATTTAACAACATTATTGAAGCAGCACCATAAATCATGCATCCATAGTCAAGCCAGACCTAATCATGGCTTGATATATCATCAATAATTATGTTCTTTATTCTTTCCCCCCTATTGCTTGCATCGCATTTAAAATTCTCCAACATTTCTTATCCATTTCATCAATATGTTACTTCCATGTATAATGGCAAACCACATACCTAGATCCTAAAATACAATCACACGTTCTGTTGATTTTCCATGTAGTAAAAATTCTAAACTATTGGGAATTTCTTATTTCAGAGTATAGTGCATACAACATGATTTGTTTGTTGACATTTGAAATCTCTAATCTATTCACCATTTTTCCACATTTTACTGGCTGTCTGCATACTTAAATTCACATGAGAAATGTTACGGCCTCTCTTCCATATTGCTTCGTCATCTGCATACAAAGCACACCCTATCCCTGGACCTAAGTTTGCGAATATATAATTAACCATCATGTTGAAAAGCAATGGACTAATGACACTACCTTGTGGAATACCATTTTCAGCAGAGAAAATGGATGATAAAAATGAACCTACCTGTACCACATATATTCTATCAAATAAAAACTGTAGTAACCAATTATACACTTTTACTTCTATTCCTAGTCTTAATTAGCAGGACCTCGCTCCATATCGTATCATATACTAATGATTTGTTTTCTTCATAATATCTGGATTGTTTCTTAAAATAGCTGTTCTTTTTAATTCATACTCTTCTCCCAAATCTATACTATGGATTCCTTCTAAAGACTTTCCCAAAATGTTTGCTTCCCACTCATATTCCATATATTATCACATGCGTTTCCTTACGTATAGTAGAGCAAATATTCCTCCATCTTGTTCTCTTAGCAGACTTAAAACATTTTCTTGGATTGACACTTGCTTTTTTGAAAATCAGCAAAATATTCATGTTAACAGTTTTCCTGAGTTGTTTAAATGCTGTTCCTTCCTCTAATTGCTCTGTTACACTCTTCAGTCCACCATGGCATTTTCATCACTTTCTGACCTGCTGTTCTTTGAGATATATATAATGATTAATGTAAACCAATCCGCTTTATCATACATCCATTTTCCTTGCAGGTAATGCCCCATTTTACAGCTATTAATATTTTGTTTTCATACTATTGGAAAATTATCACTTCCAATGGTTGTATCACTAACCACATTCCATTCACATATCTCAGCATATTTCAATTGAGATTAATGTCAAATCTATACATGATGCTGTATTCCTTGTAATGTTAAATCAAGTGCCTTGCCCTGTATTTAAACAAACGATCTATCTTCAATGAACTGTTCATTTATTTCCCCATTGAAATCTATTTTCGTACTACCCCATAACCAATTGTGTACATTAAATTCTCTGCACCATAACTCATTTTTTCCCCTATTCCCTCCAACCTTCTCAAGCAAACATTGAGTAATTTTTCAACATGCATTGAAAAGCATTGAAAAGTTATATACAATAAGAGATCCCCCATGATAATCCCCCATGCTTCTTTAACTTCAGAAATTGCCCTATGTGCTACTCCTTCTCGTATAAATATAACTACACCTTGTGTTCCCAATCTATTCTTTGTAGAGTTATATCCTGGCAAAATAAATAGCAGGTTTGGCTTCAACCATGATTCTTGTATGTATACTATATTTGTTTATGATCCAACTCTAATACATATTTCTTGAACTCTTGACCATTTGCTATCTGACTTCTTGCATTCCATTGCAATACAATACACTAATTACCACCAAGCTACTTGGAAAACTAAAAGATTTCATGCATGTTATCATGAATCATGTTAGCTGAAATTCCATAACATTCTGATGCAGCTTCCAAAATCTTTTGTCATTACCAATGAATTCTCTTTTAGTGAACATTGATGTTCTCTCTCGTGGTCAGTGATTCGAATGGTTTATTCTTATATGCCATCACCTTTTCTCATTTTTCCTATTCCCACAAGCCTTTACAAGTCTCTTTATGTTCAAGTTTATATCTTTGAACTTCTCTGTCTTTTATTTGCACCTCAGACCCTCCATATGCTGCACTGTGAGGACCTCCACAATTACAACATTTTAAAGTATCCGTTTCAGGGGCCGATTGCACCAGCTATACATTCGTTACAACTTAGCCTAGTTGTAGTCTGTGAAATAATTAAGACTTCTCAACCACTTCTCTGGGTGATGTAGCTTGCTGTGTCATCACAAAGCAAAACTGCAGCTGTTTCCTGTTAGAAGGATGTTCTATAAGAATTGGTCTCTTGTCTCTACTCTCACGTAGCTCGGAAATGTATGTCACATTTCTATAATAAGGGAAATGTATGTCACATTTCTATAATAAGGTAATGAGCCATTCCATTGGTAATTGTCCAGTGGAGTGTGGTTTTCTGGACTATATAACAAAGTGCTGAACAATAAACGTGGAAGAAGGATTTGATAGCATTGGGTGTCTGTGTCATTTCTTTCTTCCCTCAGCTGAGCCGTATCGAGACGGGGATTGCAGATCAAGAAAATAAATTAAACACATTGGGGGACAAAATTATCTAACATAGTCACAATTTACGTACTACTAAATATTTGAGCGTTGCACCATTAAACTTAGGTAGGACGTAACCGTATGTATAAACTAAATATCTACGGAAGCCTCCGACCAGAAGTAACAGATGGATTAAAAAAAGCAGACTCAATGACATCAATGAGCTCACGTTTTGGTTGACAGGCTTCAATCCTTTCGACATTTATGATGATGTTGGCATATACACTCATTTACATTTACTGGAGAAAACATTATGTAAAAAACGTACTTCTTCAGCATGAAACTGATCTAACGGTGCACTTTCCTGTGCACACCGCCCGGTGTCAAGCTTCAACATATACAAAATATATAAAATATTCAAATGAATAAATGTATATTTCTCCAGCCTGTTGAATTAGTATTTATTTATTGTCCCTTATTCTTTTTAGATAGTTATTGAATATTGTTATTTACATAAGCTAAATAGCCTATCATTAATAAAATATTTTTAATACGTTTTGTATTTTAATGGGGATATAATTGATTACAGCTGTCAGTTATGTTACCAACCTTAACAAGATCAAACTGAAAAGTACAGCTTTTTAACACTTCTATGTACAAATTTGAAGGCTGCTTATTGGATGAATATAGGTAAATGTCATATTATGCGACTATGCATTATGGTGAGCTTACAACCTACTAGTCTTGCCTTAAGAACATGGGGCAGATTTAATCTTCATGGATTCTGGGTTGAACAACATGTTTCCCCCAAACAAAAAGTGTGCAGTCAGCAGTGATGTGAAGATAAACCCTGGCATATTAAAATGACAATGCGAAAATTAATCCAACTAAAGTCCTTTACAAATGTGTCCACTGCAGTGTATGCAACAATTGAAGACATTAGAAGAAATGTTTGCCTTGTCATCCTGAAATGCGATGCAACTGTTGGATCACCATAATTAGGAACCAGTTTCCACATATCCCTTCACTCGATTGGGACGTTTTCTGCTATTCTGGAAGGCATGGTGCTGTGACTGTAACATCTAGCGTATTCTGTAGTATTACACACGTATTAAACCGATTTCATCAGGCTCCGAAAATACTTCTAAAAGAACGCAAAGAATGGCCTTCTCAGCTGCCATAGTTGCAATGCTTGTGTAACTGTTCAACGCACCACCGTTTCCGTTTAAGTAAAAGTTTTGCTACGTTTTGTCGGGGCTGAACGTGCCCCTGATCTGAGTTGTGAAGGCAGCATAGATGTATCCTCCGATGCCTATCAAATCCCCCATTCCTTTGCGCGCGAATCCACTGTGGTTGAGCTGAAGTAAAAAATGGCCGCCGAAGTGGCAGTTGATAGCCAGTTTGTGCATATATGTATGATTTTATTCACTTTTTACAACTTTTGATTCCATTTCTAGCGAGAAAGTAGTATTGTAGTTGTTAAATATACACTTGGTTATCACCAAAACCATTAAGTTCAACTGAACCACTATGAAGCAGACGCGTTAAGCTGCATTCACTCTGCCAGCAACACGCAGTGTCAAAACGACCCCATCTCATTCTTTATCAATGAGAGCAGGCGACTTCCGGCAACACGAGCGATGTGGGCGTGTCCAGCGACGCAACAAAGTTGAGAAATGTTTAACTTTCTGCAAATGAAGAGCGAATTTCGGGAGCGATAGCCAATACAAGAGAATATGGTATAGCTCATGTGATCCTAATATTTGAATAATAATATTAATTGTAAAGAAACAGTGCTGTTTAGACTCTCCATACACACCAATAGCGACCTAACCGCCAGCCACTGGTGACATACAGCGTCAAAGTAGCTGGCAGTGTGAACGCAGCTTTAGATGACAATAATCCGTTGCTGGTATCCTATCAGTGTGACGTCATGCCTACTCTGTATCCTGCCCGAAACCATTTACTGAAGGTAACATCGTATGCAAACGCTATCTGTTAAGTCATTGACTGACAGGACAAACAGGCAACAAGACAATTGGACGCCCATGTTTTAACCTCACAGATACTGTTGGAGTCTTTGATCCTTGAAAGTACAACAATGCCATCTAGTGTTACAAATGGGATATTAGATCTGGGATATTATAATCATGTATCACACTCCTTATGTGAAGCAGACAAACAATTTCCTTACCAATGAAAGTTACAACATGTATTGCATATATTCCCTGTACTGTAGTGAGAGGTACATTTGATATATCATGGTACTTTGATTCATATACCAAGGCCTTTACATGAATACTTCAAGGTACATCTGTAGTACAGAGGCACAAAAACCATATATGCAAGGTATGCAACGTATTGGGGTGGGGGGTATATATGGTATGGTATATATCTATATATATATATATATATATATAGATATAGATATATATATATATAGATATATACACTCACACACACACACACACACGCGCGCGTGCGTGCGCACTGTCTGCCAAGCGTTTGGAATAATGTACAGAATTTGCTGTTTCGGAAGGAAATTGCTACTTTAATTCACCAAAGTGGCATTCAACTGATCCCAAAGTATAGTCAGGACATCACTGATGTAAAAAACAACACTATCACTATTGAAAAAATGAATTTTTGACCAAATTTAGACAGGCCCTATTTCCAACAGCCATCACTCCAACACCTGATCCTTGAGTAATCTTGCTGAATTACTAATTTTGTACTAGAAAATCACTTGCCATTACATCAAACACAGTTGAAAGCTATTTGGTTCATTAAATGAAGCTTAACATTGTCTTTGTGTTTGTTTTCGTGTTGCTACATTATGCAATAGACTGGCATGTCCTTAGGTCAGTATTAGGTCAAAAATGGCAAAAATGAAACAGCTTTCTCTAGAAACTCATCAGTCAATTGTTGTTTTGTGGAATGAAGGCTATATAATGCTAGAAATTGCCCAAAACCGAAGATTTCATACAAAGGTGTACATGACAGTCTTCAAAGACAAAGAACAACTGGCTCTAACAAGGACAGAAAGAGATGTGGAAGGCCAGATGTGCAACTAAACAAGAGGATAAGTACATCAGAGTCTCTAGTTTGAGAAATAGACACCTCACATGTCCTCCGCTGACAGCTTCATTGAATTCTACCCGCTCAACACCAGTTTCATGTACAACAGTAAAGAGAAGACTCAGGGGTGCAGGCATTATGGGGAAAATTGCAAAGTAAAAGCCACTTTTGAAACAGAAAAACAAAAAGGATAAGAGTGGGCAAAGAAACAGACATTGGACAAAAGATAATTGGAAAAGAGTGTTATGGATCTCAAACCCACTGAGCTTTTGTGGGATCAGCTAGACTGTAAGGTGTGTGAGAAGTGCCCGACAAGACCGACACATGTATAATCACCTTGAACAAAATTGAAAATGACAACTTAGTATTTTTATTCCGAATAAATTTGATAATTTCCAGGATATTCATTAGCTACATCAATTTACATCATTTATACAAATATTAAATATTAAATTATAAGAAATTGCCTCAAAATCAACCTTTATACATCACAAGCAATGATCTCATGGAAGAGAAAATATTATTTCATAGTGTCAAACAGTTGTTTAGGAAAGAACTGTGGTAGTTTTTGATGCTATTTAGTGTTTTCGGTGGAAATAAAATTAAAGGAGCCTTTTAATCTCGGAGCCTTTAGCCCCATTGTACCATACCAAAAAATACATGAATATACATAATTGTTCACCTTTACAAAATTACTGTTAACTGATGGAATCAGATAGTAACACCATGATACATTGATATACTGTATACCATGGTACTGAATCATCATTGTAGTTACATGGTACTCCCAGGTACTTCCAAGCATGCCATACAATAATGGTACTATAATGGCACATGTCTGCAGTATCATGGTATTAGCAGCTGATACCACAACAATACATTTTTGTAAGTGAAAGTTCTTTAAAATTGTACCCTTCAACCCAGTTAAGAATGAACAAAAGCATCAACTATAGACCCAGATACTTATTTGCTGGGAATCTTAATGATAAAGTATAGGTGACTCTGATTGTTGTTGCGTCTTTTGTATTTGGTATATGGCACACATCTCTGCCTGTATTTGATATATTGTGTCTAATCTTCCAAACAGCTGTTTATTTCTTATATACACCTTATTTATTCATAATTTACAATAAGATATTTAGAGAACTTAAACTCCTATGGGGGTTAATAACATTTAATTTGGGCAGATTTATGATTCTGGTTGTAACTCCAAATTATTTATACAGATTTCTTAATGTTGAGATTTATGGCTTTTGAGTCACCCATAAACCTCAGGATAAGAAGAAACAGCATCTGTTGAGAAAAATGGCAGATATTCCTCTCTGCTATGACACCTAATCACCACTAGATAGAAACAGGGCTCTATTCTCCTAAAAATACAGCGTATTCTTAGCTTGGAAACTATTTGCAAAAGCCTCCAAAGTTTAAAGGTCATGAGTAACAGTATGCAGAAACCATTTAATTAAATGAGCAAACAAGACACTTTAAAGTGAAAAAAATATGATCCAAGGAAATTAATTGAAATAACGATGTTTGAGATTTCATCTGCATTCATAGGTCATTATATCTCTTTCAGTAGTCAGGTACAATACATTCGGCATACAATTTGGCTCCCTGTGTTGTGTACTCACTGCATATATGTGAGTTTAAGCTTTGATCATACAAAAAATAAAAGAAAGAAAGAAAGAAAAAAAATATTTCACTTTATCACATTTTTACCATACCACCCTTACAAAGAAATCAATTTTTGGTATCAAATGATAATACCATAGTACTTTGGTACTTTGAAACATGGAACTGAATGATATTCATAGAATGACTTCATTTTAATTTACTGTGGTACTTACATGATTCTCTAAGCACTTCAAAGAATACCATGTGATTAGCTGATTCAGGCTGGTTTAAGGGGTTGTCAGATAGAGTCAGATGATGGGCCAGTGGTTGACCTTTTAGTAGACCTTCTTGTGTTTTATAATTTTTTCTAAGGTTTACATATTGCTTGAATTAGTTGACTACCTTAAAGAAATAGTTCACCCAAAAATGAAAATTCTCTCATCATTTACTCACCCTCATGCCATCCCAGATGTGTACGACTTTCTTTCTTCTGCAGAACACAAACAAAGATTTTTAGAGGAATAGCTCAGCTCTGTAGGTCCATATAATGCAAAAGAATGGTGACCAGAACACTGAAGTTTTAAAAAGCACATAAAGGCAGCATAAAAGCTAATCATAAGACTCCAGTGGTTTAATCCATGAAGTGATCCAATCAATTTTGGGTGTGAACAGACCAAAATATTAATTATTTTTCACAAAAAATCTTGACATCGGCAGTTTTCTTGGCGATTGTACTGTTGTCAAGCTTGATTACACTTCCTAGCGCCATCTAGCACTCTGTGCATGAATCAAGCAGAGTTGTGATCGAGCTTGAAATCGGAGATGGCAATGGCAAGATTTACAGTGAAAAAATAGTTACATTTTGGTCTGTTTTCAACCAATATCAATTAGATTGCTTCAGAACATATGGATTAAACCACTGGAGTCTTATGGTTTACTTTTATGCTGCCTTTATATGCTTTTCTAGCTTAAACATTTTTGGTCACATTCACTATGGAGCTGCAGAGCTGAGATATTCTTCTAAAAATCTTTGTTCGGCAGAAAAAAGAAAGTAGTAATATAATGGTTCTTTCTCGTAAATGGGAAAGTCCAGATGGTCCAAGCTGGTTTAGCTGGTCAAATACCTGTGCTACCAGCTAGTGAAACAGAGGCCAACCTGGTAGATCATCTTAGTCAAGGCCATAAAAATGACATTGGGAGGACCAAACACTTTTGGGGTGGGGGGTTGTAGGTGTTGAGGTCACAGATATTATTGTCCTCCTTTGTGCTTAAAGTAGTTGAAAGGCACTGAATGCATACATTTTCTGAATAATGGCTTTAAATGCGACAAAGTCCCAAAATATGATACGTTTTTATTTTAAAAGATACACATTTTACAAGTATGCAATTCACATATTACAATACAAACACTGTGTCTGCATATAGCAATTTGCCTGTTTCAGTCATCTTGTCTTTTTTGTACTGTCTCAAAGAAAAGACAAATATAATTTGAATTTCTTTTCATCACTGATGTATCTGATGTAAATGACATGACTGTGTCAGCTGGCTAGCAAAATGAAAATACACAAAATGAATTACTGCCCTCAAGTTACCTCAAGTTCTGTGGGTGATGATGCTTCTACTTTGTGTTTTATCGATAATTTTCTTAAACAAAGTCAAGTTAATCACCCCCCTCAATGTATATTGTGATTACGGCCCTGATTTTAGTCAACCTGATCCTTTGTTAAGCTGGTTGGTAAATGGTTGAGCTGGTTAACCATGCTCAAAAATACAGCTTGACCTTAAGCTGGTAAGGTCCAGCTGGGTATTTAAGATGAGGGATACTTATGAGATATTTTTAAGAGATATCAATTATGTTTAAGGGACTAACTCCAAACCTTCTTACCCTAACAGAACCAAAACTCTGCTCACTTATCATTATTACACTCAAGATGCTAAGCAGAACTGCATTTCTCAGGTGAGTGAACACAATTCAGGCTTATAGAGACCAGAAAGTGCAGGATGCTAATCACAAGTGTTGATGCAGAGTGCAATGACAATTTCTGTCGACTTTATGCTGGCGTTTGACAAAAGTCACATCTGAAACACCAAGGTAAGAAAATAAAACTACTCTAAATCATCAGTGAGGCTTACAGTATTATTAAACAAATTATGAGGGTTTGTTTGATTAGGTGACAGAGGCTTTTAAAAAAGAAAAACAACAATAATTACAGATTTTTTTCTTTTAGTTGATCTTTAGTGGGTAAACTATTCTTTTAATGGTTGACAGGACAATTGGCTTGGGGTCAGGAATGAATACAGAATAAAATAGTTCTTTGTTGCCACAAAACAAGGGCCAGTGGAATAAATCTCTGCAAAAGGCAACAGCGTAAGCAAAACTTCTTAATGCAAAGGTCAACTTGTGAAAAATGATTCTCTTGAACATTATGAAGGCATCACAATTTATATAGTCCAACTCATTGTTGCCTCTCCACACGTCTGTCTGGTCCCAAAGCTTTAGATATTCCAGACACTTTGATCTTTCTTTTTTATTTGTAATTCTGCATAGAGACAGAAAAAAATAGGGACTGACTTGTGCTTTTCCCTTTCTATTTCTTTATCTTTGTTTTTTTTTCCCAGGTCCCAAAGAAGTACCGATGTGACTTTGAATGAAGAACCTGAGGGCTATGCATTGATGTTGGGAAGCCTCACGAGACTTTGCGATCTCGTATGACTTCTACAAAGTCCCTACAACACACCCAAGGAGCCTTGATATGGCAGTAGATGAACATCGGCAAGTTAAAACGGGACAGAGAGAGAGACAGACAAAGAGAGAACGACAGTCTTGAGGCATACGCTTGGCAGGAACAAGGACAACACATGACAGCCATCAAGAAGACAAGACAATATTTCAGACAGCCTTGTCAGAAAATAGTTGAGTTGTCTGTTTGTTGTCAGAGTTGCATTCAGGGTTTGAAATTGCACCATGGAAAGGTAACTGCGGTCAATGACTGCACATGTAATTATCTTGCCAAGGACAAGCAAATATCTACCATCTGAGAGTTTTACATCATTTGAAGTATCTTATTGCCAAGAGGCAAGAACTTCAAACAACAGAAAAAGTTAATTTTGATGTCTTGTTACTTGAGAGATAGTGGTGATTGTTTAGAACTTCTTAGTAAGACTGAGTTCAATTTGACTTGACGCTGTCAGTTCCCTCCTAAGCAGAGAGTGAACTTTGACAGGTCAATGAACACAGTGACTGGTATAAACAGTATAACCAGTTGTGCCCTGACCTAAATCCTTGACCAATGTGTCGGAACTGTAACCTAATGCTGCGTTCCATTTAACTTGGGAAATCTGATTTTCGCAACCTGGTTTAATTGAATCATATAACTATAGCTACAGTTTTGCAAAATAGTTTTAACATGAGTCGTTGTGAATAACGCGGCAGCTTCCTGGTTAGATGAACACTAGAGGCATTACAACAACAATGACTTTTATTGTTCCTCACACGATGACAAAATGCCACTTGAAGTCAAAATTAACATTTGGAACCTGGTGAAGAAATTAATGACTTTGTTTTTTGCAGAGATTCTGGTGTATACTGTAATGTTATACAAACAGAAAGGCATGTGGTTAAAATGTACTTTTAAACAATATGCATCGATAAATCCAAGTTCCTATATAACACGTAAAAAAAAAGCAATTTCAGCAAGCGTTTGCTGAAAATGATCTTATTCTACAACATACATGACAAACAGTTATGCCTCATAACTGTTTGTCACGGTTTTTGACACGGTTCCGGCATGTGTGCTGGGTCACAATGTTGTTTGTCTTTCTCTCCTTCGTGTCTCACAGGTGGATCCGGTACGTGTGATCAGCGTTTCCATGGGAATCTGCCCGAATCTCAGGACATTCATCTGGGCTTTGGTTCGCAATACACCAGCTTCAACAGACTCTCTTTGGATTGCTCCAGACTACCACAATGCACACACTCGTCTTCCAAACATTCTTGACACTAGCCAGAATGGCTTGTTGGATCAGCCATTAGCAGCCGGCGTAAAGAGCACCTTTTCTGTGACTTTCTGTGACTTTGATTCTTTGTTTAATAAATCCAATTGAACTGCCATCTCTGCTTTTGGGTCCTTTATCTTCCCTTACCCCACATCCATGACAGAATAAACTGGGCAGTATGGGGGGCAGCGGGGGAGACAACTTTCTCTCTGTCCTGTCACAACGAGGAGCTCTGCTCAGCTCACCGGGTTGGCCCAGCAGCTCCGCCCTCCTCTCGATCCCATCTTGCCACCTCCTGCCCATCAAAAAGATAATGCTAGTCAGTAGTTAGGGGGTTACTGGTGAGCACAACACCCTTGGACAAAGCCCCTGGACACAGCACACTCCTTGGCTGATGACTGGAACGGACTGTCACATTAACTCGGCCCTAGCGGACTCCGGCATCGAAGGGAATTTCATTGATACAGATTTGCCATCCAAATGGCGGCTCCCCAGGTTCCGATTGGATGAGCCCATCACTGCCCACACACATAGTGGAATGCCCCTGTCAGTCATCACCCATTCCACTAAGCCTGTCACCTTGATCTCCGGAAACCACACAGAACAGTTGTCCTTCTATCTCATCCAGTGACCAGCGCTTTTTCTTTATGAAAAGACCCTGCAGTTTATGGCCTCCCGTAACCCTTCTTCTTGAATTTGGTTTGGGTCGAGTATGCTCATAACTCGTTGCTGTTGGTGTCTACAGGGTTATCACCCTTCCAGTGTAGCCAGTCCCCTGTGTTCCCCGCCCAAGAGCCCGATGGTCAGGTTCCGTCCATACATGCATTTTTGCAGAGGTGCCGGCACACCTGGAAAGCCACAAGTGAAGCCCTTTTATGGACTGGCGCTCGGGTAAAGAGGTCAACAGACCAACACCGGTCCAAGCCCCTAGCTTACGTGTGTGGGCAGAAGGTTTGGTTATCCCACTCTGTCTCCCCTCACGTAAGATGGGCCCCAAGTTTATTGGATCGTTTCCCTTCACCAAGGTCATTAGTCCAATGGTGATGATTCACCCTGTGTTGTACATTTCTAAAATTAAACTTGTTTTATGTTCCAATTTGCACTCCGTCACCCCCAGTGTATTCAGTCAGGAGACTGATTGACTTTAGGCGGAGAGGCAGAGGGTACCAGTATTTGGTTTACTGGGAGAGTTATGGACCTGAGGAGAAGTGCTGGGTCCTGGTGTGGGATAATCTGGATTGTACCCTCATTGATCATCAGCAACAATGTAACTCTGTTGGGGACGCCAGGAGGCTGGCATGCGTGATCAACATTTCCATGGAAACGCTGATCAATTCCGGGGAGATGGTGATCATGGTGATGAATTACATGCCCACTTCCACCTGCTTCACTCTGATTGCACTCTCTACTTATTCCTTGTGTTTCCCTTACTGTGCCAGTTTATTGTTCAATGCCATGTTTAACATTTCTCTCTTGTGTAGTTGGAGCATGCTTGTGTCTACAGTCTGTTGGTTGACTGTAAAGGTGCACTTACCTGCCTAACCTGCCTAACTGCTGTTGCTCTCATCAGTTGATGCCCAGTTCTTGGGGAGTCACATGACACCACACGAGGTGTAGACGTGCAGGCGACGAGCTCTGCGCACTTTGCTAGTTTTTAGTTATTTTTGTCTAATAATCTGGTGAGATTTGATATACCCTGCTGCATATTTGCTCTTTGAAGTCAATATGTCAAAAAATACAAAATCCTCGGGCTCTGGAGATATTGACACTTACGTGCTCAAGCTAATACCTCTGATGGGCTTGCAGACCGGGGACTCAATTTGTATGGTGCGGCCAGAGAAATCCAGTGTCAACTGTCCAACATGTTTGTGATGCTGACGAAAGTTTTGCTGATTTAGAAGATCTTGCTGTATTACGTCAATCAATTATGCCGATTGAAACAAAATTGTCTGAGGTGGTTACAAGAGTGGCAGATGTTGATTAGTGGATTGATTATCTAGAGTCACCGGAGAGGGAATTATCTAATATTTCGCTGGCAACCAAAGTTGATTTGGAACACGTTCTTGAAAACTTGGAGATCATGAGAATAGGAGCCGTAGGAATAACATCCAAATTGTTGGAATTCCTGTGCATGAGGAGGGCAGAGATATGGTTGTATTCCAAAGTTAAACTACCTACTACAATCTCTCACTGTAGATGTCCCCCTCTCTTATTTCAAGAAATTTGATAGCATAGCAAAGTCCTTAATTTGGAATGGAAAGCATCCCAGGTAACATTTCAAAAAATTACATAGGCCAGTTGACAAATGTGGGCTAGGCCTACCCAAGATTTTGTTTTATTATTATTCATTCAATCTCAGACATTTAGCTCATGTGTCACTTCCACCTGAGAGAGCCCCTCCCTAGTTTGGAATTGAACAGAAAGTTTTTGCCCCTATTTTACTATAACAAAGCCTTTCTATTAAACTAATTGAAGTTAAGTCGCACCCGTTATCTCACATTGGCACGTGATATGCACAAAAGTGTCCAGAGTGTTTAATTCAGACATTTCTTTAAATGTTGCCTCAAGAATATGGCTAAACACAAAGTTGCGTATTGGCGAGTCCCCTTGCTGCTGGTCGGAGTGGATTGTGAGGGGTTTTAATATGCTCAGTGACCTATATGAGAGTGGTTGATTGAGACCGTTTGAAAATTTGGTCCAACATTTCAGGATTCCTAGATCTCAGTTCTTCAGGTACAGCTGCGTCACCTGCTCTGTACTATTTTTGGGGGTAGCATACACCCCCCTAAAAGGGCAGATACTCTAGAAGCAGTGATTACTTCTTTTTGAAAAGGTCACAAGGTATCAGTGTACTACTCCCTGTTAATTCAGAGTCTTGGGGATGGAGCTCCAATTTCTCTCAAGAGATTATGGGAGAGAGATTTAAACTTGATATTGGAGGAGGGGCTAAGATTCTAAAAAACATCAAGTCAACATCTAGAGATTCAAGGGTGCATCTGATGCAATTTAAGATTTTGAATCGATTACATTGGACACCCTCTAGTATTGTATAGACTGTATAGGCGATGACAATCAGAAGACAGGGACACAACCCATGTTTTTTGTGGATGTATTAAAATACAGGAATTTCTGTTGAAGATTCAAAGATTTATGTGTGATGTGTTGGACACACATTTTTCATTTGGCCTTTCGTGGAGATGGGTGAGGTTATGGCATTTGAGGAGGCGATCCATAGAACGTTGGGAAAGTGGGATTTGTTTAACAGGAAGTGGGGTGGATGTTTAGATTTTTTGGATGGTTCTCAGGGAGGGGCAGTGGAGCGGGATTTTGGATTTTAAATGTTTAGTTTGATGTGTATGTGCACTCTTTATTTTTTTAAAGTATATTTTTTGAGTTTGTTTCTAATTTTTTTGTTATAATTATAAGAGACCACTGTAATGCGTTTTTGTGTTGGGTGGAGGTGTTCAGGCTGATTCCATATTCTATGTTGTGTTGTAGGGAATTTGGTAGAATAAATGTACACGGTACAGATTAAAGTGCCGCAATTCTCCCAACATTATATGTAGGAAAACAGTATGTGAGCTAGTAATTAATTTACACTGTCCTTATTCTACATCAATATTATTTAAGGAAATTTATAATGGAATTAGTCACGTTCGACAACGACAAAATAACTAGATTATTTGTCTGAATAACCATTAAAATTGGAAAGAACGTTTCGTTGTATCCGCTCACAATTTCTATTGTAAGGAATAAGCTTTAATAAGGGAGTTATGATTAATTCACTTATTGGAGTTATATTATTCTCATGGCTTATTGAAAATAATATCACACATATTTAGGTACAGCTTTGAAGCAAAATCTTTTAAAAACAGGGATGAGATTATTTATCAAAATATACCAGTCAAATTTTCTTGAAAAATTCTTTGAATACAGACAAACTTTATTGCTATTCTAAACATATACTAATCTAACACATACAACGTGAAATAGGTTGGTGAGTAAAGTGACAGAATGTGAAATAAACAATCAATACAGATAAAATGAACTTTACGTCGGTTGAAAATGCCTCAAGAACCATTTATCCTTCTTTGAGTCTAAATCGATTTGCAATCGGATTACCCAAAGTATTCAACTAATACACCAGCACTTTGAGCAAAAGTATGGAGATGTACTTGCATGTCATTGTGTTTCCTTGCGTTGTGTTTTCTCATGTTGCTTGGTTCTTTGGCATTTGTAGAAGTTCTATACGTCAATGTCATGGACTCTGTTATGATCGTGGATAGTTGTTTTCTGGATGAAGCAAGGCCTTCTGCAAGGAAGATTCGTGACTCCCGTTGGGTGTGTGAGCCGTAGAGCAAAGAGTGAGAGGCTTCCTCTGGACTTTTGTGTCCCGAGTTTTCCTTGGACTCTAAATGACATGGAGGATTAGGGAGAAGCAAGAGAGCCAAAGAGAGGAGCCCAAGCAACGGTTCCAAGAGAGCATTGCAAGAGAGAAGAAGAGCAGAAGAGAGAATGCAAGAGAGCATTCGTCCTTGGGTGGAAATGTTTTTAACTGAAACTGGGCGAACCCAAAAGGTGTCCTGAGACAATCAGAAGTGGCTTGCCATGGTCACATGGTCAACTGTCTGTCCTTTTAAAGTTGATTTACAATCATTTGTGTGGATAATCCTTACATTCTTCCCGCTCAAAATAGTGAATGTTTAATCATGAACTTTTATATCTTGAACGGCAAGAGGCATTATATTCGTTGTCATCAACATTCTCTACATAAACGCAAGCATTTACATACTAAATCTGACATGCTTTCATGAATATTACATGAAAATCCCTGATTAAAATCATACTGGTTAATTCATTGGTTTTACAACATGTAAAACATACATACATTACACGTTATGAGAAACCTGATTGTCAGGGTCTAATAACCAGTTGAACAGTTTCCATTCTTAGTATAATGAATGAGATGAATCATGCAAGATTAAAGATTATAATTATCGATTTGTCAGTTATAAGTGATTATCAATCACTACACATATTTAAAATGGTACATTAATCCTTAGTTTGTCAATTATACAAGTGATCACAGGTCATAGAGTCATTTTCAGAATTATCTAGCAAGGCTAAGTATGGTGTATATTTTGGGTCCAAATGTATCTGGTATATTTTATAGGGTTAAATCAGTAAAGTACTGTGACTTTGTGTGAAATATTCCTGGATTAAGATGAAATGTCCTAGTATTAGAATTGTGTAACCCTGAGGATCTTTACAAGGAAACCTTTCAAAGAGAACCTACTTTAGCTCTGTGTGGAAGTTCAGAAGGTCATGCTGAGGGTTTAGGTTTGTGGAACAAAGAAGGGCCATCTTTATTGGTCAGCTCTGTCATTACAAACCCTAGTTTGAGATTAAGCAGGCATGGGAGAGATGGTCTCCTTCAGCAATTTAGGTGCCATTTATTCGTTTTTATGACTCTCTAATGGCTTGGTGGGGGATCTCTCTGATCTGTGGAATTTGGTTAATAACAAGATGCCCAGTTCTTGTGGAGGAGGATTCCTCTGTATCTGTCTGTGTCTCTGGAGATTCTGGCTTTATGCCAACATACTTTCTTCAGATTACTCCAGACTACCACAACACTCACACTCATTTTACAAACACACTTGTCACTAGCCAGAATGACTTGTTGGATCAGCTGTCAGTAGCCGGCAGTGGGAGATGACTGTGAGTCTTTGTTTAATAAATCCCATTGAACTGTATCTCTGTTTTCGGGTCCTTTATCTTCCCTTTCTCTTTTTTATATGTAAATTGCTAACAAGTTGTGCTATAAGGAGATTTGTGTCTCTGCAGGACAAAATAGGTGTTTCCAATCAGTGGGCGTTTTCAAACTGGGATGGATGTTTTTCAGCTGCTTTACACAATTTGACTACTACACTGAGATTCCCTATTTTCAATGGATTGTTGAAACATGCCAATGGCTATTTGAAGACACGCATAGATTGAGAAATGGCCAATTGGAAATTCCCGAAGGGGAACCCATGATGAATAATCCAGAATAAGCAAATTGACGCCATGACTAAACTATAAAGCTATAAAGACTAATCAAGGCTAAAAAAAACACACCAAACATTAAAAAACACAAAATAATTAAAGGTCTCGTACTTTTAATAACCAGTCTGTGTTTGTCTCATCAAAGTAAAATGAATCACCTCAAGCACTTTCTCTGTGTGTTCTAATCACAGACAGCTTCTCATTGCACCTCTAGGGGTGAGGAGGTCTCATAACAGCACCGGCACTAAAGAGAAAGCAGCAGTGAGGGCTGCCATTTGGCTTCATTAAAGATGAAACAGAAAACACAAACACTCACTAATTGACACGAGGCGGTTTCTCATGAAGCAGCTGTGCCAAACTGCTCTTCTGATTGGACTTATAAAGGTGCATATGTCTACCCATTAACAGCCCATTATGTTCACCACCAGAGCCTGTATGCCAGTCTCTATTATTGCCTCATGACTACCTCTCTTCAAAGGGCCACAAATAAGACAAGAAATAATGAAATGAGAGAAAAAAAAACTGAGTTTAGGACAAAGTTCATAGAAAATTATTGAAAAATAGCACTGAGATATTTTTGGTTTGTGTGTTTACAGAATCTCCACTCTCCAATTTCTTGAATCTTTAAAGACAACATTAAATTGCATTCGCAAACAATTTTACTTCCATAATGATTCACATTTCAGAGTGAAACTGATTCAATGAGAAAAAAGTAGGACGAGACTTGATTGTATCCATTGGGAACTGATTGGATTGTGAAAAGTGGGCATTCCATACAAGAATAGAGCCAGGCCTGAAAGTGAGTTTGTTGCAGATTGTGGAGGACTACTCCACACACACACACAAGCACGCACGCACACGCACATGCACGCACGCACAAGCACACACACACACACACACACACACACACACACACACACACACACACACACACACACACACACTCACTGTTGGTACTCCTATCATTACAAGGACTCTCCAAAGATGTAATGATTTCTATACTTTACAAACCATTCCTAACCCTACCCCTAAGCCTAACCCTCACAGAAACCTTTTGGCATTTTTACATAAAAAAACAAAAAAACATTGTTTAGTATGATTTTAAAGCCGTTTGAATTACAGTGACACTACGGATGTCCTCACAATGTAGCATAATATCCTCGTAAATACTAGTGTTTAACCCCCCCAAAAAGTCCAACCAACTCTCACACACAATGTTTTAGCTTAGTTTGATGTGACTTTGAAACAAAGCTCAGTGGAGATGTCATCTCCTGAGTTTTCCAGCTGTTTCCATTTGTATTCACAGCAGACAGCGACCACAGTCACAGCACCACAATACTGAGAACTTCCTGCAGATTCACTTTACTTTCCCTGACTTTCAACTTTGTGTCTAATATCTTTCACTCCCTGAATTGGGCTTTTTTTTTTGTAAAAGACATTACCATTTTCTTTGAGTGTGCTCAATCTTTTATTGACATGCTTCTACCTTTTTTGGGTTTATGTTTATTTCATTAGTGGTGCTTGCTAAGGCAAATATCGCTATTACTATGGTTAGGTTTAGATGCTTTCCTCCAACCTTATGTATTAAACTTAAATGTGTTACTCATTATTTTGGTTAACTAGGAGCCATAATCTCAACTAAACAACAAACTGAACAACACAGAGAATTCACCTTTAGTTGCACTTTATTTTGAGATTGGCTGACGATTTGAGTCATGAAATCAAGTCATAAAATTTAAATAAAATGGGGGGACTGGGTGAACTGAGGGCCTCAGCTCCCTGTTTATTAAAGAGAGAACTTTCACATGGTGTTTCCTGCTAAGTGTGCACTTCTGTGCCGGAGAGAGGATGAATGGAACCAGTGAGGGAGAGAGAGAGAAAGAGAGATCAGAAATCAGAAAACAGCAGTTTCATGCATTCAACACCTTTGAAATGATGCAACGCCTGCACATTTCTCTGTTGCTCCAGTTTCGTTTGTATATAGTGTGTATCAAATCTAAAGTATGGAAATAATTCTCATGCTGACAGTCAGCAAACCTACAGTTGGAATGGAATATTGGCATACTCAATTGACAAGATCAATAATTAAGTGCTTTTTTCTATCACTCTCCACCTTTGGGCAGCCCAAATAATTAGGTGGCTGAATGCGAAAGTGAAATTCACTTTTGGAGATGCCATTACAATTTTACTCAATCAATTGAGTAATGTTAACTTATTAGTTGCTATTTTTTAATAATAGGTTATCAAACTGCCTGCATTATGCAAAGATAAACATCTCAAACTGGTGTATGCTACATTGTTATCACATGACATCCATTTAATAAAGTGCCGTTTAGTTAATAAATATCAAGAAATGTTGGTTATATTGCATTTTTAATAAAAAAAAATTCTAATCACGATTGAATTCTTGGCACACAAAAAGCACATTATTGTGTTTTATATATTTTGATTTTTGCCACTTTTAAAAAAAAACGTTACGTGATACATTTTCAAGGAGGGGTGAAGGGTGTGGTTGAGTCACAACAAAGGCTGGATTCGAACCTGAATCTCCCATACGAGGGCATTGGCTCAATGTGTTTGGAGCACATATGAATGTAGTTACCTTTCAAGGAAACATTGATGCTGCAAAATTATGCCATGTGGTCACTATGTCAGTGGTCAAGTGGTCTAAAGCCTTTATATAATCACGCCAATTTATTGGCTGATGGCGCTTAAGTGACACCCATAGGGAGCCACATCACAGGCTCCATAGAGGTGAACACTTGGTGCCATCTCCCCAGATTTTCTTTACTTCAGAATTTGTCTAAGCCCGTTTCGTTTACAAGCGACTCACACGTGTTAGCCTCGCGTTAGCACCTCATATGTTCACAAAATGCATGGATGCAGCACTGACTCTTTGAGGCTTCAGGGAATCTGCATTTTGAATTATCTCGACAATTGGTTGGTGTTAGCTCACTCAGAGTTTGGCTACCCAACATTGAGATGTTGTTCTCAGTCACTTAAGCAGTGGTCGACCGATGTGTTTTTTTAATGGCCAATGCCGATGCCGATATCCAGAGAGCAGGGTGGCTGATTGGCCGATACAATGATGATGATATAGCACACAATTTAATATAGTAAATTACAAACATAAAATTGATAAACAATTATAATAAACTCTTACTACATTTCACACAAAACAACAAAATGTATTTTTTATTTAATTATAAATGGTAGATAGCAGTTTATTCAGATTTCTGTTTAGTCTTCAAAATTTTTGTAATTTATTTCGCATGAAGAAATTGTTAATATATTAGGAAGAAGGAAATAACAGTACACACAATAGTCCAGCAACCTTGGATGGCATGTCCACGTTAGCAATCATTTGGCACGAATTATGGAAATTGTGGGATTTACCCCTCAACAGGGCAAAACAACGAGAATGTTACATACGTTTAAATGCCATAGTTCACCTCTTGGTACACAGCGCAGTGTGAGGATCCAGTCCAATGCCCAGTTGGTTCAGTGCTGTTTTTTTGCAGGAGTGTTATGGGGCCAGGGTTACCCCAGCAACTCGTAAAGTTTACGTGGCCGCTACTACAGCTTAGCATGTGCCATGGGTGAATGTAGTTTCTATTTAAAGACATTGTCCTGTCTCTCGTTATGCACAGAGTGCTCAGGCTTAGACCTTTTTGTCCTGCCCTTGTCCCTTTATGGGATTTATCTGCAGTGTTAGAGTCGCTCTCGGTTGCTCCGTTTAACATCAGTATCTGAAAAATTTCCGACTCTTAAAATGACAATGTTATTAGCATTGGCATCGTTAAAGAGGGTTGGTGATTTGCATGTCCTGTCGTTCAATCCTTTGAGTATGGGATTTGCACCAGGGTTATCTATTTGCCTATGGTCATCTCAACGTCCTCTCGCTCGCAGTTTGTTCATTTGCAGTCCTTTTATCCTCCGCCATTTGAGTCGGAAGAGCATAAAAGGCTACATATGTTATGCCCAGTGCAGGCTCTGTGGGTTTATGTTCACCATACTAGACAATAGTGTGAGTCAGAGCAGTTGTTTGTGTGCTTTGGTGGCCACAAATGGGGTGTTTCAGTGTCCAAGCAGAGACTCATTGGACTGTGGATGCAATCTCGAGTGCTTGCGAGCCCCATGGTTTGTCTTCACCTCTGGCAAGCCCATTCTATGAGGAGAATGGCATCCTCATGAGCATCGGATAGAGGTGTGTCTTTGGAAGATATTTGTATGGTGGCAGGATGGTCCTCTCCGCATACTTTTGTTAGATTTCATAATTTGGATGAGAGTTTGTCTCCTGTTTCACAAGTTATCTTTGTTGGATCAGGAGTAAGTTTTTGAGATTTCTATTTCTTTAGCTCACTTTTGTGCCGCTGTAAGCTTGCCACATGGACTTTGTTGTGGTTCGCTATGGGCGTCGCTTAAGCACCATCAGCCAATAAATTGCTGTGATTGAATACAGCCTTCAGACCACATGACCACTGATGTAGTCCCAATTGAGTCATTACGCAATGTCTCATTCCCCCTCAGGGAACCAAGGCTATGTTCGTAACTGAGATGTTTTCCTCTAATTTCTGGCCAAGAAATCTTGATGCCTAATAAGATGTCACCTTTGGTTTATAGTAATAGTATCTTGACAAATTTCTAGTCCATGCACAACCACACTTCAGTTTTTGTTTTAAATAACCAAACAAGCTTTCCACATCCAACTGTAATAATTCAGAAGTTATATCTCCAATTATTTTCTGTGTCAGAGCAGAAGCACCAGATCAGTGGGCAATTAAAATCTCACTCATTATCAGACGCAATGCAGGACCAGAAACACCGCACCGGTGAAGCAGAAGTAATGAGTAATGAAAAAATATTAAATACTGTTCTTTTTGATCTTTGTGATTTTTTTCATAAATAGCACATCACTTTGATGTGATAAAATCAATATGACAGGAGAGTTCATAAAGAACACATACATGTGGATCAGAGTTCAAATGGGATTCTTTACTCACAGTTACACATATATTTGTCTGTACTCTTAAGTGTTCCTGTATTGCCATCAGCCTGATTTTATTCCGACAATTTGTGTTTTCAATATAACAGCTTAAACAAATTTACTTCATTGTGGTCAGGGCATAAGTGGTATAAGCAAAAACCGATGGACGAAAGTATAGATTTTTAACATTAAACCCTGATTTTACATTGCATGTCAACATCTGTTTTTTATTGCATTTTTTTATTGCATCATATAACAACAAACATTTACAATATAATTTTTTTGACAGACATTACAGAAGAGACAAACAAGAAAACAAAACATTTTATAAAATGGAGAATAAAGGGGAAAAAAAGGAATTCACAGCCTCTTAATAAGTCTAACAAACTATTATGCCTGAATGTAGTAGTTATAGTGTTATTGTGTCCTGTATGCAAAGTTCATATAAGGTTGAATGATCTGATATACACAGAAAGTGTTATAAATAAATAATTATTATATGAATTAATTATTCTCCATTTATAAATATAAAGAGATTGTTATCATTATCATTATTAACATCATCTTAGTATTTGGATAAAGGGAAAAGAAGAACACAGAGGGAGCGTGGGAACAAATGTAAAAGTGTATAGTAAATAATATCAAGAAGAAGAATAAGGAAATAATTCTATAAAAAACAACAACAACCACAAAAAACATCTCGGTGTTTTTACCGGCTTGTCCAGTGTGTGCAAGTGTTGTGCAGTTGCCTTTAGGATTTTTTACATTACTCATTTCGGACAGTTTGGATTGTGCAGTTGCCTTTCAAAGAATACTCTTTTGACTGCGAGCACATACGAATGTGTTTGAGGCATGTGCACTACACCACTGCTTTGTGATACTATTTTAGCATTCAACGGCAGGCGCATGCAGTTACAATGCGGAAATACAAGGACTGTCTGCTTGTCAAGAAAATCTGGGCTGCATGCGAACAGTCCATACAGACTTTGCTAATGACGAAACTTGCATTGCAACTACTAGAGAATGCGAACAACCAAAGTATACTTTGGCCATTACTTTTCCTTCAGTCACAACCCTTTGGCAAGTGATATGTTTGAGTTGAGACTGTTAGCATGACAAAAAAAAAAAATAAAAAAAAAAATATATATATACAATATATATATATATATATATATATATATATATATATATATATATATATATATATATATATTAGCAAAAACTTATTAGTTCTAATTTTAAAAACTTTTCTTACTTTTTTATGAGAAAAGCTAGTTTGATGATTTATTTCATCTTTGTTTGGGTCTCATTTGTGGTGAATAACTAGAGTGACTAACATGCCGGTCATAACATATACAATCATACACCATACGCTAAATTGCTTGAAATGTCAAGTGTTATGGCTTATTGATTACTTGAAAACAGATGCCATGTCTTCATTAGCTTTAAGAACAAATAAATCAGCAGGCTTTCTATCTAGTGCACTATTTGACATAACAAAGGACAAGATTGTATTTAGTGGATTCCTTCTTGACCATAAAAATATATTTTTAAAGAAGCTCAGGAACTTTATGGAAAAGTTTAAGCTTGCAGTTGAAATGATTTTGAACTTTGTGAAGAACTTCTCATTTTCAGATATACTTTTCTCCCATGCAACTGATTTTGATAGGGTAGATAAGTTTATATCTGGGCCACTCAACATATACTGTATTATGTTTATGCAGAACACATACAGTAAATACCACCAAAGCCATCAGTATACAAAATTAACAAAAATGTATCTTTTCAAAGAAATTGAAATTCTTTCTCATTTGTTTGAGCATGTATAAAATTACAATATAATAACTATGTACAGTATACTTTGTATTGAAAATGAATAATTCCAGACATTTGATTATTTATTTTTCTTACAGAAGTAATCCGAATGGAATATTTTGTACAGTTGATAGAGAATTTGGAAGCACTGACTGATGAAATTCATCCAAACCGTATCTATACAGAACATACAGTATAAAGAATCAACAAGATCTCCCAAACATTGCAGAACAAGCATCAATAAGTGAGTCTGAAACTCACAAAAAGGAGATATTGGGACAAAACTTAAAGGCAAATGCAGGTTTGACAAAATATGCCATTATTGCGCTTTTATGTTTTTAAAAGACCTGCGAGAGTCAACAGCATTGCAGTTACATGTAAAAATGTAATTGGAATGATGCCATAATAAGCCAACTAAAGCTGTCTCGCATTAAATAAAATGTTAAGAAGCAAATTAGAAGCAGATGGTAAAGCTCAATTTAAAGAATGTCTAATTAAATTTGCATAATGCACCTTTTAAAAAATTACAAAGACAATTCTCAATTTCTCAAAAGTTGACTTTGGTTTTGTTCTTTTCTTTACATCCTTCACAATTCTAAACACAGGGAGAATATCAAGGGAATAAAAATCAGGATAGATCTGAAAATCACTAACAGCAATTCTCATTTCAGTTTAAAGCAGGTTCAAAACAAGTTAAGCTCAGATGACAGGATTTGTGGCATAATGTTGATTATCACCACCAACATTTTTTTTCAACTTGTCACTTTTCTTTAACAACAGCAAAAATCAGAGGCACTTACACAACTGGAAAATAATGGGTCCAATTCTTGGAAGTCCAAAATGTGAAGCTTTAACTTTATAAAAGCACATACATTCATTTGTATATAATGTATTATTTTAGATGTAAAACCGTTTATATCTTCAATTTTATGGTCTGTGACAAATGCTGCCGATTGAGTATTACGTAATACGATTTGTACTGCACCCGGACTATTCCTTTAAAGGGATGGTTCATGCAAAAAATTCAATTCTGTCATAATTTACTTACCCTAATGTTGTTCCAAACCCACATGACTTTATTCCACTTATTCCGTGGAAAAAAGTGCAATGAAAGTCAATCTACTTCTGTGTTCTATGAAAGAAAGAATATCATATGGGTTTGGAATAACATGAGGGTGCGTAGGCTATGACATAATTTGTATTTTTAAATCCTTTAATACTTTAAAGACTTTACCCTGAACCTACGAGGACTGTAAATTCACATAAAGCTTGACTTGAAGTGCAAACTTTACTCTCTCAACTTCGTTCCATATTTAGAGGTAAAGGTTAAATTCATTTATAAATGCGCTGAAGTGGTTATGTGACAATGGTTTGAACCGAGTATAAAAGCTTGCTGATATAAAACCAAGCATCACTGGTTAAATTTAACACCATAAACCATGATAGGCTCTATGCTTTCAGAAACCTGCCTTTGTGTACTTTGTATGACACCTTTAGGCAACTAGTACACAGAACAGTCATTTATTTGCGGAAATGCCTGAAGATGGTTTGAAAGCCAATGTTTTGAGAATGGAAATATATTGCAGCAAAAATGTCCCTGCTTTGCATGTATGTGTGTGTTCTGGTAAGAGTGTGAGGCCAATGATGCAGATTCATTTACAGCTAATAGAGGCAGAAGGTTTAAATAAGCCTGTGGTTACAAATGTATGCCTAGGTTGGAGAAAATTGTGAGGCAGACATCAGCCTTTCAGTTTGAACTGAAACAGTTGTGATTTGACATGTCCGTGAAGTTGTGAACCAAAGTTTGATTTATATTTATTTATTTATTTATTTTTTGGCAAAATCCATTCACTATCAATTCCATGTTTGTTATTAGGAAGGATGCTGTAGGCTTTTTTTAAAAAAAGTGTCCCCCCCTTTAAATTTGACATGAATATTTTGTGTTATGTTCAACTTAATAGTTTACATGTAACTGCAATGCTGTTGATTAGCGGTCGGCTAAGGAAAGTCGCCAACACAAAGAGGCACCAAAACACTTTCCCGGACTCTCAGTTTCTGATCATACCACGTTGGTGGACTGACATTCCCAACTCCATCCGTGAAGCTGACTCACTCCCTGTCTTTAAAAAATGGCTAAAAACACATCTTTTCCAAGAGCACTTAACAAGTCATAAAAAATAAAAAAATAAATAAAAAAATTCTTGTTGCACTTAAATCTGTTTTGAATGCTATTCTGATGCTATAGTAAAACGTTGTATTATGGCACTTTTCGTACAAAGTGTCTGCCAAATGAATAAATGTAAATGGAAAGTCTGTGCACAACATCTGTGGCATACAGACAATGTCGACATATCCCTCAAATTGATGCAGTTTGCAGAACTTGTCTCCATGTAAACAGTGCTTTACATATTGAGTTGCGTCATGTATCTTCCTGACATCCGCATACCAGGTGAAAGTAACATTTAGCTGGCCATGAGTTGAAAGATACAGCAAACACTACACTTGCTGAGGAATAATAGTAATCAAAACTATCAAATAATTTACTGACCGACTGTTCCTCTCAGGAAATGTATCAAGTTAAAGAAATATTTCACCGCAAAATGAAAATTCTCTCATCATTTACTCAAACATATGCCATCCCAGATGTGTATGACTTCTTCTGCAAAACACAAACAAAGATTTTTGGTCAAATATTTCAGCCCCATACAATGCAAGTGAATGGTGACCAAAACTTTAAAGCACTACAAAGCACATAAAGGCTGCATACGAGTAATCCACACGACTCCAGTGGTTTAATCAATGTCTTCTGAAGCTAAACAATACATTTTTGGAAGAGTATAACCATATAACACCTTTTTCACTGTACATCTTGTCATTGCAGTCTCTAGGCACGAACATGATTTCAAGCTCGATTACACTTCCTAGTGCGCAGAGTGCTAGGAGGTGCTAGAAAGTGTAATCAAACATGAATTCATGATCGCCAGGGAGACTACTGATGTCAAGAAAAAGAGACATATTTTGGTCTGTTCTCATTCAAAATCTATTGGATCGCTTCAGAAGACATGGATTAGACCACTGGTGTCGTATGGATAATTAATGGATTACTGGACTGCGCTGCCTGTATGAACCTTTTGGACCTTCAAAGTTTTGGTCACCATTCAGTTGCAAAGTATGGACCTACAGAGCTGAAATATTCTTCAAAATTCTTTGTCTGTGTTCTGCAGAAGAAAGAAAATTCAGACATATCTGGGATGGCATGAGGGTGAGTAAATGATGAGAGATATTTCAATTTAGGGTGAACTATTCCTTTAAATTAGTTGTGTTTTTTTCCGTCAAGGATAGCCTGGGAAATCTTTGTTTTACCTCAGGCCTAATGTTACTGAGGTAAACCGTGTACTTCTCTTAACACAGTTCCTCTCTCCTTTATTTCATGTATGAACCACTTATTGTCACATCTTACCCTGTAGACTAACTTATATAACACTCCCAGGTTGATTTAATTATCAAACTGACATTTTTCACTTTACCTCATATCTTCAAGGCTTTCTCTGCTTCAGCGACAACAGGTAACTGTCTTAATGTATTGCATCCCTTACCTTGACAGCTGCAGTTAACCTTCAGAGGCAATGCGCCAGCGGATGATGCAGTCATTTTGTTCTCAAACAAGTTAACACCAGCGAGACGTATGTCAGGATATCTTTTTGTGATTTTTTACTTCATATCAAGCTCCATCACAGCAAAAAAGTATCCTGGAATCGCAGACATTTTGTTTTGGGCGAGGCGCCATTGGGTGTGTCCGTTCAATGAGACTTCTAGACCCACACCTTTTACATATGGTGCATTCAAGTCATGTTGGAATGGTTGTAATTACGAGTTGAGCGCACATGAACGTCACAACAAAGTTGTAATTTAGAGTGGGATTTTCTTTGAGCCCTTACTTTTGAATTTGGGAAACGAAAGCAAATTGTTATTGGTAATAATTCTGTTTTGCTTATGGATTTTGATTGTGCAGATCAATGAGTTCAGTCTGTATGCATTTTTGTACTGTTAATAAAGAATAACATAAAGCTTGCCATAAAATAAGACTAATTTTAGTTGGTTTATGCATCTACAGGCTTGTGCAATAAAACTTATTCATTTAGGAATTGGACAACACAGGTTAGCGCTTGATTACGGGGTCCTCCAAGTAGGATTTCGCTTGTGACTTCCGTATGCTTAGAAATGGCGAGGAAAGATTATGTAGCTAATTTTATTTAGGGCATAATAGAAGAACATTTCAGTTCAAAGAACTCTCCAAACTCAGAATTTAGAACACAAGTCATGTGAACTACTAAGGTTCTTGTGTTTTATTTGTACGTTTTTGCTTTTTTTAAGCTGAGCACTGTGATCTATCATTATATGACATAGATCTGCATGACGACTCGTCAAAAATGATCCTTCATACCTTGGAAAATATATCACCATGTAGGTTTGGAACAGTGTATTTCTGTGTACAGGAGTGTTGATGCAGTCAGAGACGGAGCACTTCTATCTAAATGTATGGGAGAATATGGAACACCAATGCCAATGGTAAAAGAGCCAATCAGCTTTTAGATAGGGAGATCGCCTGCCAATCAACTCGAGAATGATTATGCACATTAGCTGAACCAGCCTGAAAAATAGTGTTGTTTTTAACGTGATCCGAGCAAACGAACCACAATTAATGATACCATAGTTGAAATATTTTACTGCTGATTTTAAATATGTTCTTTGATTGTAATCTTGACTAACCTTCTTGGTCAGCTGCAAAATAGCTGACCAGACCTCCCAGGAGTGTTCCAAAGACGGCTGCCATGTGGACTGACTACCCTTGCAAAAGGGACTTTGATGCAGTATAGGCCTCATACACTATGCACACACATACTTTAAGGTTGAACAATCCTTGAGGATGTGGTTAAGCATCTTGACCGATCCACCTTTTTTCCTGAATGCGGAAGTGATCCATAATGGATGGCTATTTTCAATTTCTGGTCTCCAGTTTTTTCACTCGCAATACATTTATTCTTAGCAGATACTGTGATGTTGAGTGTATTAACTGTGAAATTATTAAAAAAAAAAAAAGCATGTGGATCCATAGTGCCTATATTTTAGAGATTTGCAATGACCATTTTTTGACACTGCCATACCATCAAAGATTAAGGAGTGGGTGCATTATGTGGTTGATAATGGTAGTCCTTGCTGAAAAGACCAGCATTGCTGGTCACTAACTTTTGTTGTGTTTAGGGTGCTGGTTTCCCGACCAGGCTCTTAAACTAGCTTAACCAGCTTCAAGAGAAAGAACATGCTGGTCAACCATCTATGTTTTGCTGTGAAAAGCATGGCTATGTTGCTAAACTAGCACCAAACCAGCAATATCAAGCATAAACCAGCCTAGACCAGCATGGAATTTCATACTGGCTAAGCTGGTCTTTGTAGCAGGGCTGCATGGCTTTTTTATACCTGTCTACAAACAGCTGTACCTCAAACAGTGCATTAGGGAAACTGCTAGAATTTACAGTTCACTTGAGGGCAAGTTCCATCACCTCACTTTATAGGAAATTGTTTGTGGTCCCCTTGTTCCCACCATTGAAATTGCTAGACAGTATTGTATCCAAATAGCTCAAAAAGGACAGCTTCACATCCCTCAACAAAATGTGCATGGATGTATTTCCTGAAGCAGCTGTTTCTTGTTCTTGTTCAGCTTGTGAGTGTCTAAACATACCTGAGAGTCCTTCTCAGCTTAGTGTCTAGAAATTCAGTTCACAATGTTTAGAACAAAAATTAACAAAAAGATTATGCAAATCGCATTAATCGTGCACTTTTGTATTACACCCACGGTTGTGGGCAGCATCTCATTTTATCCTGAAACTTGTTAAACACCTATGTGTAAGAATTATATTTTCATTATTATTTTAGTCTATTACCAATTAACTGGGTCTCTTGCAGTGTGAGTGTAAGTGTCCTTACAAACACGAAGGAGACACACTGTGACAATAGCATAATGATTGATGTGAAAAAAGTGATTTTGTACTTCTAACACATTTCTGCACAAATGCAATTTATTTTACAGTTTACATGTTTGTAATGTATATAATAGAATATCACAATAAATCATATGCATATACTGTATAATTCCAAAGAAACAGGGGAAAAAGAAAAGGTTTTGGAAGTACTTTATAAAAAGGTTAATTAATAAATCATTAACAAGCATTATATAATGCTTAATAGATCATTAGTTAATATGTATTAAGATAGTTAGAAATATGAGATAATGTGCAAATTAATATTTACTAATGCATTTAACTAACATTAACTAATGATCTGTAAAGCATTATGTAATGTCAGTTCAAATAATTACAAATGTTATTAAGCTTTCATTCATTCGTGCACTTTTTAACATTTATAAATGTTGTTTGCAAATGTTATGTAATGGTTAACTAATCATTTGTTAATTTACATTTGAATGCTTGCAAACGTCATTAAACTTTTTCATAAATTATTTATAAATATGCTCACACACTTTTTACATTTACAAATGTTTCTGAAATAATTAATATTTTAACCACTTCACACACTTAATGTGACTGTTTGTTTGCTGATGTAAGCATGCACTTACTATTTAAACACCTTTACAAATAATTTATTAAGTATTTGTTCCAATTTTTGCAGTACCCAATCTAAAGTTTAAACTATTCATACATTGTAAATGTTAATAAAGGTTTACTAACGATTATTTAGTAAATTTATTTGCAATGAACTTTCATCTACTGTAAGTTTGTGTAAAGGAGTAAATTTAGTTGTATGCTTGATGCAGACATTAATAACACATAACAATAATAACAATAGCAAGACTTAATTTGGGAGCAAAACTTTGTTTTTATTGCCTCAATAACACAATACTGTATACTGTATAACTGGAAATATTAATTTGCATCATAAATCAAGAAAAGAAAACATTAAAAACTTTCAAGAGAGATACATTTTTACATGTGTTTCAAAAGCACAAGCACATAACTGCTAATCAGAAGGTTGCTGGTTTGATCCCCACAGCCACCACCATTGTGCCCTTGAGCAATACACTTAACTCCAGGTTGCTCCGAGGGGATTGTCCCTGAAATAAGTGCACTGTAAGTCGCTTTGGATAAAAGCATGAAAGTAAATGTAAATGTAAGGTATTGGAGTGGCCATCACAAAGCTCTGACCTCAATACAGTAGAAAATTTGTGGGCAGAACTGAAAAAGTGTGTGCGAGCAAGGAGGCCTTCAAACCTGACTCGGTTACACCAGTTCTGTCTGGAGGAATGGACAAAAATTCCAGCAACTTATTGTGAGCAGCTTGTGGAAGGATACCCAAAACATTTGACCCAAGTTAAACAATTTAAAGTCAATGCTGCCAAATACTAACATAGTGTGTGTAAACTTCTGACCCACTGGGAATGTGATAAAAGCAATAAAATCTGAAATAAATAATTCTCTCAACTATTATTCTGACATTTCACATTCTTAAAATAAAGTAGTGATCCTAACTGACCTTAGATGGACCGTTTTCTAAGATTAAATGTCAGGAATTGTGAAAAACTGAGTTTAAATGTATTTGGCTAAAATGAATGTAAACTTCTGACTTTAACTGTAGTTCATTCAGTGTAGTTCCTTTGACTGTTTGGTTTTCAAATACTTTTTACTTCAAATCAGTGTTTGTAATGAGCTAGATGGTTTGGTTCATGTTGTAGAACTCTTTAAGGCTTTTCATGAAATCCCAATGGAAAAAAATGCTTCCAGAACTAGAACCAAGATGGCTGAATAAATGGATAGCTTCTATTGAGCTCTATTGACCTTAGTCAGATTAGATGCAATATTAATTATTTTTCTGGTTATTTTTTAACACCTGTCGATACATTGTGTCAAAATAAGTCTAGTAGGCAAACATGCTCCAGAAAGCATTGGTTGTGATAATTACAGTAGAGCAGATGGTCTGCTCAATGGGTTTAACTGCACCTCAATCCCATAAGATGTTTACACCGACTAAGGTCCATGCATTTCCAGGTTTGGTTGCAGCTGATTGCGTGTACATATTTCCCTTAAGAGCATCACACTTTTTGTTCTATGTGCTCTATAGAATACTGTATTACAGATTGAGAAACTATCAGAAAGATCTGTTTGATAATCAAGTATATATTTAATTATTCTAATGTGTTATGCATAACTGGACGTGACTTCTCCATTAATACACAGCTAAACACTCAAAGGATACAATAACCTTCAACACCTTTGAAAAGAAGTGTGAGGCAAACTCATGCTCCAATGGACATTTTGGACTGTGAAAGCAAAATTGGTTGCTCAGTGACAGTTGAAATTTAGCAGTGACTTCTCTTGATACCAAAGAATAAAAAACACACAAAGACAAATCAGATTTTATTCTTGAGGTGTTATGGGGAGGGAATGAAAATCAATCTTTGGTTGTCCAGGACCAAACACGACTCGTAATCCCCAGTTCTTCAGAGGGCACGTTGTCAGAACAATAGATGCTTACTGTGAGCAATGTGTTGTGTTATTTACTCTCACTCACTCAATGTTATCATAATGGGCTAAAATAAATGGCAGGTCATCATGTCTTTTCTGGAGCATCTTTAAGACTGCACTTTGAATCATGAAGGATGGCCCCTGCAATGATGCCTCAATAGACATTTGAGATTTGTTCCGCTAAAGATAGCAACCCACTGACCGATTTTTAAACTCTTTTATGTCAACATGAAATTAAAATTGACCCTATTTGTTTTGCTCTGCCTATAAAATGATTGTCCATTTCAGCTAACATCATCAAGCCCTCTTATTAACCCCTTCCTTCCAACCACCCAACCCTTGTACTAATGTGTACAAGGTAGCAAAATCGTTAGAGTTGGCTGGTTCAAAAACATACTCCCATGAAGAAATATTAACAAATCATAGAACCATGATTTTAATAGGAAAATAATTTTAGGTGTACCATGGAAGAAAGACAACATCAGCATTTAAATATTGGATAATTTTACTTCAGTACATTTTAAGTGCTGTAACTGTACTTTTAATGAGCTATTTTCCCACCATCTGTGTTCACTTCTTCCTGTCCTGATTTTATTTTTTATCTATCAACATGATTGGCTAGGTCAAATCAAATCACACGTAAAAATATTTAATGGCAGCTGTAGATCTGGCGCCAAACTGTTATGGATGTGGAGGATGCCTCAAGTACAGTTCAACACCTGAACATCACGGCTGCACCTGAAAGGGCTTTTCGCAGTGAAAAAGGTCAATTGATTGACTGTGTCATGTGAGTTTATCTTGCTCAAGCCAGATTTTGGCATTAATCCTGCCTCTAATTTGAAGAAATTTATCAAGGTAAATTTCATATTTCTGCTTACTAGATTCTGTGTCAATAATGTAGCCTGTAAATGATCTATCATTGATCAATATCCCAGCCCTATTGTTATCAATACGGCTGGGCAATAAAACAATCTTGATGTTTATCTGAGAAAAAAATAGAAGAAGAAGAGATGTCCTCAATATCGATGATAAACGTTTGAGAAATATTCTATACATAGTCTATGTTCTACATCTAGAACAGGGGTGTTCTATTACATCGATCACAACAGCAAGACGGTTGATCTAGATAAAATATAAAAGATTGACTTTTTATTTCCTTATATCTGTAGCTGCGCGCTGTTTGATTGACAGGCGGCTAATGTTTGTGCGCTAATGTGGGTATGCGCCTAAATAATACCGCCAATGCCCATCTTGGTGAGGCATTAATGTAAACGCAGTCGGTTTGTTCTAAAGTGAACATAAACAGTGGGACAAAAAGCATATTTGCACCAAAATGTCAGACTTGAAGTGTACATGTAACCGAATTGAACACTCTCTAGTAGGCTATGTCATATAAAGGCTATTAATCATACAAAAATAACAAGGAATCGAGAAAACCACTCACTACTTTTGACTGAATAGCTTGAGTAGCTTTAAAAGGGGCATAGCTTTCGCAACTCAGTACTCATTAGATGGTAAATGGTCTGCACTTATATAGCACCTATTTAACCTTAACGGTATTCAAAGGGCTTTACACTGTGACACATTCACCCACACATTCATACACCAATGGTGGCAGAGCTGCCATGCAAGGTGCTAGCCTGCCATTGGGAGCAACTTGGGGTTCAGTGTCTTGCCCAAGGACACTTTGGCATGTGAAGTCATGTGGGCCAGGATTTGAACCTCCTGCGATTAGTGGCCGACCCACTCTACCAACTGAGCCACAGCCGCCTCAAAGCAACTAGTTGTTTTAAGGACAGGCACTTTTTTTTAGAGTATTATTTTTCAGTTCTCTTTCCACTCCTGGTAAGAATCATACTTTTGCATATTTTCTTTTTTTTTTATTTTTTTTTTTACAATATTTTACAGTATAATATATATATTGTCTTGTTATATAATAATTTGTTACCATATAATATGTTAAGGTAACTACCTGTTAACCAATGATTTTCTTTTTACAGTGTGAGACTATGTTGAACCACCTGCCATTTCAGAGGCAAATTTTCATAAACCAATAATTCCTGAAATCAAGATACATTAACATAAGTAAAATGGGTTGCAAATGCTGATACATGTTGACTTCAATAGCCTGCTGAGATAATGGCCCTGCCTTGAACCAACCAACCAACCAACCAACATTTTTAAGCTTCTTTTGAGGCCTTGGCAATAAGCTAGCTGTTATAAGTATGAACAGCTCCTTAATTCTATTTCAGGCTGAAGAAATTGTCCACAACAACCCAACAAATGCAATATGAACTTTTCATTGCATATTGTAACAAAACAGCAAAACACTAATTGGTGGTCCATGTAGATTGTTTATGCTCTTGTACTTTTTTGGTGAGCGTCATGTTATTTTGCATTGCAAATTTGTTACAAGGAATCAGAGAGAATTTTCCTTTTCTTTATTTGTTCTTCAATATTTGTATTGAATTTTGTATAGACAAACAATGTACTGGCAAATCAGATACAAGAATATGTCTACATTACAATATTAGTAATACAAATCCAGAATGTACTGTATGTAAATGAATGGCTGCAGGTTGCTTGCATCTGTTGCAGGCATCACTTTTATTTCTAGAGAACATTTTTGCCAGCTGAACATTGGTTAAATGGGTATTATAAAGCACCTTACATTGCAGCAAACTGTGCCTGGTGCATATGGATGAGGAATGCACCAACTCTCGTTTGCCCTTCCATTGGTCATCAGAGATAAAAATGGGATCTACATTTAAGGAACTGATTAGATTATAGATTACTGATATAAGTTGTTTACAGGTAACATTTAATGTAAAAAAAGTTAAATTTGGGATTCAGCAGGACAGTTAGGAAAGTGGAGAAATTGATTCTTTACAAAATACCGGATTTGAAAATACCAAAAAGTGGCTCTTGGGTATCTTAAACTTAGTAGACAATGTTAAAAAGGACATGAAAACTCCATCTTCGTACAAATCACTAAGGGAGGTAAGGCCATTAATCAAGCATATGCAGAAAGCTGGATAAGATATTGATGGTGAGAACAAGTGATTTTTTTTAGATATGGGCAAGAATAGAAGCTCTGTGTAGGCCATAATGTTTACAGAATTGAAGCCAAATTCTAATTGTGCTATTAAAAACTGGGTTATTTGAAATTGTACTAACCACCAAAAGGAGCTGAGAGCAAATTACTGAATACAATGAACTTTGTGAAGATGAAATCTCTGTATGAACCCAGGGCAGACAACTATTGGGTTGAATAGTTGAAGAATTGATCAAGCCCAATATTACTGATGAAAATTGGGAAGTGCAAGTCCCCCTTCTGACTAAGGAAGTTGAAGAACTGATCTTTTCAGACATGCTGGTTTGTTGCCCTGCATATAAATGAATGTAGAAGCCCATCAAAGGAGGTAAAGAGGGATTTCTTAATTTAGAGTGGGGTGTGTTGAAACAGATACATAATTTTAGGCAGAATTATAATTTTTATCAGGTTGAAACGGCCCATAAGGGATAGGGAAAAGGAGACCCACCTAGACATATCCAATTTACATTTCTCTACTAATGGCTGAACATTTTTGACAAACAGTTCTTTATAGGAATCAGTAAAGAAACCCCCCAAATATTTAAATCCTTCAGATGCTGCTTAAAAGGGAAATAGGGGATGGGTGATGTCCCTCACCTTTGAGTTAATAAAAAAACAGCTAACTTTTTATAATTTTTATAACTTTATAATTTTATACTCTGATAGTTGACTACATTTATTAAGAATGTCAAAAACTATGTGTATGGAGGAAACCGGGTTAGAAATGTACAATAAGAGGTAATCTGCATAAATAGACAGTTTATGAACTAAGCTGTAATGCGAAATGCCCTCAAATCCGTTATGGATTTGGAACCAAATGGCTAAAGGTTATATGGTTAGATTAAAAAGAATAGGGGAAAGGGGACATCCCTAACGCGTTCCACGTTGTAAACCAAAATAGGGAGAATGTACGCCATTGGTATGTACTGATGCTACCGGGGAGGTATACAGAAGTCGAATCCAGGAAATAAAATTATATGATTGAAGCCAGATTTTTCCAAAATAAAAAACAAATAGCCCTTCCCACACTGTCGAAGGATTTTTCAGCATCGAGGGATACAATAACTGCAAGTAATTCAGATGGAGGGGAATAGAGGATATTGAGTAGCCTTCTAGTATTAAAGAAAGAATGTCTCCCTAATATAAAGCAGTCTGATCTGGAGAAATAATTGTTGGGATTACATTTTGAAGACGGAGGGAAAGGACTTTGGCAAGGATTTTGAAATCGACATTTAAAAGGGAAATTGGCCTATAATTGCCACATATTGTAGGATCTTTGTACTTTTTAAGTAGCAAATAAATATATTCTTCATATAGCATTGGCAGTAAGCAGCCCTCCCGAAAAGAGTCATTGTATACATTACCAACTAACAGGGAAATTAACGCTTCATAAAATTGGACTGTAAAACCATCTGGGCACAGATATTTTCCATTTGGATTTCCTTACATAATTGCCTTTTGTATCTCTAAAGCTATATATATATATATATAGGACCCCTATATCTTTGGCAGTTTTTTCATCAATTATGGGATAACTAAGTGTATCCAGGGAGACTCATTAGGATGGTTGAGGAACGTTCCGAAGTATAGAGTTTAGCATAGTAATCTGAAAAAAGCATTGTTCATTTCTAACAGATCAGTAACTATTTTGCCCATAATTACATAATTCTAGGAATTAGTCTGTAAGCACTTAGAGCAGTGGTCGGGAACCTATGGCTCGCGAGCCACATGTGGATCTTTGCCAGGTGTCTCACCATTTACCAACAAATGATTGATACAAATTTAAGAGGCATCATATCAGTTTCCAGCGGGAGAATGCGGGCGGGATTGCAAAGTAAATTATAATCAATTTGTCTCTAATTTGTTGTACAGCCTACCAAAGTCTGTAACAAGTCAGTTTACAATAATATATTTCAGGGTTTTCTGTCCACTGTGCATTTGCAGTGCTAAGCACAAGTCTCACGACACCAATTCACGGCCAAAATCACTTACATTTCTATGCTAGTTTGTGGAGATGGCGAAATGAAAGAATGTGGAGCATCTAATTTTCCAAAGTGATTGGACTTAAACATACGCTTTTGTTGAACTTTCTGGTGTTCTGCCGTGTGTTATTTGCACAGAATGTATTGCCTCATTTAAAAAAATCTAATGTTAAGAGACATTTCAATACCCACCATGCAGCTTTTGCAGCAAGAGAGCCAAAGGAAGGCTTGTACGGAGCTCCAGCGTAAACTGCAAGCTGGCCAGCAGCAGCTGCAAACATGGACAGGGGAATCTGGAAGCCTGAATGCTGCTAGCATAGCTGGGTCATTGGAGATTGTAAGTCAATGAAAACCTTTTACTGATGGAGGGTATGTAAAGTCATGCTTATTATGTGTGGCAACTGAAGTGATTGCTGATTTCCCAAACAAGGAGAAAATCATTCAGAAAATGAAAGACGTGCCCCTGTCAGCCCGGACTGTGCATGACCGTGCTGTCATGATGGCACGTGAGGTAGAGAGATCAATCATATAACTTTGGCATTTTTTTTTCTCTTGCACTGGACGAGTCTACAGACACTAGAAATATTGTAGAGCTTGCATTGTTGGGCGCTATGTGCCTGACGACAAAATACGTGAAGATAGTCTGGCCAAAAAATAACTAAATCCTTTTTTATAATAGTAAAATACTAGTTTTTGCAAAGGCTCTTTTGAAAAATGGCTCTTTCATGAAAAAAGTTTCCCGACCCCTGACTTAGAGCATGGGCTTGATGAGCTAAAAGTTTCCCTGTTTTATCCTCCTGCTCGAAAAAAAAAAAAACTGTTTGCATTGTTTAAGCTGTTTTTCAGTTATACGCATCATCAATAAATCATGCTCCATGTGTAAATGAAGCTGTTTGATGTAAAGGGGGGGGCATACATCTCATCACAGATCATCCTCTATTTCAGTCAGCCTGGACCTTTCAACTTTTCTGGCTTGAGAAGTGTATGAAATAACCTGTTCCCGAATATAACCATTCAGGGCCTCCCACAAGGTACCTCTACTAATGTTAGGAGTATCAATAAGTTAAAAATAAAACCTAATTTGTAAGGCCATAATATCCTTAAATGTATTGTTGGATAACACGAGTGAGCTAAATCTCCAAAGTTTAGGTGTGGGGAATGGGAGATTGATGTCGGCTGATGTAGGAGAGTGGTCTGAAATAGCTATAGTAGGATAGCTACATGAGTTGGTGCAGTGCAGCAGCTTATTGTCCAGCAAAAAAATTAATTCTTGAAAAGGAGTGGTGTACCTGCAGAAAAAAAAGGCTAATAGACCCAGTTGGGACGAATAATTTAGCACTACCTTAGCTGATTTAGATAATGTGTTCTGCTTAGAAGAAGATCTGTCAAGATTCACATCTTGCACTAAATAAAAATCACCCCCTATCATTATGTAATGATCATCTACGTTTGGAAGATTTGAGAAAAAAAAATACAAAAAAGTCATCATTGTTCCAATTAGGGGTGTATACAGAGGCCAGGATTACAGGTATGTAATGGAGTCTGCCCAAGACTATAACATTACGCCCATTCGGATCTAAAATAGTATCGGTAGGTTCAAACATAATGTTTTTGCGGATAAAGATAGCTGTACCGCAGGCTCTTTCAGAAAATGTAGCATGAAATAGATGACCCATCCAGGCTCTTTTTAATATGAAACCTTTCAGAAAATCGAAGATGAGTTATCAAAGGTGAATATATCACCCTTAAGATACTGTAAATGTATTAATAACTTACTAATTTTTGACAGCCTTCTTCATCCCTTTAGTATTCCAGGATATAAAGTGCAATCCTCTACTGCACTGAGTCGTGACACATCAAGATACTGAGTACATGTGAACCAAAGGCCTGCCATCTGAGAGTCCAGAGGAGAGATGAAAAGCAAAAATGGGTGAGAGGGAAGAAAGGAGGATGAGGACAACCCCTCAGAACACTCCTTATCTGAGCTTAACAATTAAGTGCTAAGTTAGTTTCAAGGTCTCAATTCCCATTCAAAAACAGCATGGGAGCCCCCGAAAAAAAAAAGCACCAAAGTGTGAACAATTGGCAGTTTAACAGTTTTGGCTTGGGCTTCACAGATGATTGTCCCCCTTTGCTGGTAATGGAGTGAGTGAATAATGATGGCCTTCTGTCTCTCCCTGGCCTTCAGTTTATTGGTAAGAGCTCTGTGGGCCCGCTCGATCTCAGGCGGCACTGGTATGATATCATCTCCAAAGACCTCCGAAAGAAGTTGTGAGAAAAAAAATCAGTTGGACGAGGTCCCTCGATTTCTTGGCAGGTTGATAATCCGAATGTTATTGCGATGACTCCGGGACTCCAGGTCAGTAACCTTGGCTAACAGCTTAGAATTGCAATCAGACAGGGTAGCACAAGTTGTTTCCAGAGCAAGCATACACTGGTCCTGTGAGTTGGCATTAGATTCAAGCGACGCAATCTTCTCAACATTGTCAGGGACTGTGGCTTGCATCTTATATATTTTAGACTCAAACGATGAGAGAGACGGCCGGAATTTGAACAAAAGAGCATGTCGATGCTGCTCTAAGAGACTGGCTCTATTCACCATGTTTAGGTCGCTGGGCAGATCCTCTGTCAGATATGCCGTGACATGTGGTTCTTTTTTGCTTTTTGTCATCGATTTAGACACTATGTATATAAAGTGAATCTGTCAAGAATGATTTGGTCCAGTTAAAAGCCAAATAAACTTTAAAAAAGAGGCTTGAAAAATATAAATAGTGAAAAGTTCTGGGAGTGAGATAAAAGCACACCTAATCCATCTCTACTGCCACAGTAAGTCAGATACATTTTAAAGGCAGTTATTTGTTTGATCATCATGCACCTGCCTTTTTTAAGTGGTCAGTGTTTCAGACCCACAACTGAGGCATGGTGAGATTTTAGCAACAGCAGACAAGTTGTGTCAATAGGTGTAACATCCTCTGTGTATATCAAGTTGTTTTTAGCTTTTTAGGTGGTAAGCTCAGCTCAGCTGGCAAGCTTTCTTTCTCACTTTTGTGTTGTTGTAACAAAATTAGTGAGGAAATGAGCATCTTACAGTTGAGTATACACACTATTTATGCTGTAATTTAGCTTGTGTTCATTCCTTCTCAGGAAATGTGGAATAACATTGCTTGAGAATTGTTTATTTTACAAGTCATAGAATCTCCCCCCTAATGCTATACACAAAATGTAAGGGATGAACAAAGATAAAATAAACTGCATAAAAGAAAATGTTACATGTATAGTCATAGGTGGAGGTGTAAAGGGAAAATAAGAACATCATAGTGCTTGGACATTAAAGGTGACTGGAAAATAAGATTTTTCTTACTCTTTAGGAAATGAGTTTGATGTAATATGACCCTGTCCCAAATAGCACCCTCAGCCCTGGTGGTCTTCCTCTGAGTCCATACTTTTTTGAAGTAAGCAGGAGTAGACAGATAGGGTGCTAGTCAGCAGGTCAATGAGGGTGCACACATATTGATTTGGGAGACTTCAAACAGATGACACATATGCCAAAGCGATGGCAATCACGATCCAGTGGGAAATCCTCTGTTTGGAGACAATCATCCCCTTCCGCTGTGCCTAAAAACAGACAAAAAGCTGCTTGGAGTGTCTAAAGATCTCATTGCGGTCCAAGTAGATACGCAAAGCAGGTACCAGACACAGCAATGACAAGGGTGGATCTGCCTCCTCCCGGGGCAGTGCTTGCAGGCTCAGCATGGCTACAGCCTATACACGTGAGGCAGCGGTCTTCGCCGTCAGAGTCGGAGAGATAGTGACCACATCCAGGAACTACACACAGAGAGAAAAGCATCTTTATAAAAACTTTTAGAAAAGCATCTTTAGAAAAAGCTTTCCACCAGTGCTCACTCTTTTAGAGGAAATGCTCTTTCTGTATATACTCTTTTAGTGTAGCTGCTGAAGCACACAGGGGCGTTCTCTGCTCTTATAAAAGGGGTAGAACACGCTGCAATGCACTGTATATCCAACAGCGTACAACACTTGTAGAGGTGAATAGAATGGCAGTGGATTTCATCGACACCGCTCGGCTCCGAAGAACAAATCTGAATGAGTGGTTGCAAGCCGGCTCCTTTTATACCCGTATATCTGGGGGAGTGGCATGTATATTCCACTCACCAATTCTCATTGGCCTTTTCTCAAAAATTAGAGGTGTTTGGGGCTCCCAATCGTGACTCCTAGTGTCACTACAACGACACACTGCCGAGTCAGTGACAGATAGGGAATTGAGATTCACCTGACCAAGCTAAGTTTTTCCAGTCTTTAACTGTCCAATTTTAGTGAGCCTGTGCCCAATGTAGCCTCAGCTTTCTGTTCTTGACTGACAGAAGTGAAACCCGACGTGGTCTTGTACTGTTGTAACTCATTGTCATTTCCATATAAAAGTTTAAAAGGTACAGTAGCAAGTTTAGGCCTAATTCTACGTACCAGAGAGAGGGTGGAAAATGGTTATGTAAAACAATATATCATTGTTTTTGGTAAAGTAAACCTTGACCAACATTTGATCTGGACTTGGGTGGGTTAGCTTATTGTCTTTTGCATAGCAGAGAGAAAGTAAGATACCGTTCACATGGTTTTTGTGTCCGTCTATGCTGTTTACTAATACCAACATACACCCATGAGTAAATTTTCTCTCTCTCTCCACTCTCTCTCCTGCTGCCGCTCCGCATTGGCCTTTTCCCTCTCTTTATAAATATTAGTATTTTAATTTGGTACCATTGCCGTTACGGCGTACCACATTTTTTTGTTTCGTTTTTTCCCTCCCCTTGTCCCCTCCCTGATCCAGATATGGGAATGTACATTTTGCTGGGGGCTCCCTGGCCTGAGAGAACAAAGGAGGAATGTGGCAGGGCGGAGGGCAGGGCCGGGTGGTGATTCCGCACACCCGGCTCCTAATTAGGCTGATGAAGCCCGAGAGGGATAAAAGCGACCGGAGCAGCTACCCGATACCTGTGTGTGTATTTGTCTTTTTTTCGGTTAAGTTTATCATTAAAATATTTATATTGTCAAGCTGGTTCTCACCTCCTCCTTTCCATTGAACTGTGTTACAGTCATGTATCCTTTCAATCCATGGATTTTCTCGTTTTTAGGGCTGACATCCTCAGGGCCTTGTATACGAGTTGCGACCTTGTGATTAGCATATATATTTAAAGGAGATTGCTGCATTTGGAGACTTAAGGAATTACTGTGACCCTGAGTGATAAAACTAGAGAAACTTAACAGAAACGAAGTACACAAACAACCTTAAATTCCTCAGGCAATCAGTTCCTCACCAGGGTAATCAGCTTTAAGCGATCGCTGGCCACTGCTTTTTGACAGGCACAGATCAACCTACCTGATAAACCTAGAGAATTCTTCTTAATGCATTGTGAATAGGTTTGTGTGTTTAAAAGTATAGAGATCATGACAATATCTGAGGACAAAATGCATAAAAAAAGTATTTGGCACACATGACCACTCATCGAATTAAAACATTTTAAATGGAGAAGAGTTTTTTTTAAAGACAAGAATTCCTTTTTATTCATAGTAACTCTTTTCCAAAGTCTAGTGAGCTGCCTTGCTGTTTCCTGTCTTAAAAGGCAGCTACCTTTCAAGGCAGGATCCAAACTGAATGGAACCAAACTGAATTTCTCCCATTAATTTGAATAAAAGTTGCCCATCTCTGCTCAATATTCTCTGATGGAACACTCTACATAGGAAGCAACTTTGTGCCACACAGATACGTAGAGCGCCTCACTTATAATAGTGACACCACGCTGATTACTGTAGAGTTTAACATTAACATGTTGCCAAACTATCGAAGTGCTCATCTGATGAGTATAAATTATATATTGGGAAAAACGTCTGTAAATACATTTTGTATTGAATGAAAAGTATTTATAATTAAAATTTTTCTTGGCTAGACCTGATTCTTTGAAGAAGATTTCCACTGAGATCATTAAAAATCAATTGCGTTCTCTGCAGAGGATGCATGTGGTAATTGGACAACATACAGCATCCTAAAATTAATATGAAGGTACCATAATTATGTATTGGAAGAGCCCCTTTGTTGGAAGGGTGCCAACAAAATACTATCAAGTTAGACAGCTCATTCATTAGGTTTTGGAACAAAGCTTTGAATTCTGTCCATATTGAAAATTAAACTTGATTTTTCTTATTACTTTTTGACAGTGATGTAACTTGACATTTTGGGAATTTAAGTCTAGTCACGGATGAGTTACTGTGATAATAGCATCTCTAGCTACAGTACGTGTGACTGAAGCATGTTCACTCAAATTGTGCTTGAGAAATTTCTTTTTATGACGACATCTTATGTAATTGTGTAGAGAAGTAATGTCCACATAAGCACATGCTGTGCCTCGTGTGTGAGCTGTGGCCAGTGGTGACAGTGGAATTCGAATGGTTTTCTTTGGTTAATGTGTTTGAGGAGTGAATGAATGATTGATCAGGATTTCTCTCTTCGTGACAGTCTGAAGTTTCTACCAGTGAGCTTTCTGATGGTCTGCCTGAAACATTTATGGTAGTTCAACATCACTGGATTTCTACTCTTCATATAGTCATAATTTTTGTTTAGGTATGAAATGGAATGCTTTTATGTCTAATAGATACAGACGGCAGGGAGGTTGCAAAAAATGTCATTTGTCACTGGCGACAAAATGTAAAAATTTTATTATTATTATTATTTTAAAAAAAAACAAGAACTTTGTGTAGACCTAACGAATCTTTATTAGCCAGCCAAATGTATATTCTAAATAAAAGGATGGGCGCGGTCTCGACTTTGTTTGAAATTGTTGTCAAGTGTAACATTAACTAACATACGACATCGAGTACACTTTCCACTTCTTGAAATGTCTATGTTAATGTATCACACGATTCACACGTGATTCCCATGGAATTATTAATAGCCTAAACCTAAGCACGATGTATAAATTCCTGACTTATAGTGATGATTTCACTTCAGATCTCATATATCTGTCTCTTAAAGTTGACCACATTTATATTCACATCAGTGATTAAGGTATTTATCTGGTTAAGACTTTATTCTGAAAAAAAGTTAAAATGCTCCATAAATGTTTAAATTCTCCATATAGTATTCATCTGTTTGGAAAATTCCTGTTTATATAAAACAAAGAAAATGAAACATGCTTTTCTTCTTGTTCTTCTTTAAACTGTGCTAAATTTGAGAATGCCAAGTGTTCTTGAGCTTTGAAAAGGCACTGTATAAATGTATTATTATTATTATTATTATTTAACTAAATAATGGTGTCCTATTGTACAAATTCCTGATAGACTTACGGGACTTTTACTTGTTTGTAGGCTATTTTGATTTATTTATATCTTTTAATGCTTGAATTTCTATTTGTTATTTACTGCAAAATGTGTTCTTGACATTTCACCGTTCACTTGACACCTCCAGCCTCCAGAATAATGTTATTACACATAAAAAGACGAATGACAGTCCTGTTCACCGCTGATATTAATATAAAAAATAACAGGAGAAACCAAAGTTAACAACATATTCCACAGTTAATGTGGCCAACAAATTCAGCTTCATGTGGTAAGAATTATTATTATTATTATAATTTTTTTTGTAATTTATTTAGTTAATTATTGTATATTATTATTATTATTATTAGGCTATTGTTATGAAATGGCATACACAAGGCATTTTTTATTAATAGAAACTATAAATGTAAGAATAACATTTAAAAATGGGTGTTTCATTTAGTTTTAACGCTATTCCGGTTTAAGCCCCGCCCACACCCGTTTCTATCCGAATACAGAGACCGATAAAGATAATTTTGTCATATGAACAAATACAAATACAGATACAGATAATGGCTTCGCTGCACACCCCTATATCACACATAATCTAATGAAATCATCTGTGTGATTTATAAGTACATTTCACTGTGGGCTTAACAGAAACACAAAAACAAACCAACTCACAGAATACATGAAAGACAAACTCCCAAATGTCCCTTTGTCATGAAAAGAGAGAGAGAGGGGGAAAGCAAATGAAAATATACTTTCAGACAAAGCATATGGGATATAAAGGGATGGGGCAGGCAGACAGACATGAAAGAAAGTTCCAGAACTGACAATACTGATCATTATTCTTCACAAGCTTAAAAAGGGAAAAGTAGAAGAGACTGACAGTGACCAAGAAAGACACAGAAAGGCATGAAGTGATGGATTTGGGAGGGAAGAAGGAGAATGGAGGACTGCCCCTCTATCCCACTCAAGAGTTTGCTAAGATGGTGAGACCTCTTTATATTATTCATCCAGTAGAGGATAATTGGAATTAACTGATCCTTGATTGAGACGAAGGCTTAGTATGTGACACGAAACACAGGAACATTGTTCCAATGTTGTTCTAAGCCTGTTTGACTTTCTTCTGGAACGAGACAGGGAAGGGAAGTGTATTACATGGAAAGGTTATTGACATCAGTCAATTGTATTGCTTAGATATCGACTTTCATTGAGTGTGACACATTTCATAATTCATCACAATGACATTATCTGAAAGATGGATGAGACCCCTGCAGTACTGCTGGCAGCCTAAGGGGGGTAATGTTGCTCCACAATGAACCAGCTTTTGATTTATGCTTTGGCTTTGCTTCTGCAGGAGGAAATTAGCACAATGCAGTAGTGTACTGTAAAATATCTTTTACTTTTTCTGTCTGATCTCAGCCCCATTTGTCAATAATACAAATATCAAAATTCATAAGAACCAGGAAGCAGAGAGAAGCATTAGGTGTAGCTTGAAATATCAACACGAACCCGTGTGATATTAAGCAGGAGTTCAAACCCTGGGGTGGTTTTATATTCAGTAGCACTGAGTTAGTAGTACAGAGTGCAGTTGCCTCATAAATAGAAGAAAACCATCCGTGTATGAGCACAATACTGCACGGCGGATAGGCAAGCAAATGTCCTTCATTGATATTAGATAAAAAATATGAGACGGCAAGAAACAAATGTTGTACATTCCACATTCTGGTTTAAAAAAAATTATATATATAAATGTATTTCTGAGGCACAGACGCGAGAACTGAGGCACGTGTGTCACAGCAGGAAGAGTAGCGTTGTTTACAAGTGAGAAGGAGGAACGCTGTACAGAAGCTTGTTTGGTTTTGGTTTAGATTTTTATTTATTTGTATTCTTTATTCACAATATTGCATTTGTGTGCTTATCCTGGATGTCAAAAATGGGTGTCAACTGAGTGGAGAACATGAGGTCACATCTGTATCACGGCAATGCAAATAAGTCACATGAGAGACCGCTTGATTTCCACCCTTTCGTGAAGCTTACCTGAAGCATTGGATTATAGTTAAAAAGTACTTCAATATTTATCTTATAATATTTTTTTTGCACCAAAAGTGATTGCATCCCTTTAGAAGACACTAATTTACCTGCTGGAGTCGTATCAATGACGATTATGCTTACTGTCTGTGATATGAGGAGGTTCAAAAGTTAAATAACCACCACTTGCATTTTAAGGACCTACTGAGCTGAGATATTTTTCTTCAAATGTGTTCTGTTGAAGAAGTAAAGTCATACACACCTGGGATATCATGAGGGTGAGTCAATAATGAGAGAATTTTCATTTTTGGGTGAACTGCCAATTTAAATAATTTAGACAATACAAATAAGTGGCTTTAAAAGTGAAAATATTGTTTGTCTTATTTCCATATAATTGAACCTAAACCTATTATTGGCCTACTGCCCTCTGTGCTATTTTTATTTGTTGGTCCATGTACTCATGTTTCAGATGGATGTTTTTGGTTGCATTCCATCTCACTAGTTTCCAGCGTCTCTAGTCATAAGTGCTGTGACGTGTCAAGTTAAATGCAGTTCAAAACTTTTAAAAAGTTAAAAGTTGACAAGTCGATTGAAACATCTCTACCACAGACTTAATTTGCGCTCAAAGACAGCTGGAGCATTCACAACAGCTAAAGTCTCAAGATCCCTGCCTTCTGTTGTGCATGGTCCAGCTGTCTTTGAGTGCAAATTAAGTCTGTTGTAGTGATGATTCGTTTGTGAACGAATCAGTCTTTTTGAACAAATCTGAATGAATCGTTCTCATTCATTTCCATACACTGACTCATATTTCTCATTCACTGACATCTCACCCTTTCAAAACCAATGAGCACTTGTTTAAAGCGCGAGACTGCTTTGGTGGCTTTTCATGCTTTGTAATGAACAAACTGAATGTACCGGTACACTCACTCGAGAATGACTCAGTTGAACGAGGATCTTCTGACTGAATGAATGCGAGTCAATCGCGTTCAACAAGGAGAGAAAGGGTTGAAATGCACTAAGACAGCTTTTTAGGTATGCACAAAATATAATCCCAAATTTACGAATGTGTAAACATTACTGAAGACCATACAATTAGAATTACATGAATTACAATTGGAAATGTTGTGCTTTGGTGCGAAGTGTAAGATTTGATTATGCTTTTCTTGAACTTCTTCTGTCTTGGTAAAAGTCAAGCCCAGAATTTGACAAAAAAATAGGAAACATAAGACCTGCCATTTGTGGTGAAAACTGATATGGTGTTGAAAGTGTCTTCGTACATTTGTAGACATGCAAATTCCATTCATGTTGCTTTGCATGCTTTTAAAGACTGGCTCTAGTACAAGCCAATAGCATTCGAGTACTGCCTGTGAAGGATCATATATTTGGTTGAACAGCCTGAAGGAATACACCACTGAACTAGTCGGCCATGTTATTCATGAATGGAACTGAAAGAACTGAAAAATATGTTCGCAAACGAATTGAATGAATCAGTCTTCTTGTTCGTGAATGTTCAGATCTGCTGATGAGCTGAATGTCATTCGTTCAGTTCACCAATCTCCTTCAACAACAACAACCAAAAAAAGCGCCAAATGAATTATGAATAAAAGTGTGTGGTCATCACTCACTTTATAATGGCATATGGTTGTTATTACAACTTTTAATTCTTTTTTTAGGCTAGTATTTAAAAAAAATGTTTTATAACTTGATAAAAAGTCAGCTCAGCAGTTCACAATATGATATATATGCTTTGTTGTCATTTGTAAGAATACGTTCATGTTGCTTTAACACTATAAAGTACTGTAGTCTCTTAGTAGAACTGTAGACATGCACATTTTAATAAAGGATATTAGACTTGTTTTGGGTGTGAATGTGCTTTTGATTCCATGAATTTTACTTAAAAAAAAAAAAGACGGTCATTTGGCCCCATCTACTGATGAAAAGGTGTAATTTGAGGAAACTGTAAATTAACTAATCCAGAAACGAATCTGAATGAATCTTTTTGGTGAATGGAATCAAAAGATTCATGTCACTGAGATGGATCAAAATCACCCCCACTTGGTCTGTAAAAGGCTAAGATGTCTGCTCATTGGTTTGACAAGGTGTGTTGTCTGTATAGCTAAAGCACTGACTGCCCCCTACTGCATCAAAGTGGTACATCAGAAATTAGTTTTTAAACAAAAACAGATTACACGTTCACTGTAAAACCCATTAATTTAGCAAAGTTAAAGGAAAACGGCATTCTGTTATGGATGAGAGGAGTAAATGTAGTGAAATCTATGTGTTTTTAAATGTAAACATGTTGTGGGCAGAGGATTCTTGTTTGGTTCCATTTAGGTTTGGTTCCAAATTATGATTTAAATCCCATTTGAATATTTTGATAAGGGAAACTGACTTCAGGGGCAAAACATAAAATGCTACAAAAGTGTAGAATATGCACCCTTTAAACAGCATAACAAGCCTAAAGATTAGGCCTAACTTTACTGGTATTTACTGGTACTTTAAGTGTTTTTAAAAATATTGCATGTACAAAGAGAGGAGAGAGTTTAGATGAATGTATATCACACTGTGTACACAAGCTCATATAGGCACAAAAACATACACACAGACAAGGACCTTGCCAAATTCATCAGCCCATGACAGAAACATATTTCTAGCAGGTCAGGGGTGTAATATCTATTCTAAGTGAGCCTCTATGCAGCCAAGATATACATTCAGTCATGTGAATAATTAATAGCTCTCTAACGTTTGCTCTTTGTTTTCCAGTAATATACAACCATTGGACCTCCTAATGTTGCATGTGTGTTTTTGTCAGGGTGTGTGTGTGTGTGTGTAAGAAGGAGAGTGAGAGATGTTTCTTAAGGCACTTTTTGTATGTTTGTTTGTGTGTGTGTGTGTGTGTGTGTGTGTGTGTGTGTTAGAGAGAGAGAGAGAGAGAGAGAATTTCAAATGCATTCAGGCACTATTTTATGGTTTGTATGGTGATGTGATGTCATTGTGATTGGGTGAAGTGCATGCTGGGAGCAGAATGTTGGATGACACTGTCATTCATCTGTTTGAGAAGAAACTAAAAAAGGTGTGACATCTATTTTTCATTACTATAAGCTGTCAGTCATATATGTGCATGTATTTTTGTGCCTCTAGACAGGTCATTTCCTGTGAAAGCAAAATGATCTGTTTGCAGAACAGCACCAGAAGACTAACAGTCTTCCACCTTAAGGTTACGCAATATGCATACTTTTATGTGGCAGCTGTTTTTGACAGCACCATTAATGTGTGTTAGTGTGTACTAAGAGACAATCTGCTCTCAGGATAAGAGAAGAAATCTAAGCTAATGGTGTTACATTGTAATACGATTACTCTTGCTTAGAGCTGGGTTTTGATACAGATTTCTCAAATTGATATAATTCCAAATTTTGAATTAATTTATCTTGATTCTATTAATGTGGGCATATTTCAGTTTTGATGTCCATTGTGCTAACATATGAAAGCAGTTTGATGATTCCAATCATTTGAGTAAACATTAAGTTATCAAGTAATTATTCAAGACAAGAAAAAAGTAATAAAAAAAGAAAGAAGAAACAAATTACAAGCAAAAGAACAAATTAAAACAACAAAACAAAGAAACAAATTAAGAAAAGGTTTCTTGAAGTTTTTACGACAGTATCGAATATTCAATTAAGCATTTAGAAATTTAAAAAAAGTCATGAAATTGAACATAAAACTACTTCAATTACTGCTCTTCACTGTATAATTATTATACATTAACACTAAAGCTACTAAAGTTATCCTGCCAAGTACAGTTAGTGTTTTTTTTGTTAATATTAGTTTATTTAAACTGCATTTACACCTCATATCTGCTATTTTGAGCTTCCCTCCCTCCAGGATATATATAACAGACGGTGTGTGAATAAAGCTCGGAGGATTATCAAAGACTCCAGTCACCCGAGTCATGGGCTGCTCTCACTGCTTCCATCAGGCAGGCGGTATCGCAGCATCAGGACCCGCACCACCCGACTACATGACAGCTTCTTCCCACAAGCAATAAGACTTTTGAACACTTGATCCCTCACAATCAACAATCAGCACTGCACTTTATTAATCCTTATTCTGTCAATATATTCTCGCTCCCAATTCAGTTAGTGTATATATATATATTTATACCCTTATCTAGTGTATGTGTATTCTACATTGTGTGTATTGTGTACATTTGTTATGTAAATTGTTTTGTGTAAATATGTTGTTTATTGTAAAGTGGTTTATGTCTCATCGCTGTCATTACTGCAATGTTGCTCGGAACTGCACACAAGAATTTCACCTGCTGTTGCACTCGTGTACACAGTAGTGTGACAATAAAGTGATTTGATTTGATTTGATTTGATTTTTATACAAATACGCTGTTTACAATAGGTCAAGCGGTGCGCACGTTATGAAATGAAAAAAAAGTGATCTTTAAAATTCTTGGTATTTGTGTAGTTTTTGAGAGTAATATCTACTCTCTTCCTTTTGTCCACTTAATGCAACACGATCACACGGGAAGATTGTATGTTGTTTCAGAGAGTTCCAGCACCCCAGGATCAGCCTCATTATGCTGATTCACCAACAAGCACCATCTCCTATCAGACATTTTTTGCATTGGCTCCAACATGTTTACCTTCCCCTGTGGCGTAACCGGAAGTGCATTGCATCAGCAGCATGGGAGACGTGGATTCAGATCCCACGATGACACCAGGAAGTAATCTAATTTGCATAAAGAGTAATACGTGTGATTCAGAGGTTGCATTTTCTCTTAACTCCACTGATGGTTAGGTTTAGGTTTGGGGTTTTGGGGGACAGTTTATAAAATATACATTCCTCTTCATTGTAATACATCCTGTACAGCTGGAAACAACTTGCTTCACCACTCAATTTTGGTGCCCCTCCATGGAAAATTTCACATTGGAAATGAAGCTCAAGTACCCTTACACCCAACAACACTTACTGCTTTTGCCACTGGGGGCAGTGTTTTGCATTTTGGTAAGTGTAAATGTTACTGCTCGACCAAACCGGCATTGGCTAGCATGGGAAGCACAGCTATCACATTCCTGCTGGCTCCCGATACATAAGCATTTTTAGAAATGTACATTGGGATCATTCAAATAAAGTATGTGATTAATCGGAAATGCATGTCATGCATGATAGTTTAATGTGTTATTTTTATTAATACACAAATGAGCTTTTTATCACATTAAAAAGCGAGAGAAGTTGTGTCTGCATCTTCTAATGTTAAAGGGAGACAAGTTCCTTTTAAGAAGCACAGTTCAGGATGGAGTTAGTAAAGTTGATCTGGGCAGATGACACAAAGGTCATGAGTTAGATCCTGGGATGGGGCGACATAAAATTAAGCATTACTGAGATCTCATATCAATGACAAGAGTGAAAACATAGGTTGATCCAGTGGGATCTAGCCTTCCAATCTGATCTGAATATACACATCACTTAAGATAAAAGCTTCTGTTACATAACAAGTAACCAAGCCTGAATGGTCTCACCTGTTGTTGCCATGGAAATAGAATGCAAGGAATGCTGAGCTGATGGGGAATACAGGAAGATAGAATGTTTGTCATGGCATTATGGTAACAGTGGGATTTGAAGTGTGCATCTCTTCTGACTGTTTACATCAATATGTTTCTTTTTCCTGCTTGAGTAAATCACAGAGCCCTTTGTGGTTTCCAGAAAAATGCTGCATAGGAAAGTCACAGCTTTATAGGCGCCAGTTCTGCCATTGTGAATGAAATATTCTGTCAATTTCCTTTTAGAGCAGGATGGGAAAACTGTCACACACGCAAACCAACAATAACAACAACAACAAAAAAACCTTGGAGCTATGACATAGTAGTGAGAGGGCATTGCTACAGTTTGTGGTTGCTAGGGTGTTGTAAGTGGTTGCCACTTGCAAGGTGGACGCTAGTCAAAAAAAGCCCAACCCCAAGTCTGGTCCCTATATATCACTTGAGTTCCTACTTTTAATTTAAGTCATTAGAATTTTTTCACTCTTAGGTGAAATAAAAAATAACAATAAGAAGAAGAGCACTGTACCTGGAGTGGTCAGGTTGGCTTTTATGAAAGGCAGTGACAGTGAATCAATGAACGGCCTGCAGTTTAAGGGCATAGTTAAAAAGCAGCAGTTGATTTATTTAGACTGAAGCACAGAATAGTGCTGCCAATGCAGGGTAACTCAGGTCATGACAATTGTACCTATATCTGAATAATGTGCATATGGATTTGTGTCTATGTATTGGAGTTGCAAATTGTAAGAAATATCCCAAATCGACAATCGTTAACATTAATGAATGAAAATTGATAAATCATCAAAAATAATAAAAACTTTAAGTGGTGTATGCTTACTTTTTCTTAAATTAAAGATTTTTTTATACAAAGTTTGATAGACTAACCAACAGTTCTAATAAAAATTGAAAATGTCCATTTCTTAATGTAGAAGGAAATTTGAAGACACGAAACAGCCACCACAGTAAGTATGTGCATTTAGTCTAGTGTTTAAATATAAATTAAATAAATGCACTTAAGAAATGTGAGTATTGTTATTTCCTCCTAATACCCTACATTTTCAGTTCAGTGTATTTTTAATACATTCAGGCTGTTTAGTATCCTATGCATATTTGTGAACTGTTTAATTTACTGTTAGTTTATTACTGTTTATGATAACTTGTATATAGTATACTATACTACTTTATTATATTATCGTATAGAAGATACAGATTTGAGTTCACTGGTTCACTTTTGTGTTAGATAGTGGGATATTTCAAACCTTACTTTTAATTTGAAATTAAAGGGATAATTTACCCCACAATTTCTCTAATTATTTACTCACACTCATGCCATCCCAGAACTTTTTTCAGGTGACCAGAAATTTGAATCTCCAAAAATCACAATCACAAGTCAGCATGGAAATAATTCATGTGACCCCCAGTAAATCCATGATTCCATGACCCCCAGTAAATCTATGATTAAAAGTGATATGAAAAAGTGTGGGTGAGAAACAGATCAATATTTAAGTCCTTTTTACCATAAATCTACACCTTTGATCAGCCCTGACCAGTAGGTAGCGATTTGCATGAAGAATGCTAATGGCAAAAAAACAAAAGAAGTCAAGTCAAGTCATTTTTATTTGTATAGCGCCTTTCACAACACACATCGTTTCAAAACAGCTTTACAGAAGATCATGCATTAACAGACGATAAAACTATAATGTCTATAATGTCTATGAGTCATCATTCTGCAATTAGTTAAAATATGATTGTGAATTGTGTTTAAAGTAATAAAAAGTAATTAAATAATAATTGTATTTATAACCCCAGTGAGCAAGCCGCAGGCGACTGTGGCAAGGAACACAAAACTCCAGAAAATGTTGGTTAATGGGAGAAAAATTGTCCTTGTTAATTGGCTGATGAAGGCTTTTGTTGGCAATTGATAGTCTATGTATTCCATTTCAAGAATGTAGCCCATCATTAGACCGAGGTGATGCAGGCAGAGATCAGTGAGGTGCATCGCAGTTCAACCTGGCTGGTAATTTCGGTGAGGTCCATACTAAATCCAAGGTTCAGACAATGGCATATGAAGTATCCCATGTCTTATGGCTGGAGTTGGCATCAGTTCATCCTCTGAAGTCCATCATAATAGACTGAAGTGCTTTTTGGCTGGCACTGGCTGCATTTTGTCATCATCATTCAGCGACACATAGTGGAGTTCGACACCAAGCAGGAATGGAGCTGGATCCAGCTGGTTCTGGTGACCTCAGGATAGGAGTACCGAGGTTGAGACAGGGAACTATTGGAAGATGAACCTTTGCCCCAGTCTGAGGTCCAGAGCGCTCTGGAGCAGGTTTTCATCAAGGATGTCTCTGTACATTGCTGCATTCATCTTTCCCTCGATCCTGACTAGTCTCCCTGTCCCTCCTGCTGAAAAACATCCCCACAGCATGATGCTGCCACCACCATGATTCACTGCACGGATGGTATTGGCCTGGTGATTCCTGGTTTCCTCCAGACATGATGCTTGCCATTCAGGCCAAAGTGTTCAATCTTTATTTGAGAATTTTGTTTCTCATGGTCTGAGAGTCCTTCAGGTGCCTTTTGGCAAACTCCAGGTGGGCTGTCATGTGCCTTTTTACTGAGGAGTGGCTTCCGTCTGGCCTCTCTACCATACAGGCCTGATTGGTGGAGTGCTGCAGAGATGGTTGTTCTTCTGGAAGGTTGTGGTGGAGTCTCCGCTGAGCGTCACCTGCCACGACAGCATGTCTGCTATGGAGTTGAGGCTGCTCGGGATGTGAGTGGCCTGCAGCGACCTCAGGCGCCTGGGGAACTGGCTATTTTTTTTTTTTTTAAATCCTTAGTTTCTAGGAATATTATGTAGCTGGTGGGTTAATAATCAACACATGATACAAAACTATTTTGCAGGGTTTTCTCTGAAAACTGTTTAAAAAAAAAAAAAAAGAAAGCATTCAAATGGGCCTTATATTTATAAAAAAGAATGATGAGAAATTTCAGCAGAATGAAACACATTAGAATGAAAAACAATAAAATGGAAGTGAAATATGGTAGAGGCTAATACCAAATGAAAGGAAAACAGTGTATTAGCTTACCCATGTACTTCAACACATACAGTACTTAATAAATGCTTATTTCATTCATAGCATTTTATGCATTTAACACATGCTTAAATTACTCAAAACATTTAGCTTATTTTTTACCCAGACTTTAAGGACATGTATAACAGTTTTTACAATAAAAAACACTCTGGGCTAAATATGCATACCCAGTCCTCGAAACGTGCACAAAACGTGGTCAAACTCCACACACGCAATCCATATGGATCCCAAGAATTCTCAACTAATGAACAAAACTGGGAGCTCTCTTGAGCAACATATGTTCTCAAGTCTCTAACCAGCACACATGAGAAAGTGCCGGAAAACAGGTGTCGCAAAACTCTGGTTCGTAAAGGGACCATGTCAAGTCAATTCATTTTTATTTGTATAGCGCTTTTCGCAACACACATCTTTTCAAAGCAGCTTTACAGGAAATCATGCATTAAAATTTACTGTAATCTATAAAGTCTTAGAATGATCATTGGGTACTTTGATAAATACGATTGTACATTGTGTATAATAATTAAATAATAATAATAATAATGTCTTTATTAACCCCCTGGAGCCGTATGGATTACTTTTTTGATGGATGGATGCGCATTTTTGGGCTTCAAAATCTAAGGTACCGTTAATTCCGATTATAAAGCTTGGAAGAGCCAGGATATATTTTAATATACCTCTGATTGTGTTTGGCTGAAAGAAGAAAGAATATTTTTTGGGTGACCTAACCCTTTAAGAGCTTAGTTGGTATTGCATCTAACATCCGTGTTATTGCTTTTGATTTTTTGTTAGCTCTTCATGACCTATGACAGCGAGGGACCGGCAACCCCAGCATGACGCACTCCACTCCCTTCCTGGAGGGTAGCTGTGCCAGCCAGCAGGTCTTCCCCGCATTTTGGAGCGAGGCAGAGAGAGAGAGAGAGAGAGAGAGAGAGAGAGAGAGAGAGAGAAAAATTTGCTCACCAGGTTTCGGCAACACTATAACAGTTAAAGGACGGGAAGGAGGAGGCAGGAACCGGCTGAACACCAGTGTAACAATTAAGGGAGCTGGCTTGACAAAATGCGTAGACATTTATAGTTGCACTTTTCAGTTGCACATAATAAGACACTGCTTTTCAGCAGTACACAAATGTTTTCTTTTCAACATCCACCACAATGACACGCAGTCACACAGATTTGTGCGTCTCTCTATCCCGTCAGCCGCTGTCTCCTCTCCTTAAATACTCCGACATCCCTCACTGGAATGCGAGACCGGTGTGACACACAGGTGGACCTCATTCACCACTTATCTTCCCGGCCTTGCTCTGCCCAGACACCGCTCGGCCCCACCCTGCTTGCCACAATGCTGACCTGGCAGCTTTTAGTGCCTGTCTGTAGCTACAGACACTATCCTTCCATACACCGCAAAATACCTCTAATTATGTATTCTTCCACTTGCACTCCAATTTATGACTAGAGTGAAATGTTATGAAATTTCTACACTTGGCTACAATTATACCTGTTTACTAAATAGCAATTAAACTGCATAGTTTGGGCCCGGTTGGTAAACGCAATATTTTTGTAATGTCCTAAGTTAGAAGGTTCCCTGTATAATTAACATAATTTGCTGAAAGATAACTTATTTATATATAAGCAAATTAGACTTTTATAATGAGACCTTAGTTTGTGGGCAATGGAGGAGTAAGGAGACAACGAAGCACATTCAAGGTCAATCTTTTTATTCTCATTTTTAACACACTCAACGGTAACCGTCGACATCCAAAGAAAACGTCCTTAAATAAATCGAAGCACTCCAAATAAAAAACTCTCTCTGAGCGTGCTTTTTGAGCCTTCAGCTCACTCTCTCCTTTCACTGACACTCTGGTGTCCCTTTTTGGTCTCCCTCCGCATCACTATAATGAGAGACAGGTGTTTGGGATAATTGTGAACCAGTTGACGAGGCTTACCGCTCTCTCTGCCCCGCAGACCAACATATGACCATGCCCCCCATGCCACAACTTTATAATCAAAATGTAGCAAATTAATCAAAATCGAATCAAACTGTATTAGATTCTAATCAATTCTGAATCAATACCAAGCCCTATTGTTTAATTAACTGTTACATGTGGTTTGTGTTTGTAATAATTTTTCACCAAGTGTTTGCTGGTATATGTTTTTGCCATGAAGGGCAAAGGCATTGTTTATTTCAGAAATGGAGAATTTCAGAACTATTTGTCATTGTGTCATGGTCAAGGTCGAGTTTGAGAGGGGAAGAATCGGATGGCTCAGATCACAGCTTACTAACATGGCCAACGTGGTGTGATATGTGGCAGTATGGTTTACTGAAGCTGCTAGAGAGTAATATATCACACTACATAAGCAGAAATGTGTGGTCAATATAAACATATTCTGTGATGGTTATTGTCATTCAATGTCAAGTCAATCAGTAGTTGATTATTTTTTAAACTGCATCAGAGTGAAAACTTAGTGGTGCTTTTGTGCTACAGACATGAATAATACTAAACCTCAAATTGTATTACTGTACCTCAAATTGTGCCACTTGTTTGGGAGAGGTGTGCTATTAATTTTCTATATGATTGAACTTCTGGTTGATGATAAAATGGGCAAAAAAATCCTTATACTTTTATTGAAGCCATATCTAGAGACCATAGACATAGGTGGACTCTTTTTTGACTTTGACCAGTAAGCAACCACCCAGAGAAAATTAGCAACCAAATAGCAAAGTTTTGCTTAGACAAGCACCACTCGCTTTTTCGTAAAAATCTAGTTTCACTTCTGTAATCTCATTTTCATTTTTGCTGGCAGTATGAATTAACTACATTAGCATTTAAACTTGCATAACCTTGATGATTTTCACCATTTAAAAACACCCTCTTTTCCTTCTCATATTTACACAGTGTATTTCACTGCTTACCTGCAATTCCTTAAACTTACCAGTGATGAGCAGCAGTTTGAAGTATTTAAAGATTGCATGGGGAAATGAATGGTAACTGACTCTGACATCAGCAGAACTCAAAAGCAGACTTATGGGGAGGATTTTTGCCTGAAGTGGTTTTGGCTTTGCCACTCTAACAATGCAGCCCATTAATGGAACTAAATAATTTTTCCATTAAAGATAAGCCTCCACATGCTTCCCCAACCCAAGTACAGCAGCAGAGCATGAGCAATTAAAACTTGCTAGGACATTTGCCATTCCTGCTGTCTTGTGAAATACGAGGGTAACAGTGGTACTGCTACGAATGACCTTTGCTTTACCCCCTGTCTGTTATAAAGTGGATCAGCACACTTCTACAATCTCAAACCTTTGCAGTTGGTTACCACATAGCAACATTTTGACACAATATCAGCAACCTAATAACTTTGCGGTTCTTGAAAGTGTGGGTTTAAGTGTGCAGATATGGCTTGTCTTGCAGGCATATGAACCAGAAACCAAAAACAAAATCTTGACTTTTTTATTTTGTTATTTAAAGAAAGGTTTAAAACACAACCCAGTTTTCCAGGGTCTAAATCCAAATGAAATCTTAAGCTGACTGTCAAGAAATAAGTTTTTCTTGGCATGTTGAGATGAATTAGCCTTGTTTTAGGATTTAAAAATTTTTAACTGTTCATTTTTACATTTTTACAAAACGTCTCGGTTACGTATGTAACCTCCGTTCCCTGATGGAGGGAACGAGACGTCGTGTCGAAGAAGCGACACTAGGGGTCTCTCTTGAGCGCCGAAAGATACCTCTGATCTATGAAAAAAGGCCAATGAGAGTTGGCGAACAGTATTTGCATACTCTGCCTCCGGATACGGATATAAAGGCGAGAGAAATACGCTCGTTCATTCAGGATTTTTCTGAGGATCCGGGAGTGTACCGGGTACCTCAGCGGCTCGGCTCAGCGACTTGGCCGGGAAGACACGACGTCTCGTTCCCTCCATCAGGGAACGGAGGTTACATACGTAACCGAGACGTTCCCCGTCTGTCGCTCACTTCGACGTCGTGTCGAAGAAGCGACACTAGGGGTCCACTTCAAAACTCGCCATGCGCTGAGCCGTGTACATGTACTGCTGACACAGAAGCGGGCAGGTATTTGCACGTGCACAAGCGACCAACTGTGTTCAGGCTGCACGTACTCTTCCCCAATGCCCAGAAAAAGCGTCAGCATCCTTTTGGTTACCCTAGGGGGGAACAAGGTGATGCTCCCAACCAGGGAACGGGCCAAGCCTGGCTGGGCCTCTTTTCTCTCTATGTTTTCTCGGCATAGAGCAAGAGCAGCCGGGGCCCTTACCGCATCGAGGGAAGGGGGTCTTATTCCCGAATTCCTATTCTTTTAGGGGGAAAAGACCCTGCGGAGGCCACACCCGCCCGGCAGGGGAGGTAAAGGTGGCAAAATACATCACATGGCCACTTTGGGCATGTGGGAGGACATGGCGTGGTGGTAGATCCAACCTAGAGGAGGGGGGAGTTGCTACAACACGGCGACCGGAGGGCAACGAAGGACTGCCTAAGGGAGACGCGGGTCAGCTCGTAAGGTGACCGTACCGTGGAAATACACACAGGAGGAGTCCCGTAGGAGGCCTGATCTGTGGAGCACCTATTCCAGTAGGGGTAGCCGGAGGTACCCGTAGTGGACTGGACCAGCACGTTCCTCCGCTGAACTGCTGCGGGCCCGAAGGGCTAGGGAGGAATCAACCAGGGACCTAGGTCCTCTGGGACAAAAGCGCACTGTTTTGCCTTGGTAGAGGGAAACGGCGCTGGAACAAGCGGTTCACCCGGTCAGATCGTCGACGTGTACCGAGTTCTACGGGCTCGGACCTGAGAGAACACGGGACGAGACTGAATCAACCCTGAGATTGTAGAATCTCGTAAAGGTGTTAGGTGCTGCCCAGCCCGCAGCTCTGCAAATGTCTGCTAGGGAGGTGCCCCTCGCCAGTGCCCATGAGGATGCCACACTCCTAGTGGAGTGGGCCCGAACCCGTAAGGGGGGTGGCACGGCCTGGGTGTGGTAGGCCAATTGAATGGCCTCCACCACCCAGTGAGACAACCTCTGTTTGGAGACAGCGTTCCCTTTCTGCTGTCCTCCAAAGCAGACAAAGAGCTGCTCAGAGTGCCTAAAGCTCTGGGTGCGTTCCAGGTAGGCACGCAAGGCACGTACCGGACACAATAGTGAGAGGGCTGGGTCTGCCTCCTCCCGGGGCAGCGCTTGTAGGTTCACTACCTGATCTCTAAAGGGCGTGGTAGGAACCTTGGGCACATAGCCCGGTCGAGGTCTTAGGATCACATGAGTGTCTGCCGGACCGAACTCCAGGCAAGTGTCGTTAGTAGAGAACGCTTGCAGGTCCCCGACCCTCTTGATGGAGGTGAGCGCAATCAGCAGGGCCTTCTTTAGAGAGAGGGCCCTGAGTCCAGCTGATTCTAGCGGCTCGAAAGGGGATCTCTGAAGACCGGCGAGGACCACCGAGAGATCCCAGGAGAGGAACAGGTTTGGCCGGGAGGGGTTTAACCTCCGGGCGCCTCTTAGGAACCTGACGATTAAGTCGTGCTTGCCCAGAGACTTGCCGTCTACTGGATCGTGGTGAGCTGCGATAGCGGCAACATACACCTTCAAGGTGGAAGGGGACAGCCTCCCCTCCAACCTCTCCTGTAGGAACAGGAGCACCGACCTAACTGCGCACCTCTGTGGGTCTTCTGCCTGGGAAGAACACCAATTGACAAACAGACGCCACTTCAGGGCGTAGAGTTGCCTGGTAGAAGGGGCTCTGGCTTGGTTGATCGTGGCTACGACCGTGGGTGGTAGACCAGCTAGATCTTCCGCGTCCCGTCCAGGAACCAGATGTGGAGATTCCAGAGGTCTGGGTGCGGATGCCAGAGCGTGCCCCGTCCCTGAGAAAGAAGGTCCTTCCTCAGGGGAATTCGCCAGGGAGGGGCTGTTGCGAAGAGCACGAGGTCCGAGAACCAGGCCCGGGTGGGCCAGTAAGGAGCCACGAGAGTGACTTGCTCCTTGTCCTCCCTGACCTTGCACAGCACCTGTGCAAGAAGGTTCACTGGGGGAAATGCGTACTTGCGCAGCCCCACCGGCCAGCTGTGTGCCAGTGCATCTGCCCCTAGGGGAGCCTCTGAGCGGGTGTACCAGAGCGGGCAGTGGGAGGTCTCTCGGGAGGCAAACAGGTCTACCTGGGCCTTGCCGAACCGTTCCCAAATCAGCTGAACCGAGTGGGGGTGAAGCCTCCACTCTCCGCCAGGCAAGCGTTGTCGTGACAGGGCGTCCGCCATCACATTGAGGTTGCCGGGGATGTGAGTGGCACGCAGCGACCTGAGTCGGTGCTGGCTCCAAAGGAGGAGACGACGGGCGAGTTGCGACATGTGACGGGAGCGTATGCCGCCTTGGCAATTTATGTACGCGACCGCAGTGGTGCTGTCCGACCTGACCAGGACATGTTTGTCGCGAATTAACGGGAGAAACTGCCGCAGGGCTAGAAGGACGGTCAACAACTCGAGGCAGTTGATGTGCCAACGCAGCTGGGCCCTTTTCCAACGGCCTGAGGCTGCGTGCCCGTTGCAAACGGCGCACCAACCCAATCTGGAGGCGTCGGTCGTGACCAGGACGCGTCTGGACACCTGCTGTAGGGGTACTCCAGCCCGTAAGAAACAGAGGTCTGTCCAGGGGTTGAATGTTTGTTGGCAGGCGGGGGTGATTGTTACCCGGTGCCTGCCGTGGCGCCATGCTCGTCTCGGGACTCGGGTCTGGAGCCAGTGTTGGAGCGGTCTCATATGCATCAACCCCAGCGGCGCGACCGCCGCGGAGGACGCCATATGCCCCAGGAGCCTCTGGAAAAGTTTTAAGGGGACCGCTGTGCCTGGCCTGAAGGTGGCGAGGCAGTTCAACACTGACTGGGCACGCTCGTTGGTGAGATGTGCGGACATTGAGACCGAGTCTAACTCCATCCCGAGAAAAGAGATGCTCTGAACTGGAGTGAGCTTGCTCTTTTCCCAGTTGACCTGAAGCCCCAGACGGCTGAGGTGCCTGAGCACCTGGTCTCTGTGGGCGCATAGTAACTCTCTCGAGTGGGCCAGAATGAGCCAGTCGTCGAGGTAGTTGAATATGCGGATGCCGGCTTCTCGGAGCGGAGCAAGAGCTGCCTCTGCGACTTTCGTGAAGATGCGAGGGGACAGAGACAGGCCGAAGGGGAGGACTTTGTACTGGTACGCCTGGCCCTCGAACGCAAACCGCAGGTAGGGGCGGTGTCGGGGCAGGATGGAGACGTGGAAGTACGCGTCCTTCAGGTCTATCGCTGCGAACCAATCTAGATGCCGGACGCAGGTTAAAATGTGTTTCTGCGTGAGCATCTTGAACGGGAGTTTGTGCAACGCTCGGTTGAGAACTCGAAGGTCCAAGATTGGTCGTAAGTCGCCGCTTTTCTTGGGTACGATGAAGTAGGGGCTGTAGAAACCCTTCTTCATCTCGGTTGGAGGGACAGGCTCTATCGCGTCTTTGGCCAGAAGATTTGCGATTTCTGCGCGCAGGGAGTGGGCGTGTTCGCCGTGTACTGCAGAAAAGCGGACGCCCATGAAGGGGGCGGGGGGCCTGGCAAACTGAATTGCGTAACCGAGTCGGATGGTCCGGGCCAGCCAGCGAGACGGGTTGGGAAGTGAAAGCCACGTGTCCAACCTCTGCGCTAGGGGCACCAAGGGGACGGTTAATTTGGACGTACCCGGCGGGGCTTCACAGCGGGGCGGAGCAGGTAGGGCAGCGTTGGGCGGCGACAGGGCGACCCGCGGCTGAGGTGCTGAGAAAAGACTCAAAGCACTTACCTTGCTCCGCACACCCGGCTGGGGGCGGGTTAGTGACTGAGGAGGAGGTCCTGGGTAGGCATCCTCTAGACTCATCGGAACCGGCCGGCCGGGGGACAGTCGTGGGGCTGAAGACGGGTGGTCCGTGTCCAGGAAGCCAGGACTGTTGAGATCTAAGGGCAAAGTGCCGTGAGAACGGCATTTGCGGGCCAGGTGACCCAGAGACATAGGAAATAGCTCTTTTATTGAGAATGTGGGTACCGCAACCCCGTCTAAGGGGGAGCGGCAAATTAAATTGTTTGAAAACAAAAGATTCTCCTCCCGGCCCTCCACCAGGGGACGGAGTGGTCTTACCACCTCCGGAGCTAATGTCTGTGTCGCTGGGTCGTCCGTCTCAGGACCGCCTAGGAGCCTTCCGAGTCCTCGGGGGAGTCCGGGAGACAGGGGGCATCTGCTTCCTGCTGTGTGCTCGACGCAGGGGCCGAGAGCTGGGCCCGGGTTGAGGCGGAGCAGGTTTCTTAGCCGCAGGGGGACGCCCTCGGCGAGCAGACGGGGCAGTGGCCTTGGCGGCAGGTTTGCGGCGAGGCAGGATGTGAGAAATAGCCTCCGTCTGTCTTCTCACCGTGGAGAACTGCTGGGCGAAGTCCTCGACGGTGTCGCCGAAGAGGCCAAGCTGGGAGACAGGGGCGTTGATGAAGGGGCCTCACGCATCTCAACCAGGTTGAGCCAAAGATGACGTTCCTGGACCACAAGGGTGGCCATCACCTGCCCGAGTGCCTGCGCGGTGACCTTCGTAGCTCTGAGGGCGAGGTCGGTTGCTGAGCGCAGTTCCTGCAGCACATCGGGGTCAGGGCTACCCTCGTGCAGATCTCTGAGTGCCTTGGCCTGGTGGACTTGCAGGATGGCCATGGCGTGCAAGGCGGAGGCGGCCTGTCCCGCGGCGCTGTAGGCTTTGTTGTTCAAGGAGGATGAAGTCCTACAGGCCTTGGAAGGGGGTACAGGGCGTCCGCGCCAGGTGGTAGGGTTACCGGGACAAAGATGGAGCGCAACTGCCCTATCCACCTGGGGAATCGCCGTGTACCCGTGGGCCTCTCCGCCGTCGAGGGTAGCGAGAGCGGACGAGCAGGGCTTTTGACGAATGGAGAGCGGCGCTCTCCATGAAGACGTCAGCTCGTCATGCACCTCCGAGAAAAACGGGACCGGGGGGGGGGCATGGCTGTGAGCGGCGCCCAGACCCCAGGAACCAGTCATCCAACCGTGACGGGTGTGGGGAGGGTGGAGGTTTCCAGTCCAACCCCACCCCGACGGCGGCCCGGGCAAGCATGTCGGACATCTGCGCGTCCGCCTCAGCCTGGGCCTGCTGGCCCGAAGGCGGCAGTCCAGGGGAGGAGTCAGCATCAGATGCCGCGCTCTCCGACGGAGCGGCGAGCTCATCGGCTTCAGGCTCCAGAGGATAGGCAGACCGGCCCGGAGGCGAGTCGCCGTTACCTCGAGGCTGGACGGAGGTAAACGAGCGTGTTGGTGGGCGGGTTGTCCGCAGGGACGTGCCCGGCGGAAGCGCACCCGCTGCCCTCCCCAAATCGCCTCCAGCGCCAACCGCATCGTCCTCAATCCCGTGGGAAGAAGGAGCGATACGGGGGGCTGTTGGAGTGGCGTGCTTTCTATTGAAAGCGAGCCGCGACCGCAACGTTACCATGGTCATGTTCTCGCAATGAGAACATGAGCCATCCACAAACGCTGCCTCGGTGTGATCGGCGCCCAGACACACGAGACAGCGCCTGTGGCCGTCAGAAGCGGAGAGCACTCTACCGCATCCAGGAACTACACAGGGGTTGAATGGCATCTTTATAAAGACGCGCCCTGAAAAGGGTGTTCAACACCACTGTATATTGCTCTTTTAGAGAAATAAACTCTTTATGAGGAAATATAACTCTTTTGGAAAGGGAACTCTTTCAACTCTGCGCTGTCGAAGCACCCAGGGGCAAACTGCACGCCGGCAGAGAAGAGAAAACAGCCGCTGAAGTGCGCCGTAAATCCAACAGCAGCAGAGCGTGAGAGGATCAGAAGCAGGATCAGTTGTGTGTAGCACAGCAGACAGCATTCACACGACCATCGGCTCCGAAGAAAATTACTTAATGAACGAGCATATTTCTCTCGCCTTTATATCTGTATCCAGAGGCGGAGTATGCAAATACTGTTCGCCAACTCTCATTGGCCTTTTTTTATAGATCAGAGGTATCTTTCGGCGCTCAAGAGAGACCCCTAGTGTCGCTTCTTCGACACGACGTCGAAGTGAGCGACAGACGGTGAACTGATAATTTTTATTTTTGTGTTTGTTTTAGTCAGAGTTTTAGTAATTTAATTTTGTCAATAAAATGGTATATAATTTTAGTCAATGAAAATACCATATTTTTGTTGATGACAAAAACATGTCAAACTCTAACAGAGAAAAATGTATAAACATTTATTAATGTAAACATGTTGTATGCTATAAAACGTAAAAGATACAACAAAATACAAAGTGAAAACTGTCCTTGTGAACACCTAAGCTCATGAATTAATACCATAGCTATAATAAATATATTACATATATATATATATATATATATATATATATATATATATATATTTTGTATTGGATAAAGTTGCTCTCAATTATTAATGTTTTAGAGACTATTAATAATTTTCCATGTTTACGTCAATTTAGGGTATTTTATTGTGTGTATCATACAATACCACCGTGAACACCGCTGCCTCTCTCCCGGATGAGCTTAACACATTTTATGCTCGTTTCGAGGACAATAACACCGCCCTCACGGCGAGAGCACTCGCGGCTTACGCTACAGAGGTTGGTTCACTCTCCATCTCTGTTGTGGATGTAACCCGATCCTTCCGACGGGTGAACATTCGTAAAGGCGCGGGCCCAGTCGGCATTCCGGCCACGTCATCAGAGCGTGCGCGAACCAACTGGCTGGTGTTTTTACGGACATTTTCAACCTGTCCCTCTCCCTGTCTGTAGTCCCCACATGCTTCAAAACGTCAACCATTGTGCCTGTACCGAAGCAAGCCAAAATCACTTAAATAAATGCCTAAATGTCTGGTGTCCTGTTGCTCTGACCCCCATCATTAGCAAATGCTTTGAGAGGTTAATAAGAGATCACATCTGCTCTGTGCTGCCCACCTCTTTGGACAAATTGCAGTTTGCCTACCACAACAACTGCTCCACTGATGATGCTATTGCATCTACAATACACACTGCTCTCTCCCACCTGGAAAAAAGGAACACATATGTGAGAATGCTGTTTGTAGACTACAGCACAGCGTTCAACACCATAGTGCCCTCCAAACTTGATGAGAAAATCCGGGCTCTGGGCTTTAACAGCTCGCTGTGCAGCTGGATCCTGGATTTCCTGTCAGGCAGATGTCAGGTGGTTAGAATGGGCAGCAACATCTCCTCATCACTGACCCTCAACACTGGAGCCCCACAGGGCTGTGTTCTCAGCCCACTCCTGTATTCCCTTTACACACATGACTGTGTGGCGACACATAGCTCCAATGCCATCATTAAGTTTGCTGACGATACGATGGTGGTAGGTCTGATCACTGACAATGATGAAACAGCCTACAGAGAGGTGGTGCACACTCTGACACACTGGTGTCAGGAGCACAACCTCTCCCTCAATGTCAGTAAAACCAATAAGCTTGTAGTGGACTTCAGGAAGAAAGACAGAGAACACAGCCCCATCACCATTAATGGAGCACCGGTGGAGAGAGTCAGCAGTTTCAAGTTCCTCTGTGTTCCTCAGTACATTACTGAGGAACTCACATGGTCCGTCCACACTGAGGCTGTTGTGAAGAAGGCTCACCAGCACCTCTTCTTCCTGAGACGGCTGAGGAAGTTTGGAATGAACCAGCACATCCTCACACGGTTCTACATCAGCACTGTAGAAAGCATCCTGACTGGCTGCATCACCGCCTGATACGGCAATAGCACCGCCCACAACCGCAAAGACCTGCAAAGGGTGGTGCGAACTGCCAGAAACATCATCGGAGGTGAGCTTCCCTCCCTCCAGGACATATATAATAGGCGGTGTGTGAAAAAAGCTCAGAGGATCATCAGAGACTCCAGCCACCCGAGTCATGGTCTGCTCTCACTGCTTCCATCAGGCAGGCGGTATCGCAGCATCAGGACCCGAATCAGCCGGCTACATGACAGCTTCTTCCCCCAAGCAATAAGACTTTTGAACACTTGATCTCTCACGATCATCAATCAGCACTGCACATTATTAATCTTATTATCTCACACTTGACTGTCATATATATTTTTATATACTCTTATTTTTTATTTTTATTGTATGTATATTCTATATTGTGTGTATTGTTTAATGTACATTGTATAATATGATTGTGTTGTGTAAGTATGTGTACATTTGATATGTAAATTGTGTTGTGTTAATATGTTGTTTATTGTAATTGAATTGTCTCGTCACTGTCATGACTGCTATGTTGCTCGGAACTGCACACAAGACTTTCACCTACTGTTGCACTTGTGTACATGGTAGTGTGACAATAAAGTGATTTGATTTGATTTGATATATATATATATACATTTGTGCATGGAACTGCATTCTTACGCCATGGATCAGAATCTGCCGTTCAAGCCTCCATTAGTGATTAAAAAATGTCACTTCAGAAATAGTATGATGGCTTGTGCTGTTTCTACCAAGTTATTGGATAAACAAGGATGGATGTGAGTGTGTGTGTGTGTGTGTGTGTGTGTGTGAGTGAGAGAGAGAGAGAGAGAGAGAGAGAGAGAGAGAGAAAGAGAGATGGAGCATGTGCCATCACCTGTTGCCACTTCCAAGCAGAGATGCTGTCAGCTTTCTGAAGATCAGCTTTCTCAGTGGAAAAATAGCCATCCAAGCAGGGGTATTTCTCCCTGTTTCTCGGTAGCCAGTGCACAAGAGTCAGTCACCATAGAATCCGCAATCTTCTCCACCATTTTAAGTCGTAGGTCCTCTCCAATGTGGAAAGTCTGGTAAGAGGTAAGCGCCTTGAGTTTGTGTAATCAGTCTGTTGTGTGTCTCTAAGCTGTGATGAGCCGTAATGCTGAAGTTGTTAGTTTAAAGCCATTTAAAGCTATTTCCTAGCTTTAGTAGTGTAGTAGTAATACAAGCGATCACGTTGTGCTGTTGTATGTAAACTCTGATTAACGCTGACTTACTTCACGTCACCTAACTGGCTTATATTACACACAACATTATATTTTGCCACCACCTGCTAGCTAACATATGTAATGTCAAAAAATCACATATAAAGAGACACAATGCAGAGATACAGTAGCCCTTAATACATCTGCACTGTTCTTACACTTTAGTTTAGAATGGCATGAACACAAGCGGAGTGATACACACACAGTGAAGCATCCTAGTGATGATGGTGTGAGACCATCAGTACTCATGGAACGTCTCTCGTCCAATCAGATTTGAGGACCGGAAATAACTGTTGTGTTTGTGTGTGTGTGTGTGTGTGTGTGTGTGTGTGTGTGTATATATATATATATATATATATATAGTACATAGAATGTGACAGATAATATATAATTTTATATTATAAAAAGAGCTAAAACTATACTGTCTCTCTAAGAATGGTGGCAGTTCAACGAGTATCATTCAACGAGAATGTTTTGGTACATTAACATGCATATTTACGAGAGAGCAGTCTCCTGGTTTCTTTACAGTTACTTTACTGCATCTGTGGTAAGTGTGTGAATAAAATTAATGAAAGACATGTTATTCAATGAAAGTGTCTCATATGTGATGGATACATTAATGGTATTCCAGTCCTTAAATATATAAAAACTATACTCAAGCACTTGAAATACTTGAAGGACCCTGAGCAATAATATAATACTATAGCTAAAAGCAACTGAGATGTTTTGATGTTTGCAGGGTAATTTAATTTATGATCATATGGGCAGAAAACAATGCTGTAAATTTCAAAATATAAAATTTGGCCTCAATATGGTTTGTCAACTATTTTGGTTCGCAATATTTTGAAATTTTATATATTGTCCCATTCCTAGTAGCAAGATGGTTACTTACAGGCCCAAGTCAAAAGAGCCCACTGCCAAGTATCTGCAACATGATACTCTGTGGTCTCTAGATATGTCTCAAGTCCCTCCTTCAGTGTTAGTCTACAGGATTTTTTTGCCTCTTTTATCATCCACCAGGTGAAAACTGTAAGTCTGATCTCTTAAAAAAGAAATACCACACCTCTCCTCAACAAGCTGAAAAATTTGATGTCGCCTATTCTTCCTGTCTGTAGCACAAAAAAATGATGCTTGCCTAGGCAAACACTATTCACTCTTTTTCAACCTGGACTCAAAGAATCACGTAACTATAACTGCATTTTTGCAAAATTATTTTGATGTGGCTTGTTGTACGTATTGTCTTGATTAGTCGCTTTTATTCCCTTTCACACAAATTCATAAATCAGTTCATAAACACTTATTTTTTGCCCTGTTACTCACGCAATGCTGCTTTATGCCAGACAATATACCACTGCATATGGTATTGCTAACCCTTTGCATTATAATTGCAAACCCCTGAATAGGAGCCCTCTTTTAAAAAAATACTCCATAATACACACCTTACAAATAAGAAAAATATTTGCCCTTCAATGTTACTACCTCTTCTGGATCCATCCAGCTAATTGGCTGGCTCCTCATCAGTCTTCTCGTTGGCTAAAGCTTGGCAAGTGTCCTGGCCGCTCTCTTGCTCTGCCTGCGACTGAAGTCAGGGAGCAGATCGTCTTTCTGCTGCCTCTCTTAGAAACTCTTCCTAATGCGGTGTGATGCCTGACCAGCTGGCATGTCCATGTACAACTGGTGCTGATTAGAAATATGCTTCTTAGATGCGAGCTGATACTGAGATGGAATAAGTTGTTAATGAGGAAGGAGAATCGCAGAGGACGTAGAGATGAGAGGGAGGAGAAGAGACTCTTTGCTCTCACTTTAAAGAGGCTTTGAGTCGATTCGTGATTGCCATCAGATGGTCTTTTCCTGCAGGGAACGCCGGCCATAGCTCAATCAGCCCTTGAGTTCAGAACATAGTAACACTGCAAGCTGTTTTTACTTTAGTGCTTGGGTATCAGCTCATAAGTTAGTCAACCTGTCACTATTAATGCTTTTAAAAAGAATATCATTATTTTGAGATGCCCGTTTGAAAAAAAGTATAGTACTGTATATTTTCAGTTTATTTATCTGAAAGTATCTTATAGTAAGGACATATTAAAACAAATTAAGTTTAAAGTGTAGTGGTAGTGGTGCGTTTTCTCAAAAGCATTGACAGCCAACTATGGTTGCTAATTCCACCATTACAACATAGTTCAACGATTTGGCTTCCCGAAACCATAGTTACAGTGAACATTTGCAAACAGCTTTGTAAAATTGTGCTTTTGGAACTACAGCTCTTCACCTGTAGTTATACTCAACCTGCTCTGAGTGGGATTCACACCAGCACTAGTCAGCATATCATATGTTTAATTCTGTCAACACTTTGAACACGTTTACATGCATTTAAGAAAACTGCTTATTTTGGTGTTTTGTTCCGTATTTCCCCTCTCCTAAATTTCTCTACCACCTATGTGGCTTTCCCAGTCATGTGAGTATTGTAATCAAAGATAGTCATGGATAGGGCTTATAAAACCAATAAAAGCACACTGTGTTATTTGAAGTTCATGATTAGATTAAACTATCCAATCACAATCACCTGTCAATAGATGTCCAGTTAGTGAACTGACTGAAGAGTCAGTTTGAAAGAGCACACAGATTAAATTGCGGCTGGAAAAATGTCAAGGACGCATGCATGTACATTTAATGAGGATCTTCAAAAAGAGCTTACATTTCTAAAAAAGGAGTCACAGACAGAGCCTATTAAAGTGAGGTGTGAGATTTGTGGAGCTTGCTTTTCCATCGCCCATGGAGGCTTAACTGACATTGCGCAGCATGTTCATACAAAAAAGCACATGGATGCTGCTAAAAGTAAGTGTGCCACATCAAGTGTTAGAGATTTTTTCTCTAGTTCAGAATTTGACAAGGTGCACGCAAGTTAAGGATTTTTTGTTAATTGTTCTGTTGTGCACGGTCACAGTTTTCGGTCATTTGACTGCACTGCAAAAATGATAAAGAAATTGTATGATCCAAAATTTTCTTCTGCACACACCAAATTTGAAGCTGTCATATGCAGCGTACTCGCTTTTGTGCAGTTGGACTATCAAAAATTACTGTAGAATGGCAACACACATTTCCTCTCACTTGGTCCAGCTCTTCAAAGAATACTACACATTTTCAATGGCCTGCGTGTATACTTTCTTTCTCAAGAAAAATGCCTAATGTTCCTAAGAGACATTTTCAGCGATCCTTGACAAACTTTGGATTCGCTTCGCACTCAAACAAACAGCCTCTTTTGACCATGCACTGGAGATAGTAGAGCAAGACCACATATCAGCCACAGAAGCTGCTTTGCACATTCATGACCAGAGAATAGTCTTGCAGGCCAGGCTGGGGGAATCATTCATACCCTCTTACATGAAAAAGCAGTTGGATGCCCTGGCTGAAGCTGGTGACATGCGAGCGGATGATTTCTTTTGTGCAGTGAGAAACTTTAATTCAATATCAGTGGATTAGCTGCTCATTGGAGAACAAAGAAAAACTTGAGTGGGCACTACTGAGAGCCATCCCAGAGTGGAAAGACATGCAGCGCAGCCTCAAACACTTCTTCTCCAGGATCCCCGCTCTCGGTTTGATTGACGAAACCATGCTCTTTAACGAGTTGGCTTGCTCTAAAAACATTTTCACTCGTCGCATCACTGAGTCAAACATGAACAAGATGGCTTTGTCAGAGAGATGAACAGATATTTTTTCGTGAGTCTTAGCCAAGGTCGTGGAGTTTGTTTTATGCCTGCCTGGGACATCTGCATCTGTGGAGCATGTGTTCTCATTAATGAACGCAGCATGGATAGATCTCAACTCAGTGTAACAGTCATGAAGACAATGCTTTTCATACATCTTAATTTTGGACAGGACTGCTCTGCATTTTACGATAAACTCTTGAAAGACAAGCGTACACTGAGAAAAATTGCTGCCAGCGAAAAGTACATGGTGACTACAGTTACAGATGTGGATGCACCCTCTACTTCGCATTGATCTGCGCCAAGGTAAAGATGCATCAATTTCATTTTTGCTGGGAGGGGGCTGCTTTTTTATCCACAAGCAATCTGGTCACCTTAAGTATAAATGATTTATTCATATTTAATGTACTGTATATATCTACTCCCTAGATATCCATGTGTAGATTGGCTATTGAAAAACCCATATTGGTCCATCATGAATACACATCAAATTGGCCTAAAGTTAATTTACCCCAATAGCAACCCTATTCAACCATATTACCAACAACTTTGGCAACAACAGTGGAATTCCCCATCAGACATTTTTGCATCAATTCAAGTGTGAACAGTTTTCTTATGCTAATGATAGTGTGTTATGCAAGCAAACTCCGAGACAGAGTTCTGCTCCTGCTGTAACCAGGAAGTAATCGCGTTCATGTAAACAATAGTTAATTCGAAAGTTACATTTTTATTCAAAAATATATTTTTTTTACCCCACTGATGGTTAGGTTTAGGGTAGGAGTTTGGATGAGGGGATAGATTGAATAAAATAGGCACTGTATTACATCATTTACAACAAAAAATAGAGGCGCAACAACAACTGTGCAGTTTATTCACTGTCACAAAAATCACAAGTACAATGGCTAATTATGCCAAGTGTTTTACTTTATAAACACTTATTTTTCATACTATTACTCCCACTCTGCTATGTTATGATATCAAAACACTTTTACTCTAACGCATCATTTAGAAAAGGTCTGTTTTACAGACCCACCTACATTTACACACTTATTCCACTGTGATTAGCTTGCGTGGTAGCTCACCTGATAAAGTGTTGTACTTTGGACTTGAAAGAATGCGGTCTTCAAAGCATGTGTCATGCTGACACGTGTCATAGAAATGACACAAAATTACCTGTTTCCTTCAGAAAATTAGCTTATGTCAAATTTGCTTTGAAAACACTATCGGTTAAGTTTAGACATTGGTAAAAGGATGTCTTTTCTTCACCTCTCATTTATCTTTTAGGAGATTATTGGTTAGATTTAGACTAAGGTTTTAGGTTAGGGAAGTATGTTTTATTCATTAAAACATCCATCTAAAATTCACCTTACAAACCTAGTCTATTTACAAATTCATTTAACTTGGTTTTGGAACCCCACACTGGACATTTCACTGAGAAACTGTAGTCAAACGTGTAATAGAGTGCATCATTTTGGTTAGCAAAAATCTTGTCATGGTCACGTAAATGTTATGAGATCAGGCTCTAAAATACAACTCACTTTTGGCACCACTCTGTGGAAAGCTCTACATTTCCAGCTTTGGCCACTGGGGGGGCAGTGATTTGAATTTTGGTGAGCACAGATTGATTTCAGCAGCAGAACTTTAGACCTACTTTCACCGAATTCCAGTGTAATCAGTCTTAGTTTAGTTGGGAACATCTGAATATTGTTATATTGGTTATTTGTCATATCATGCTTTATAGCTGAAGTGACTTCAGTACAATCCTCCTAAATACTATGATTGAGTATCTGTAAATGATGCATTGTGCAGCTCATAGCTGAACTGGTAGAAACATAATTCACATCATCTCCTCTGTTTGTATGATTAATCACCTTCTTTGATTCTCTTAATCCCTTAAATGACGTTCTTGTTTACCCAACGTTTCAGAAAGATGCTTTCTGCAAAAACCCTGGAATAAACAGTTTTCTTAAGAGCATGTAAATGTGGTCAATGAATGTTATTCACTTGACTGAAAGTGAAGAGCCTTTGATGAGTAACAGCTGTAAAGCAGCAGGAGATACTTGTTTGAACTGAAGAAATTTCGGCTCTGTCATTCCTCAAGTGGCCATCTGTGTCCCAAACCTTCATCCATTCACCTGAGATCCTCAGGTACAACACAACACCTTTAGGCTTTAGGGTCTTTGTTCCTGTTTTTTAATTGTATTTCTATGGAAACGTACTAGACAGACATTTTTGACCGTTGTGCAGCATCTTGTTATTTTTTTTTTTAAATCAAGGATATTCAATTTGCTTTAAGAGAACCTCAGAGCTCTTGAGTTACTTTAGTGAAGTTCACCATATAAATAACTGCATCCAAACAAGTTTTAATTTTTGTGTTGTTTGTTGTTGTTTTTTCTCAGCATTTTTTTTTTTAAGGTTGAAATATTTCTGGCTCAATTCTTCAAGTTGGCGTTCTCTTTTAATCATGCACATTTCTGTAAAAGTAAATCTTTCAAATACTGTATACAGATACTATTTTCAGGCAGTGTATTGCATGAAGGCTGTGCAAAATATGGGTTGTAAAGAACTACTGTATATGCATATGGGCATATTAACACATGTCTGTAAGATAGAGGCTATGCGCGCCATCCATTTAACCCTTCCTCAGTTACGTCCTTCCTTAAAACGACCACGCATTGTGTTATATAAACTTGAAAAGACAGATGAAGTCTACAGCTCGACTACACACAAAACACTGTATCTTGATTATAAATGAGCATGCAAACATACTTAATGTGAGGTTCTGCTAAAGAAAAGGGAAAGGCAGGGAAGAGCTGCCTTATTTTATCGGGTGATAATTGGTGGTGGACGCAAAGAGATCATACACTGAATGTATTGAGGTAGATGAGTTGTGACCTTTTGGGTAAGAGTGAACACAGTTTCACAGGTTTGCAATGCAAACCTTTCATACATGCCTGAGAGGAGTGTGAACACACAGGATAAAAGTTTTACAGTGATAATTGGGGAAAAAAACACTGGGTCCTTTTTACTTAACACAATATCTGTGAGCCAACAGTCATTGCAGTGGCTTTTATCTCCTAGATTACAATACTAAAAATTCACATTGTACTCTGGCCAGTGCAAAGCAATTCTATTTTGTTTTCAATTTTCCAAATAAAAGGTGTGTGCATGCATGAGTGAGTGAGCGCACCAATATTACCATCTGCTCCTGATTGGAAAATTCAGATGATGACACTGAATAAAAGTCCACGAGAATATGGCCGTTTGTGAAAAACCACATAATCATAGCATTTGTCCCTGTTTGTGAGCTCAACTTTGTGACATATCCTCTAAGTGGGAATGAAATAGGAGTACAGAGCGCTGCAACTATCTGTATCTGTATTTTGCTGGGGACGTTGTGTTAGTCAGTAGTTTGAATTGCCACTAATAGATTCTTGATGAAGTGAAAATGGAATTCAGAGGTGGACAGTGTCTGTTGAATGAATCTGCACTGGCAGAGCCAATTGCACCTTGCAAAGGCTAGTAATTTCATGGCTTTGATCCCGCATGGTTGTCTACATTTGATCTTTTCCTATAATGGGGTGCACAGAGTTCTTTTTTTTTTTAATGATGTGTCAGCCTGTTAGGAATGGGCTGAACAGAATTGATTGAATAGATAATATTTTCTTTCTAAACAGGGCTTCTTTTGCAGGGTTCCAATGCCAGAACTCTTTCACAGACAAATCCAAAAGTGTTTATGTTATTTATAGTTTAAGTTAATAATTAAAATTTGACAGTCAGAGATAATATCCCATCTGCATAAACTCACAGTGATATCAGCACATTGTAATGTGGAATTGAATGTGGAAAGTTTAAAATGTTTCTAATGGAACTTTTTTTTTTTTTTTTTTTTACAGAAGATCTCTCTTAAATACCTAATTTGTTTACCATTGACAGTATTGAGATTAGTACTTCTCCTGATTTTCAGCTTTTCTCTAGACTAGAATTTCAGAGATTTCAACAATGACTCAAACTGTGCTCAGATCAAAAGTCTGTAATCAAAGTCAGAGATTTAAATATGGACTCAAACATTTCTCATTAAATTCTTTCAAAATCGAATGATCTAAGATGGAAAAAATTAAATTAAATTTAAAACCAGTCTAAGATGGTTTGCTGGTTTAAGATGGTCTTGCTTCACCATCTTGAACCAAATGCAGCAGATGAATTTACCCAAGACCAAATAATCTGAATTATGCTATCCACATTGATGTTATAGCTCTATACGCTTACTAAATGTCAACAATTGTCTAATGTGTGTCTCATCATAATTGACCTTTCTCCAAGCCCCGCCTTAAAAACTTTTCTGACCAATCCTATCTTAGCAACTGTTGCCATCCGCCATTTCTCTGACAAGTGCTTGCTTTTTGCAATGAGAGTCTACGGGAGTAGTTACTATGTGTTAGTAGTTTGAAGTGGACTTTTATAGAAATCCTATTTTTTTTTTTTTAAATAAAATAAAATTAAAACATTGTTGCTGGGTAACTTGTTTCTTTTTAAAAAATCTTGAGAAGAGAATGCTATGGATTAAACTGTGTCAGTCCTCATTTCTAAATGAACGTACAACAGCCCGGAGACCTACATTTGCTCAAAGGTAACTTAAAGCTAATAAAACGTACTTTATGTATTGATTCAGATCTTAGTAAAGGTGCTAGTAAATAAAGAGCTCACAGCACCATAGAGAGTGCGAGACATTATTAGTAGTTTTGTTCACATACACTAATGTTGTCAGGTGTGTAATCACTTTCAAATTACACTTTTCTCTTTTCAATTGACTGTGATAATTGTTTGCCTTGTTTCTGATTCACAGTCTCTGCAGTTTTCAATCAAATTACTGTGTAATTTAACCATTTCTTTTACATAAATATGCTTTACAACGTTACTCTTCATTCCAGGCCACTTAAGAATATTCCGAACAATTCCTTTGTTGAGAATGTTTTGTCAAAAACTGCACAGTTAACAAAAATCTCTTATTCACTCTTATGTGAAGTTCTGCAAAACTTGTCAAAGTGAGCGACAGTAGCCATAGGAGCTTATTAAACCAGATGGTTTGGTTGCCACATTTTTCAATAGCCAATAGGGCGCAACAGTCTGGTTCCACAAGTAAAAATCCCATTTGTTTTTCCCATATAATCAATGTTTTTTTTTAACAGTTTTACATTTTTCCTAATTTTAAACTAATTTAGCTCATTTGAAGTGAAATATGAAAACATTAAATACACAGTCTTGTACCTTTGTATTTTTGTCTGATTTTTAAATACTTTTTTTTTACTTCAAATGTTTGTAATTGTGATTCACCTTGGACGTGTTTGGTTTGGTTCATGACTTAGAACCCTTTTATGAAATACTTGATGAAATTCCTACGGAAAAAATGAATGGAAAAATATTTTCGAAAGCAAGGTTGCTGAAAAAGTGGGCTGGCACTGTTACACTCTCATTCTCAAAAGCATTTGGTACGATTAAAGCCTGTGGAGTGCAGCATTATTCATCAAAACTTTGGTCAATTTTCCTGTAAGTATTTAGTCAACTTTTAGGAGTACGCTAGCATGTAGATGGCCCCTAAGCAAACAGACATGGACTAAAAGCCACAAAACAATTGTGATTTCATGGGATCTTTTAATGTCTTTCGAGCTATGAAAGAGCAACCTCTAAACATTACAATTGCCCTGAAGACAGACTCTGTTCTTACATATCTCTTTCTAATTTTATCATTTAATGTTGTTGCCACTCTAGACAAAGATGAAATACGCTTTTTTTTCTTCCTATATCGAAATGTGGAAACGGGGTGTCTGGGATTTGGTCCAGGTGTTGTCAGACCTGCCGTCTGAAAAGAATAATGAGATAAGTCATTGTTCATTCTTTCTGAGACAAAAGAAATGCCCCTCCTTTGCACATTAGAGCCACTGGGGGGCGATGTATCAGGGTCCAACTGATTGAATCGCAAGCAGCTGCTGTTTATTCCTGTCTATTTTCCATGAGAAAATGAAAATATTGGGGAGAAAATGGGTGGTATGATAAATTTGTCTCCCAGGTAGAGTGCACCAGCTGTGCTTTTTCCTCGAGTGTGCCACTTGATAACTCGGCCGCATCTAAACTGATTATCTCGCTCTGAACACTTGATCTGTACTGCTTCATCCTTATGAGCGTCAGACTTATTATGGAGGAGAGAAGGAGAGGAAAAACAGCACCGACAATGAGCTGGGGGTGCAGATGGTTGTGTGACCTGCTGGAGCTCCGGCATCCACAGATGAGACAAGTGTTTGTGCTCACGTCCTGTAATTGGTTATTAGAGTCAAACTGCACCCGATGCGTCTCTGTGCTGTCATAAAGAACATGAGAAAGAGAATGAAAGAAGACACCAATGAATCTTCATTATTCATTATAAGATGGATGGATGGATAGATGGATGGATGAAAGACAGACAGACAGACAGACAGACAGACAGATAGATGGATAGACAGACAGACAAACAGACAAACAGACAGACAGGAATTATCTGCCATTTTTCTCTAGTTGGGATGCAGCTGGTCTTATTGACGGAGTAAATTAAGCCAAGCGAAGTGCGATTTACAGCATGATGAAAGCTCAGTGGATGTCCGTCTGGATGTAGAGTTGCACTAATCTATTGAAAGTGGAGTCACAAGGAAAGGCAAAAAATAACAACAAAGATATCTTCAGTAATATTAAGAAATAACAGCCCTGTGGAAGGAGAGGGGTGGAAGACATCATGAACGTTTGATGTATCCATTAGACGACTGTTTTACCCCACCAAACCATGGCTTTTGAAAAACAACTTCCTGACAGCAATAAGTGGGTAGTTCAAGAGTGTGAAACTGAAACAATCTACTCAGGCATGTCATTCAGAGAAAAACAATAGGTAGTCTAGTGTCTTGATTCAGGCTCTTAAAAGGAATATTCTGGAGTTAAATACAAGTTCAACTCAATCAACAGTATTTTCGGCATTATGTTGAGGATAATTAACAAAACAAACCATTACATCTATAGAAGGTTAACAACTGACAAAGACAGAGAGAACACGAGGGCAATATATACACAAGAGCTAACACGGTTCACAAAACACAACTCAATAAAGGGGAAGACAGAGAACAGAACTTCAAATAATATGTCTTGATTCACCTAGCGACATCTAGTGGCTGCTAGGGAAAATATCAGTGTTACAGACCCCTACCCCCAACCCCCATCTAAGGAGCAGCTCCTGACGCTCCATAAAACAAACAAAATAGTTAATGGTGGAGCTGTTTGATAGGCAAGGACCAGGGTAGAGTCGGTGGCCAGGGAAGTAGCTCCAAAAAGGGAGCGAGGTTTGGCAGCTAGGGAGGCGGAGACCCAGGGGGTGGAGCTGCAGGTGATGGTGACACAACAAGGAAGACACAGAACTTCAAACTAAAAGTCTTAATTCACCTAGCGACCACTAGTGTCCACTAGAGCAAATGTCACAAGCGTTACACTAAGCCACGTCTCTAACACTGTTGGTTTTTCTATAATTTTGCTGGCATTCCAGTAAAAATCCAATTACATTCAAGGTTGGCATCTTGACAAGACTTTTTTCAAACATCAGCATGCCCTATTTTTCATCAGATATCCTAAATTAGGTCTGGGTTTACCTTGCTCCCACACAGATTACTTTTTTTGTGGTCTCTATTATCCTTAAAGGAGTTTTTAAGAATGGGAAAGATCACCTTGACGGAATTAATAAAAATGTTATTTCAATTCGCAGGCTTTCAAAATTAAACAGACAGACTGCAATATACAACGCTCAGCTAACATCATTATATAGATGGTACCTGCATATTTTTTAATTACCTCCCGTCCTGCCAACACACCTACACGTGCCTTGGCAAGCCGGCTGTGGCTCTAGGTAATGGGCAAAACAGAGTGTGAGACAATCCCAGAGCAAGTGTAAAATATGACCTGACCCCGGTGATCATTCCTTAACTGAGCAGATTAAATTTCTAATGTCTGTAATTTCTCAAGTTTATCTCTGTAACGTATCTCTGTAAATATATTCGCATTTGAGGAGAGATTTTGTTTTTTCAGTCTTTCCTCTCCAGCAATTAAGATGTGGCAAGAGTCATTAGCTTTTCCACTCCCACAAACAAACTTAAAAGTGAAGGCAATTATCAGCGACATGCTGTGATTTTGAGGAGGGCTTTTAAGGTGGGTGGGTTGAGTTTGTGTGTGTGTTTGTTTGTTAGTGATGGGGCAGCAAAAACTAAAATAGCATTCATCTCAACACAGGCGGTAGAAGTGGCTAAAATCAACAACACAGGAATTAGTTATCCTAGTGACTCAAATCTTTTGACACTTCACCAAAAAGATTTGTTTAGATTTGTTCTGATTCACACTGAATTTGTGTCATAATACTGAATACTGAACCCCAATAAAAAAAATATATAATCAGACTTATCCTTGTTCTTGTCTTTAAAAAAAGTGGAAATCAAGGTTACAATGAGGGACTTATCATAGAAGTAAATAGAGCCATTTTATGGAGAATTTAAGAGCAGAAATGTAAATATTATAATCCCATAAAAGCTCTTAAATGAATTCTTCTGTTAAAACTTGCGTATGCTGTAAAGTTGTTAAATTGTCATTTTTGATGTTAAGTAGTCATGGAAACAAAATCGTAAAATTGGATAAGCTTAAGCATAGTTCTAGTATGAAGATCTCGGGATTCATTCATCAGGCATCACATCCAAACTCAATAAAGCCTCCAATTCTTAAGCCTGCTAGGTGCCTCTCATTGTTCGCATACTTCCGTGTTTTAACTCACGTGCATGTGAGTGAAATACACATAATGTTACACACTATGCCTCGCTTCTCCAAGCAACAGCCGCTTCAGGTTGGATGATCACTCACCTTGATATTCACGCTCTTCACCAGTCGTCACACTCAACACTAGCACAATGGCCAATGCAAATAGCTGGTAGATGGGGTTTCATGTTTTCTGCTTCCAATGTCCTCAATCCTATGTTAATTTTAAGATTTACAATGCATCAATATCACTTCAAGTGGCAATATTAATTTTACTAGAGCATTTGGATCTCACTGAACATGTTAGGGGATTGTGCGTTTAGCAGCATGGTGGCCGAGCCACTTGGGCACCCGAGCACGGATGCAAATTTCTCAAATGTTACCGCATCGTTTGCAGGCATGAGCATTCTCCTATTGGGGAAGCAGGTTCCAATATTCATGCATGTCCTTACGCACAAGTACTTCAATGCATAACGTAGGGTGCTACTGGTTGTTTAGATCAATTTTGCTATCAGAAATGATTAATAATGATCAATTATGAATTACTAATTAAATTAAATAATATAATTTAATTAATTAAATTCTTTCCTCGGGGTACCACTCTTTGACAAGAGAAAAATGATAGTAAGTGACTGATCGAGCCTCATAAAAATCTACCCTGAAAGTTGAGTATTTTGATTAATAATCAAAATAATCAAAAAGGGAAGAAACTTGTCAAATTAGTGCCATATCCAACAGTAATCTGGTTACAGTTGGCTTCTAACAACAACAAAATAACAATACACTGAAGTAATTATTAATATTGAGAGCAACTAAAATCCTTGAGGTCTCTGAGTATGACAGTCACGTGTTATGGTGCACCATAAACAGTCCAACACTAAATGATTTTAGACATTAAAATAGGTAGGCGCTGTCTCCCTAGGACACCCAGGACAGGAGTCTTGCTCCCTAATCTCGATGGAATTCAGTTTTTCTTTTCACCATCTGCAAAAAATGAGGATAGAGCATGACAAAGAGTATACACATAGTCACCTAATATGACAATAATATCACATAAATAAACTAAAATCGCTCCCATTCAATTAATAGTGATTGAATTAAAATAGAATCAAATGGTTATACAATAGTTAATAAATTATGTAATAATTATAACTGATACATATGCTTGTGAATAAATGCAGTACAATGTAAATGCATATTCTCGGAGCTGGAGCCGGGCTAAATGAATAATCACTGTTATTGTATTCCTGTAATGGGGCCAGAAACCTCTGTCACCCCTCAGATGACATACATGTTACTTGCACCCTATTGTAAAAGGAAAATAGAAACTTTATTAATATAATAAGAGTAAATGAGAATGATAAAAAATGAGATATAACTTGTAAGAGTAAAAGGATATTCAAACATTAACCCCTTTTTAGACCGGTGTGGGGATCTAAAATCAAGCTCTTCAGATTCAATTCATTTTGGGGGTAAGCTCCACTCCCCTGCCATCATCACCTCTGTCAGTATCTGACGGTTCAAGCAGCATCAGAGTGCTGAAACGTAGGACGGGGTTTGCGACAAATGATTAAGCAGCTTTTCATTAGTGTTATTTCAATAATCTTGAGTCTTTCTGATAGAAATAACTTAACACACTAAAGTTTAATAAGTGATGTTAACACACTAAACGTCTAGGTTACGTATGTAACCTCCGTTCCCTGATGGAGGGAACGAGACGTTGTGTCGAAGAAGCGACACTAGGGGTCTCTCTTGAGCGCCGAATGTGCCTCTGATCTATGAAAAAAGGCCAATGAGAAGTTGGCAGACAGCATTTGCATATCCCGCCCCCGGACATACGGGTATAAAAGCGCGGAAATACGTTGAGTTCATTCAGGATTTTTCTGAGGAGCCTGAAATGGTCAGGCAACAACAGTGGCTCGGCTCAGTGACGTGGCCGGGAGGACACAACTTCTCGTTCCCTCCATCAGGGAACGGAGGTTACATACGTAACCTAGACGTTCCCTGTCTGTCGCTCACTTCGACGTTGTGCCGAGAAGCGACACTAGGGTTCCAATTTAAATCACGCCATGCGCTAAGCCATGTACGTGTTCTGCTGACATAGGATCGGGCAGGTATTTTATATGCAAAGGCGACCAGCTGTGTCAGACTGTAGTCGGAATCCTTCTGGTTACCCTAGACAGGGGAACAAGTCGACGCTTGCCAACCTGGGAACAGGCCGAGCCTGGCTTGGCCTCTTTTCCCTCTATGTTTCTCAGCATAGAGCAAGAAACGGCCGGGGCCCTTACATACATCGAGGGAAGGGGGTCTTACCCAGTTTCCTATTCTTTCAGGGGGAAAAGACCCTGCAGAGACAACACCTGCCCGGAAGAGGAGGTAAGAGTGGCGAATACATCACATGGGTTTTTAGGCGGCATGTGGAAAGTGGCGCAGTGGTAGATCCAGCCTCGCTAGGAGAGGGGAGTTGCTACAACACGTGACCATAGGGCAGCTGGGACTACCTAAGGGAGACACGGGTCCACTCGTAAGGGGACTGTACCACTGACAATACACACAGGGGGAATCCACTTAGGAGTCCTGACCTGTGGAGCACCTAATCCAGTACAGGGTAGATTAAGTACCCGCAGTGTATTGGTTCGCGAGTTCCTCCGCTGAACTGCGGACCCAAAGGGCTAGGGAGGAATCATCCAGGATCCGAATGAGTGGGATATCCTGGGAGAGAAAGTGCACAACTTTACCTCGGCCGAGGGAAAGGGCGCCAGGCGCAAGAGATCCACCTGGTCAGTCCGTCAGCGTGTTACCGAGTTCGACCGGCTCGGACCTGAGAAAACATGGGACGATACTGACTCAACCCGGAGATTGTAGAATCTCGCAAAGGTATTAGGTGTTGCCCAACCTGCTGCTCTACATATGTGGGGCGCTCTCCACAAAGACGTCAGCTCATCATGCACTTCCGGGAAAAATGGGACCAGGGGGGGAGATGAGGCTGTGAGTGGTGCCTGGACCCCAGGAACCAGTCATCCAACCGTGATGGCTGTGGGGAGGAGAGAGGGTTCCAGTCCAACTCCACGCTGGCGGCAGCCTGGGAAAGCATGTCGGTCATCTGAGCGTCAGCCTCAGCCTGGGCATGCTGGCCTGAAGGCGGCAGCCCAGGGAAGTTATCCGTGCCACCTCGAGCTCTAGAGGATAGGCAGGCTGGCTGTAAGGCGAGCCGCTGTTGCCTCGAGCAGGGACGGGAGTCAAAGAGCGTGCTGGGGGGCGGGTGGTCCTCAATCCCGTGGGAAGAAGGAGCAATGCGGGGGGGGGCGGCTGGAGTGGCGTGCTTTCTGTTGAAAGCGAGCCGCAACCGCAACGTTGCCATGGTCATGCTCTCACAGTGAGAGTATGAACCATCCACAAACGCTGCCTCGGTGTGATCGCTGCCCAGACACACGAGAGAACGCCTGTGGTCGTCTGAAGTGGAGAGCACTCTACCGCATCCAGGAACTACAGAGGGGCGGAAAGGCATCTTTAAAAAGACGTGTCCTGAAAAGGACGTTCAACGCCGCTGTGTATTGCTCTTTAGAGGAAATGACTCTTTTACAAGAAAAAATCACTCTTTAATTAACTCTTTTAAGTTCTGCGCTGTCAAAGTGCTCAGGGGCAAACTGCACTGCCGTGCATAGAAGGAGAAAGCCGCTGTAGTGCGCCATAGATCCAACAGCAGAGAAGCGTCAGAGGAACATGAACGGTGTGTGACTCGCAGCTGACTGCATGCACAACCATCATCTCCGAAGAAAATTTCTGAATTAACTCTACGTATGTCCGGGGGCAGGGTATGCAAATACTGTCTGCCAACTTCTCATTGGCCTTTTTTCATAGATCAGAGGCATATTCGGCGCTCAAGAGAGACCCCTATTGTCGCTTCTTTGACACAACGTCGAAGTGAGCGACAGAGGGGAAATCAAGTTAATGAACATCATTTGTATCATGTGGCTGTACTTTTGAAACTGTGATTATTTTTTACTTTTACAGATTGGCCCCATTCAGTTCCATTGTACCCACTGTAACCCAGATTTTTGTTTTTTTCTAAAGAATAGGAGGGACGAGTCGAAATGAATTCTTGTGGTAATCGACATCATGCCACAAATGCTGATAATTTAGCTTAACTTGTATTGAACCTGGAACATTCCTTTACATGATTTTCCTTTATCAAGCTAAGATCATAAAGAGTGTAAGCAAATAACAACCAGTACACGTAGATATTTGCTCAGTACCCCTATTTCACATTGCATGTAAACACTATTACTGCCATACTTACCAGCTTATCCAATGTACACAAGTGTAGTGTATGTCTAATTATGTTTTAACCTCTAAAGCAGACATTCTTTAATTTTTTCAGAGCATTGGTATGCATGTATATGAGCTCACTAATTAATTCTTATTCTAATTTTAATTAATGATTTGTTCACTGATTCACTCACTGATTCGACCAGGATGCTCATTCACAAATATACACAAACGAGGTACCTTATTTGTTCACGACCAAGTCTTGGTCAGATTTGCTCTGAGTCTCATTGAGATTCAAAAGGCTGACACATTCAGTGAAAGGCCATATTCGTTCAATAAATCCAACCAATAAAATGCTTTCACAGCTCACATTATAATAACATTTGTATGCGCTTAACAGTCTATAAAGGCAGAAATACTTCAGTGAGTGAAAAATATGAGTGCAAATGCATGTGATTGACAATGATTAATTTACCTAAAAGATTCATTCAAAAACACTGATCCGTTTAGGACCGAAACACCAATGACAAGAGCCAATAAAGCATGCAGCATCGAGCATCATGTCCTTTGCCTGACTTTTACCGCAAGAGACATAACACACAAGCATGAACGGTTGGCATCTCTGGCAGTGCCACCATGTGAGAACGAATGCCAGCCCAGTGTGGGCAGCCATTAGGATACAAATGATGCCCATATGGTCTTAGAGACAGATTAATGGACAGCAAAGACCGTTAGAAACATGAAGACCAAAGAGATGAAGAAGTAGGAGCATGTGTGCAAGCACAAAATTGAATGAATAAATAAGTCAAAAATAAATAAGACGTTAACTCACATTTATTGGGTTGTTTTTGGCCAGAATTAGCTGGAATGTGGACCAGGCTTCATGCCAAATGTCAAAAGGTCTGGCTATATTAGACTACAAACTTTTGGGCCCCACTCCAAGTCTTTTTCTCTTTTCCTGTACTTACTTTTCCTTTGCAGTCATAGAGGTCCCTCCAGTCTCCCTGCCATTAATTTTAGTTATTAAACCTATTATAAATTAGGTTTTCAAACTCATCTCTCAGCCCTTTCCCACTCTCTCTCCGCTGCAGCCGTCATAAGTTATTTCACTCATTCCCTTCATATTCCTCAGTTGCTCTGTTGTCACCTCTCTCATTTCCTTGTTCTCTCCTTTCTTCCTCTCGCCCCTTTGTGCTGTGTTCTGTGTGGGGGTGAGCCTCTTTGGGCCCGACTCCAAGCGCCCACTGATGGCTGCGGGGCTAATTCATCCCGACAGGACATTAATCATGTGCCTATCCAGATACTTTAGGGTGACTGAAAACCGATTTGTGTGTGAGAGCTTGTGTGTGTGTGTACGAGATTGTGTACTTACCATAATGTGTGCACTAAATTACACCAGGCTTTGGAATACCATAAATGAAAATTGATAGCTGATGTACGAATTTATGACACATGGTTTTGCATGTGAAGTGTCTTTTGCTTGTATAACCAACGTGATCTCATTAGTATAGTAAGTGTTTGCTCGTAAAAAAGGGGTTCTAGCATACATACATTTTCATTGGATAGTCACTGAAATGTCAAAATACTGGCAACATTTTAAACCCTTTTACGTATGTAAAAGTTAAGTTGGATCTAGAGTTGGAAAATGTCTACAAATCCTTTGAAGTTCTTTCCATTTCTGACCAGTCTTCAGGAGATTTGTAAAGATTTATACATGTCTATAGTCAGACATATGCATAAGGATTTCCATTTGAGATATTTTAGGATGTTTATAATGTACATTTCAGTTTCTGTTCAAATGTACAGACATGTATGTTCACACTTTATGTACGAATACTAACGAGATCACCCTTGCATTACATGTAGAGTGTAAAACAAATAATAATAATACAATATATATATATATATATATATATATATATATATATATATATATATATATATATATATATATATATATATATATATATATATATCCACACCAGATATCTAAATTAGCTAATTTAATGTATTTAATTTAACACATGTACTCTGTTTAACAGATCAAGCATAATCATGTCTTCCCCCACAATGACATACAGTACAACCCAATGATTTCTAAATTATTCAAATGAACACAGAAGTCTAACCAAGGAAAATATTTTAATTGGGTAATATTTCTCAGTATGACAGGGCCTGTTGCTATTCATAGTGTATTTGAACCTTGATAGTAATATGCAAAACAGAACTTATTTGTTATTTAAATGTTTATGGGTTTGATAACTTGAACATGTTGACAAAAAAATAAAATCTAGCCTGTCAGATAGCATGACTGAAGGAAGGTGCTTCTGATGGGCTTACTCATTTTGGTAAGCATGCTTACCTTGGCTATTTATAATAACAGACGTGATTCAGTTTGAATGAATGTATAGTATTGAATGAAAGAGTGGTGAACAATGCTTTAAATCCGAGAAAGCATAGCAAAAAGTGCTTATACCACCAAACGTGGCACCGAAGTGAAAGTTTTGCACAGGCAAGTACCGCTCACTTTTTCGTAACAAATGTAAAACAATCTAGTTTCGATACACTGTCAGTTTATACAAATTCACCATGCAGTATTGCGTATGAGTGTGGCAACCGCTGAAACGTGCAGTTTTTGACACAAACATGTTAAATCTTTTATGCAGATTATTTATCAATGCGTTAAGAATTCAACACGAATGTGGACAGTTCACAGAGGTGTGAAGTACCAGAGACATAACAGCATGCCTCCATTATGATTCCCTGAGACTTTTCAAAATAATTCCTTTAATCTGATATCTTGCAGACAGCGTTTGAAGCACAGGTCAGACTCTTCCTGTCTGTGAGGTGTTCAGTCCAGAGTGATGATAATTCTTCAAGCTGTTGGGATTTGTAACCTCTTTGTGGAGGAGGACATTTTAGGGTAATACAGGGTAGCCGGTAGTGGCCTGGGAGTCAATTAGTCACTGCGGTGCACAATACAACCTGACAGATGCATTGGCAGGCTGAGAGAACACACACAAACTCTCTCCAACGCACTCCAAGCTTTTAGAGAATGCAGTCCCAGGACACAACGCATAACACCGGCTACAGCTTGTTAGGAGACATACACCGAGTTGCAACAGGCTTGTGCAGAAAGAGAGAGGTGGGGCTATATTTTAAGGCTCTGAAATTCAAGACTGAGCAATAAATATGATGCACAAAAAAGTGTGGTAACTGTGTTAGTGATAAAACATGAAGCCAGTCAGGCGATTAATTATGGAGCCTGACACAACACACCAGAGACCCTAAAGCTTGAATGAGCTCAGGTAAAGAATACTGTGAGCAAAAGCCTTTTAAAAGTGTGAAATTGAAGCTCGAAAACTTGGCAAACCAAGGACGCTGCGTAAGCCATCTTTTCAGCAATTCTAGGGAAACTAGTTGGCTTTGCTGAGGCTTGTGGAACCACAATGTGTGTATATTATATAATTTTCTCCTCTTGCAAAAGTTCTTAAGACATATCACATTTTTTTCAGTTTTTCCATTAGCTTGTGTTCAATAGAAAATAATGAAAAGTTGAGCCTATAGGTGCTTTCCCACACTACTGAACATATGGACAGGGTTTAGTGGGTAACTTTTGAAATGTATTCCACTGCAGATTACAGAATACATTCTTTCTGATCCAGACTCAACATACTTCTCTGTCTGCTTGTATGAATGTAACACATCATAAGAAAGTGTTTCACTGCTGTTCAAATGCACTTTGGATCATTTATATGCATAAATATTTTCCATCTGAAAGGACTAAATATTAAATGAAACAAATGACAATACAATGCAAAGTAATCTCTTCAGTTATCAAGATACTTTTTGTATGTAACTGTATTCTAATTACCATTGATTTAAATTGTAACTGTAGTGGAATGCAGTTACTTATATTTTGTGTTTTACATACGTAATCTCATTACATGTATTCCGTTACTCCCCAACCCTGCATATGGATTCTGTATGACAACAGATCTGTTGTTCTTTTAACAGGAATGTTAATTATATTGTAGGTTACTCAGAGCACTAATGAATCGCAATTTGGAATAATTGCTGAATGCTTGAGGACATATAATTGAATTTAGTGGATATAAAACATACAAGACTTGCTAATTGTATTGTAAGACTGAATGAATTAAGAATTCACTCGACCCATGTAAAGAACTGTATAATAGTAGCATTCAACTGTAAATCTTAAAGATATCAGGTGTTACTGTATACTCAGATTCATATTGCATTCTACAAATTTTGGCTTACAGAAAACCGTTCTGACATTAATATCACAGAAAAATTTAGTCTTGAAGTTCACATTTAGCAGAAAAGAACATTTAAAATGTACAATAATGCACTTCTGGAAAATAGACCACAATATTAATGACACATATTGTCTACAAGGGCATTAGAAGAAAGAAATTCATCACTCATCTTTTATTCCTCCATTTCCTTTCCTTGCCTTTCCATGCCTTTCCTTGTCCTGCCCTGCCTGCCCACCTTCCTTCCCCCTTCTTTTATTCATCTATTTCTTTTTTCCATCCTTGCTTGTTTCCTTCTTATTTCCTTCATGCTTTCATTTATCTTTCTTTCTCTGTTTTCCCTCTTTATTTTATTTCCCTGTATCCTTACTTCAATCTTTCCTTTTCATTTTCGTTCTTAATTTTTTTCCTTCTCATCCACCTATTTTTCCATTATTTCCCCATATGTCCTTGCTTCCATCATTTTGTCCTTCCTTTCCCAGTCCTTCCTTCCCAATACTTTATTGAACTATTTATTTATTTATTTCCTTCCTTCCTTCCTCATTCATGCTTTCATTTCTAGTTCTTTCTCCTTTTCCCATCTTTTTTATTTCCCTATCTCCTTACTTCTTCAGTCTTTCCTTTTCATTTTTTGTTCTGACCTTATTTCTTTACTTTATTTCCCCATGTTTCGTTCTGTCCATCCATTCCCCATATTTTCTACGTTTTTTCCTTCCCACCATTTCTCCCCTTCATTCCTTCCCACCCTTTATTTCCTATGTTCCTTCCGTCCATTCTCATTTACTCTATTTTCTTTTTTAAGATAAAACAAAAGTCTGATCTGAGGCTGGAGGTGTTTCAGCTTATCGCTGAAGTACCTTTGGATTTGTGGTGTTACTGCTGTTGCTAACCTACTTTTGCATTATGTTGCCAAACTACATTGCTAAACACAGCAATGACATTCTTTTCCTGGAAGTACAGAATGCTTTGGAAGAACTGAATCTGCACAATATGGAAACAACCCAAAGAACCAGCAATGCATGCAACTGCAATGTAAAGAAAACAGTGAGAGTGAGTAAATCTGTTTGTTTTGTATTCTCAGCACAAATATCGCCTCCCCCTCTTCTTTTTTGAAAAGCATGTTCGAAGTTCGATTGTGTTTGTCGAAGATAACTTAATTAAATCCAGGAAATAAAGTGGAACTACAAGAATTCTTTAAATTGTACACCACATTTCTACTTTTTGTTTTCATAAAGTGCTCTGAAATACTTAATTCTGATCGATTAATCCTAGCACTCGGCATTCAGATATTTTTGCATAATGAATTTTAAACTGTATAATTGACCGTTGTCCCAGGCTTCCACTTACCAACACAGCTGTGGTAGTTTCAGGTCTCTCGTATCATTCCATTGTCTCTTTCTTCTCATATAAAAAACCATATAAACTCAAATTAATATTTCATATCCATATATTTATTTATTAAGTTAATTAGTCTTCAAATTAGCACAGTGAAGGAAATACAGTTTAGTTGTCATTTTACAAAATATTTGACCACAGAATGCCATTATCGTCCAATCAGAATCAAATATTTCAAAGAGCCATGTAATAATTTGCGGTAATGACAGGCTGGTTGTGCATTATACCTCACATATTTACAGTATAGATTGCATCTCCATGGAAATGTCAAAACATCAACACAGATAATTTTACTCCAGGTTAACTCTGATTAATCAGGATTAATGGCAGATGTTGTGGCCATAACGGCTTAAAATGGATTAAACTCAATAACAGTGTAGAGAAAGATACTGGAGATTAAATCTGAGATCTTTAAACTGTGAAATCCGATTTTCTAATATGAGTTACAAAGTCATTTTACCATCAATAATCATAGCAGTTCTTTAAAAAATATATATGAGCAATTATGCTCTTATGCATGCAAAATGTAACTGAATTTTTAACCTTGTTTGGTCAGTTGTAAGTATTGCTCATTAACTATTTATTGAAACAATGTTGTATAAGATAACAGATAAAGAAATATACTATGGAAACTAAATATTTGAGAGCTGTATGACTTCAAGTTTACTTCCACTCCAGGGTAATGCTTTCATAGGTTAGCCGTATGTGCCCTAAAGTCATTCAAATATGGAACATTGCACTTTAGACCTCAGAGCTGGACAGAGGCAGAATAACCAAGGGCAGGAAAGTTAATGTTCAAACTCAAGTTAGTTTAATTCCCAAAACTGTGAACAACATTGAAGAGTCAAAAAGTGCAAGTCATTTAATAGAAGCTGACCTTTGTTCCATTCCGATTGGCCTGCGTGCAACTTCCGGGAATCAGGTAGCACCAGTCCAAAATACATTATGTATCACGAAAAAAAAAAAAGAAAAAAAAAGACTTGTCAGCTTTTACAACGACACTAGGGAAACATACAGTGATTTGTTGGTCTAAAAGTTTTAGGTTTCCAAATGACCTAAGTAGTATGGCTTTTCATGAGATTGTGTTGACAGAAATGTCTACGTGCATTTCTTGGGTGTTGTGGACCGACATTGCTGTCACGCATAAACAAGGAGAGAGAGATGCTGGTTGAACCCAAATACAGTACATTAATGATGAAGGTCAAAAACTACAAACTTAGAGATTCCACAATGTCTATAAACAAGAGATTAGCATCAACCATAAGAATAATACAAAACACTTACTTTTGTGGACAAAAGGGTGTAGGTTGTTCTATGGTGTCATAGACGAGGGGAACGACCTCTGAGGTCGTGAGTGGTGGCAGTTACTGGGGAATGACCTCCGTGGTCATGAGCGCTCGCAGCGACTGGGGAACGACCTCCATGATCAGGTTGCCTTCGAGTTATTTAGCACCAGGTTCTCCACAAACATGCGGTGCATGATGGGAGAGGGGCGGCACTCATCCGGCCACGACTTGGCCCTATCTTGAATGGCTCTCCTGGCTGGGCCCTCACTGGCTGGCTATCCCGGGCCAATTGGAGTCCTGTGGTGCTGCAGTATCGTTACATTCAGGGGAGATTCTGACTTAGATGTGTTCAGTCATAATCCCACAGATGGTAGCTTCGCCCCAGTGGCCCCTCAGCCAAGAACATACAGCTGTCATGCATAAACAACGAGAGAGATGCTGGTTGAACCCAAATGCAATACTTTAATGACGAAGGTCGAAAAATACAAATTTAGAGATTCCACAATGTATATAAACAAAAGAGATTAGCATCAACCAAAAGAATAATACCAGGGGTGGAAAGAGTACTGAAAAGTAATCTTCAAGTAAAAGAACTGTTACTTCTTAAAAAATGTAGTGTGAGTAGAGTAAAAGTACCTGTTCTAAAAAACTACTGAAGTAAGAGTAAAAGAGTAGCTCATTTAAACGTACTCATGAGTAGTGAGTATTGAGTAAAAGCTTGGCACGTCATGTCCCGCACAATAGAGGTGGTAGAGCAGTACAGGGCCACAATGGGCTTTAAAGGAATAATTCACACAAAAATGAAAATTCTCTCATCTCATTTAGTCACCCTAATGCCATACCGGTTGTGTATGACTTTTCTTCATCAGAGTACGAATTAAGATTTTTAGAAGAATATTTCAGTTCTTTTGGTCATACAATGCAAGTGAATGGGTGCCAACATTTGTAAGATCCAAAAATCACGTAATTCAGCATAAAAGTAGCCTAATCCATGTGACTCTGGTGGTTAAATCCATTCCTTCAGAAGGCATAAGATAGTGATAGGAAACAGATCAATATTTAAGTTTTTACTATAAATTCTCCTCCCTGCTCAGTCAATCTCCACTTTAACTTTCAGTTTCTTCTTCCTTTGTTTTTGGTGATTAACATCCTTCATGCATATCACCATCTACTGGGCAGGGAGAAGAATTTCTAGCAAAAATGTACTTAAATATTTATCTGTTTCTCACCCACACCCATCATATTACTTCTGAAGTTATGGATTTAACCACTGGAGTCATATGGATTACTTTTATGATGCGTTTATGTGTTTTTTGGAGGGACAACATTTTGACATCCATTCACTTGTATTGTATGGACCTGTAGAGCTGAAATATTCTTCTAAAAATCTTAATTTGTGTTCTGCTGAAGAAAGAAAGTCATACACATCTGGGATGGCATGAGGGTGAGTAAATAATAAAATTATTTTAATTATGAGTGAACTATTTCTTTAAGTAGCACATGGGGGGCCACATTGTACTGCTTTTGAAATACAATGTTCCACAGTTCTTGTATCTTTTAAGCCCAGAAATAGTTGTGTTCTCATTCTTATGCATGACGCACACTTTGTGACTTGTGGAATGTTCTGCTAAAGTATTGCTCTACAAAGGTTGATTCTTTTCCATCAGACATTAGAAAAAACTTAATAAATGCTAAGCATAATATTAAAATGTTTTATCATCTCTACTTTCCTGGTAATTTATTATACCAATTAACACACGCTCCACATCAGGGGTCGGCGTTATTAAAAAAACTAACAATATTAATAAAAAAGATTATTCTATTACATTAATACCTTTATAGCTACTCTAGTTATTCAGACAAAATAGTGAGTGGTTTTCTTGTTTCCTTGTTATTGTTGTTTGATTAATAGCCTTTTTATGACATAGCCTCAAGATGATCAAAATCAAGATTGTTTTATAGTTCAGCCCTATTGATAACATTGCATTAATCTCTCGCAGCAGCCCAATATCTCAGAGATAGATAGTTAAATTACAGGCTACGTTATAGACACACAGAATCTAGTAAGCAGAAATATTAAATTTACTATAAAATATTAAATAATTAAATTGAATATGTTTCTTCAAATTAAAGGCAGGATTGAGACAGAGGTAAGAGGAACAGGTGTGTGACTCGCAGCTTGCTGCATACATGACCATCGGCTCCGAAGAAAATTTCAAAGCTGACGTATTTCCCCACATTTATACCCGTATGTCCAGGGGCGGGGCATGCAAATTCTTTCTGCCAACTTCTCATTGGCCTTTTTTAATAGATCAGAGGTTTATTTGACGCTCAAGAGAGACCCATAGTGACGCTTCTTCAACACAACGTCGAAGTGAGCGACAGATGGGGAACTACTTTTTCCCAAGAATTTCACTTTTTTTAAGTTGTTTGAAAATGTTATACTTTTACTTGAGTATATTTTAAGTGATGTAACTGTACTTTTACTGCGCTATTTTCCCACCATCTGTGTTTGATTTTATTTTTATCTATCAACATGATTGGCTAGGGAGAATCTTGTGACTACCGTCAAAACATATCACATGTAAAAATCTTGAACGGCAGCTGCAGATCTGGTGCCAACTGTGGAGAATGCCTCAAGCACAGTTTAAAGCTGAACATAACCGTCCGCACCTGAAGGGTATTTTCACAGTGAAAAAGGCCAATTGCTTGATAGTGCCATGTGAGTTTAACTTGCTTAAGCCATATATCAGCATTAATCCTGCCTCTAATTTGAAGAAATATATTGAGGTAAATTTCATATGTCTGCTTACTAGACTCTGTGTGTCTATAACGTAGCCTGTAATTTAACTATCTATCACTGAGATTTTTGGGCTGCTGTAAGAGATTAATGCAATGTTATCAATAGGGCTGGGCAATAAAATGATCTAGATGTTTATCAGAAATAAGAGATGTCCTTGATCAAACCATTGAGTAGTTTTCTATATTTAGCTTATGTTCTACATCTAGAACAGCTGTGTTTATTACATCAATCACGATAGCAAGACAACCAAGTTGGTTGATCTAAATGAAATATAAAAGATTGACTTTTTATTTCTGATGTCTGTAGCATACCTGTCAAAACTACTGTTTTTCCTAGGAGTCTCCCGTATTTCACACCCATCTCCGCCCCCCTCCCTTTTTTTTCTCCCAGGGAAACTCCCGTAAATTGTATGGCCCAAACCTTGTTATATGAATAATCACATCAATATATTATTCCAAGATTGTCCAGTTGACAGATCTTGTATGAAACGCATCCAACTCACACAATCGACACATCATACAAATTTCAACCCATTTGTGACCTCAACCTGGCAACCTACAACCCAGCTGCGCTGTTGATATTTGCATAGGTAGTAGATCACTCAAGCATCACTGGTAGATGGGAGAAGACTCAGGTGGTGCTCCGGTGAAAAATAAATAAATATACATGTTAATTTATTTAATTTCATATCTCGAAGCCATATCGACAATACCCACGCCTTTTGCAATGTGTGTTGCATTTTTTTTTATATCGGACACTGTGGGGAAAATTACGTTACTCAGCACATTAAATCACAATGGCACAATTTGTATATATATATAGCCTGCCTCTGACATCCATCAGATTCATGTAGTGTTTATGATAGATAAGTGATGTATTTTAAAAGTTGGCATAATGGGGCAAAGCTTTTGCAACTCAGTACTCAAAACTCACTTCTCATGAGTACCTTTAAATGAGCTAATCTATTACTTGAGTAGTTTTTTAGGACATCTACTTTTACTCTACTCACACTACATTTTTTGGTAAGTAACAGTACTTCTACTTGAGTATGATTTTTCAGTACTCTTTCCACCCCTGCTCATCACACACCATTTATGATATGGATTTCTCATCTACTATGAAAAAGGTATTGTAATGGAATCCTGATGTGTTTGGAACAATGCTACAATGGAGAGGACACCAGCATACTATGTGTCTTCAAGACATTGTATATAACAAACATGTGCATGCAGTCTATTAAACGTTAATCACTATAAAGGCTGGAGTCTTCAGCCTTGCAACATTGATTACTTGATAAACAGATACACTTAGAGAAGCTAATCAGGTGCAGCCATTGAGTCTGTGGTAAATGGGGGTTAACTCCAGGGTGAGACATTAAAGTTAGACAAATATCCATAATTAATTTGGTAGTCCATGGCTTGGCTGCCACTTTGGAGTTTGCATGTAAACCGGGCCGATTATAATGCATACTATTGAGTTGGGTTATTAAAGATTTTCTTTGTGTATACTGACATTTATAGCCATCTTGAGGCACAAGAGCTGAAAATTCAATTTAAAGAAAAAAAAAAACAAAACAACTGAAGACAATCAACATGATGGATTTGCAAATAAATTAGAAGTCCATTCTGCTTTCTGAATTTTTTTTTTTTTACCTGGGACTCCAAATTCCAAATTGCCGGCTATGTTTGCAATAATATACTACTATATGCTGTTTTCACAGACACTAAGCACTTTTTTCTTTTTACATTTTTATACATGACTTTTGAAATGCTTTTTCAATCTTTGTTTAGATAATCATACCTTTTAACATAAAAATAATATACATTTTTATTATTTTCATTGGTAAATATTATGTACAAATGACTATCAGTTAAAATTAGATTAGGCTGAAATAAGTCACATTATGGAAGATTGGGTGCCAATGCTCTTTCTTGTAGACTTGAAAGGGAATAATGGTGCGTTCACGTGCTATGGTAAATATGATATTTTCCACTTGTGAACTGGTATTTACCAGTGTGTTACGTTCAAGTGCTTTTGTTGTCGTAATGTGGTAAAAAGATGGAGATACAGACCTGTTATTTAGCTAAAACTATTTTAGATTGCTTAAGTCATCTGCTACAGCCTGTTCATTATGCTGCGTTCACACCAAACGCGAATAGAGCGTAATTTATCGCTATTTAGAGTTTTATTTATTTTTATAACGTGTATTCTCCGTGTAAATTCGTGCACCAGACCACGCCGTTTCGATTCAGTACGAATGTACCGTTCCACCCTTAGCTAACAGTAGCAAAAAAGGTTTGGTTCCCCGTCTGTCGCTCACTTCGACGTCGTGTCGAAGAAGCGACACTAAGGGTCTCTCGAGCGCCGAAAGATACCTCTGATCTATGAAAAAAGGCCAATGAGAGTTGGCGAACAGTATTTGCATACTCCGCCTCCGGATACGGATATAAAGGCGAGAGAAATATGCTCGTTCATTCAGTAATTTTCTTCGGAGCCGATGGTCGTGTGTATGCAGTCAGCTGCGAGTAACACAACTGATCCTGCTTCTGATCCTCTGACGCTCTGCTTTGCTGTTGGATTTATGGCGCACTACAGCGGCTTTTCTCTTCACTGCCGGCGTGCAGTTTGCCCCTGGGCGCTTCGACAGCGCAGAGTTAAAAGAGTTGAAAGAGTGATTCTCTCCATAAAAGAGTTTATTTCTCTGAAAGAGCATTACACAGCAGCGTTGAACGTCCTTTTCAGGACGCGTCTTTATAAAGATGTAATTTCCGCCCCTGTGTAGTTTCTGGATGCGGTGATTTCTCCCCACCTCTCTCGGTCATAAAACACTGTCTTGCATAACTGGGCTGCGATCGCACGCAAGCAATGTTTTATGAATGGTTTATGTTCTCAGTGCGAGAACATAGCCATGGCAACATTGCGGTCGTGTGGCTTTCTTTTGTAATGAGAGAAAGCCGTTTCAGCCGCCCCCCGCGCCTCGCCTCCTTCCTACGGGATTGACGCAGGCGCCACGGGCGATGAACACGATTTGGGGACAATGACGGGCTCTGTTCGCCGGGTAAATCCCCTCGAACTTCCCGCCTCCCCGGCACGCTTGTTTGCTTCCGTCTGAGCTCGGGATGAGTATTCTCTCCAATGGTTCATCTTCTCAGTGTGAGAACATGGCCGTTATAGCATTGCGGTCGCACGGCTTTCTTTTGTAATGAGAGAAAGCCACTTCAGCCGCCCCCCGCGCTCCGCCTTCTTCCTACGGGATCGGCGCAGGCGCCGCGGGCGATGAAGGCGATTTGGGGAATATGACGGGCTCTGTTCGCCGGGTAAACCCCCTCGAACCGCCCGCCTCCCCGGCACGCTTGCTTGCCTCAGAATTGGATGACATCACCGCTGCATCGGAGAGCGTTACAGCGGCATCGGATGCTGATCGTTCGCCTGGGCCGCCACCTTCGGGTCTGCCGCCCAGCCTGAGCCTGACGCACGGAGATCCGCTATGCTTTCCTTGATCCTTTTCCTACTTGATCGGTTCCGCGGGCAGGTGCGCCGCTCACAGCCACGCCGCTCACAGCCACGCCCCCCCGTTCCTTTCTTCCCGGACGTGCACGACGAGTTGAGCTAAGCCAAGGCTTCTTCGCCCCTCCGCTCTCACTACCCTCGCGGTGGAACGGTCCCAGACCGCTTCCACTCTGCACGCCACGGCCCTTCCTGCAACCAATGCCAGGCCAAGGCACTTCAAAACTTGCACCTTGGGTAGTCCTGTTCTTGATGTGCTGCAGGAACTGCGCTGGATGACCAACCGCACCCCCGGGCCACGGAGGTCAGAAGCGCTGGCACTCGAACAGGCGATGGCCACCCCTTGTGGTCCAGAAACGCACCTGTGGACTGGACCTGGTCGAAATGCGGGAGGCGGACAAGGCACACCTTCTCCCACACCCCCGCCTCCCAGCTCCGTCCATTCGGCGCCACCGTTGACGACTCTGCCCAGCAGTCCTCAGCGGTGAGGCAGACGGAGGCCACTACACATCCTGCCCCGCCGCAAGCCTGCCGCCATGGGCCATGCCCCGTCTGCTCGCCGACGGGCGTCCTCCTGCGGCTGTGAAACACCCTGCTCCGCCTCAACCCGGGCCCAGCTCTCAGCCCCAGCGTCGAGCACGCTGCAGGAAATGGACGCCCCCGTCTCACGGACCCCCTCTAGGACCCGGAAGGCTCCCAGGCTGTCTGTAGACGTTCAACCCAGGGACCAAGATGTTAGCTCCAGAGGCTGGTAAGACCGCTCCGTCCCCGGTGGAGGGCCGGGAGGAGAATCTTTTCTTGTTGAATTAATTTTCACATTCTCATATTCTCTGTAATGAGCTATTTCCTTTTGTCTCTGGGTCACCTGGCCCGCAAATGCCGTTCTCACGGCACTTTGCCCCCAGATATCAACAGTCCTGGCTTCCTGGACACGGACCACCCGTCTTCAGCCCCACGACTGTCCCCCGGCCGGCCGGTTCCGACGAGTCTAGAGGACGCCTACCCAGGACCTCCTCCTCAGTCGCTAACCCGCCCCCTGCCGGGTGTGCGGAGCAAGGTAAGTGCTTTGAGTCTTGTCTCAGCACCTCAGCCGCGGGTCGCCCCGTCGCCGCCCAACGCTGCCCTACCTGCTCCGCCCCGCTGCGAAGCCCCGCCGGGTACGTCAAAATTAATCGTCCCTTTGGTGCCCCTAGCGCAGAGGTTGGACGCGTGGCTTTCACTTCCCAACCCGTCTCGCTGGCTGGCCCGTAACCATCCGACTCGCCCCCCTTCATGGGCGTCTGCTTTTCCGTAGTACACGGCGAACACGCCCACTCCCTGCGCGCGGAAATCGCGACTCTTCTGGCCAAAGACGCGATAGAGCCTGTCCCTCCAACCGAGATGAAGAAGGGTTTCTACAGCCCTTACTTCATCGTACCCAAGAAAGGCGGCGGCTTACGACCAATCTTGGACCTGCGAGTTCTCAACCGAGCGTTGCACAAACTCCCGTTCAAAATGCTCACGCTTAACCTACGTCCGGCATCTAGATTGGTTCACAGCGGTAGACCTGAAGGACGTGTACTTCCACGTCTCCATCCTGCCCCGACACCGCCCCTACCTGCGGTTTGCGTTCGGGGGCCAGGTGTATCAGTACAAGTCCTCCCCTTCGGCCTGTCTCTGTCCTCTCACCAGAGTTACTATGCAAAACCCACAGAGACCAGGTGCTCAGGCACCTCAGCCGTCTGGGGCTTCAGGTCAACTGGGAAAAGAGCCAGCTCACTCCAGTTCAGAGCATCTCTTTTCTCAGGATGGAGTTAGACTCGGTCTCAATGTCGGCACGTCTCACCAACGAGCGTGCCCAGTCAGTGTTGAACTGCCTCGCCGCCTTCAGGCCAGGCACAGCGGTCCCCTTAAAACTTTTCCAGAGGCTCCTGGGGCATATGGCATCCTCCGCGGCGGTCGCGCCGCTGGGGTCGATGCATATGAGACCGCTCCAACACTGGCTCTAGACCCGAGTCCCGAGACGAGCATGGCACCACGGCACGCACAGGGTAACAATCGCCCCCGCCTGCCGTCAGACATTCAACCCCTGGACAGACCCCTGTTTCTTACGGGTTGGAGTGCCCCTACAGAAGGTGTCCAGACGCGTCCTGGTCACGACCGACGCCTCCAGATTGGGTTGGAGCGCCTTTTGCAACGGGCACGCAGCCTCAGGCCGTTGGAAAGGGGCCCAGCTGCGTTGGCACATCAACTGCCTCGAGTTGTTGACCGTCCTTTTGGCCCTGCGGAAGTTTCTCCCATTAATTCGGGACGAACATATCCTAGTCAGGTCGGACAGCACCACTGCGGTCGCGTACATAAATCGCCAAGGCGGCGTACGCTCCCGTCATATGTCACAACTCGCCCGTCGTCTCCTCCTTTGGAGCCAGCACCGACTCAAGTCGCTGCGTGCCACTCAAATCCCCGGCAACCTCAATGTGATAGCGGACGCGCTGTCATGAAAACGCTTGCCTGGCGGAGAGTGGAGGCTTCACCCCCACTCGGTTCAGCTGATTTGGGAACGGTTCGGCTAGGCCCAGGTAGACCCCTCTGCCTCCCGAGAGACCTCCCACTGCCCGCTCTGGTACGCCCATTCAGAGGCTCCCCTCGGGGCAGATGCACTGGCACACAGCTGGCCGGCTGGGCTGCGCAAGTACGCATTCCCCCAGTGAGCCTTCTTGCACAGGTGCTGTGCAAGGTCAGGGAGGACGAGGAGCAAGTCACTCTCGTGGCTCCTTACTGGCCCACTCGGACCTAGTTCTTGGACCTTGTACTCCTCGCGACAGCCCCTCCCTGGCGAATTCCCCTGAGGAAGGACCTTCTTTCTCAGGGACGGGGCACGCTCTGGCATCCGCACCCAGACCTTTGGAACCTCCACGTCTGGCCCCCGAACGGGATGCAGAAGATCTAGCTGGTCTACCACCCATGGTCGTAGCCACGTTCAACCAAGCCAGAGCCCCTTCTACCAGGCAACTCTACGCCCTGAAATGGCGTCCGTTCGTAAATTGGTGTTCTTCCCGGGCAGAAGACCCACAGAGGTGCACAGTTAGGTCTGTGCTCCTGTTCCTACAGGAGAGGTTGGGGGGGAGGCTGTCCCCATCCACCTTGAAGGTGTATGTTGCCACTATCGCAGCTCACCACGACCCAGTAGACAGCAAGTCTCTGGGTAAGCACGACTTAACCGTCAGGTTCCCAAGAGGTGCCCGGAGGTTAAACCCCTCCCGGCCAAACCTGTTCCCCTCCTGGGATCTCTCGGTGGTCCTCGCCGGTCTTTAGAGATCCCCCCCCTGAGTCGCTAGAATCAGTTGGCTCAGGGCCCTCTCCTGAAAAGACGGCCCTGCTGATCACGCTCACTTCCATCAAGAGGGTCGGGGACCTGCAAGCGTTCCCTACTAACGACACTTGCCTGGAGCTCGGTCCGGCAGATACTCATGTGATCCTAAGACCTCGACTGGGCTATGTGCCCATGGTTCCTACCACGCCCCCTGGAGATCAGGTAGTGAACCTACAAGCACTGCCCCGGGAGGAGGTACACCCAGCCCTCTCACTGTTGTGTCCGGTATGTGCCTTGCGTGCCTACCTGCCTGCCTTCAGGCGCTCTGAGCAGCTCTTTGTCTGCTTTGGAGGACAGCAGAAAGGGAACACTGTCTCCAAACAGAGGTGTCTCACTGGGTGGTGGATGCCATTCAGTTGGCCTATCACACCCAGGCCATGCCCCCCCCCTTACGGGTTCGAGCCCACTCCACTAGGAGCGTGGCATCCTCTTGGGCACTGGCGAGGGGCACCTCCCTAGCAGACATTTGTAGAGCTGCGGGCTGGGCAGCACCTAACACCCTTATGATCTCAGGGTTGAGTCAGTCTCGTCCCGTGTTCTCTCAGGTCCGAGCCCGTAGAACTCGGTACACGTTGACGATCTGACCAGGTGAACCGCTTGTTCCAGCGCCGTTTCCCTCTGCCAAGGCAAAACAGTGCGCTTTTGTCCCAGAGGACCCAGGTCCCTGGTTGATTCCTCCCTAGCCCTTCGGGCCCGCAGCAGTTCAGCGGAGGAACGTGCTGGTCCAGTCCACTACGGGTACCTCCGGCTACCCCTACTGGAATAGGTGCTCCACAGATCAGGCCTCCTACGGGACTCCTTCTGTGTGTATTTCCGCGGTACGGTCACCTTGCGAGCTGACCCGCGTCTCCCTTAGGCAGTCCTTCGCTGCCCTCCGGTCGCCGTGTTGTAGCAACTCCCCCCTCCTCGAGGCTGGATCTACCACCGTGCCATTTCCTCCCACATGCCCAAAGTGGCCATGTGATGTATTTTGCCACCTATACCTCCCCTGCTGGACGGGTGTGGCCTCCGCAGGGTCTTTTCCCCCTAAAAGAATAGGACTTCGGAATAAGACCCCCTTCCCTCGATGCGGTAAGGGCCCCGGCTGCTCTTGCTCTATGCCGAGAAAACATAGAGAGAAAAGAGGCCCAGCCAGGCTTGGCCCGTTCCCTAGTTGGGAGCGTCACCTTGTTCCCCCCTAGGGTAACCAAAAGGGTGCTGACGCTTTTTCGGGGCATTGAGGAAGAGTACGTGCAGCCTGAACACAGTTGGTCGCTTGTGCACGTGCAAAATACCTGCCCGCTTCTGTGTCAGCAGTACACTTACACGGCTCAGCGCATGGCGAGTTTTGAAGTGGACCCCTAGTGTCGCTTCTTCGACACGACGTCGAAGTGAGCGACAGACGGGGAACGTCTCGGTTACGTATGTAACCTCCGTTCCCTGATGGAGGGAACGAGACGTCGTGTCTTCCCGGCCACGTTGCTGAGCCGAGCCGCTGAGATGCCCGGAACACTCCCGGCTCCTCAGAAAAATCCTGAATGAACGAGCATATTTCTCTCGCCTTTATATCCGTATCCGGAGGCGGAGTATGCAAATACTGTTCACCAACTCTCATTGGCCTTTTTTCATAGATCAGAGGTATCTTTCGGCGCTCGAGAGACCCCTAGTGTCGCTTCTTCGACACGACGTCTCGTTCCCTCAATCACGGAACGGAGGTTACATACGTAACCGAGACGTTTTGTACAATGCTTACCATTCAACACTCTCGCGTTGCTCTCCGCCATTTTGAAAAGGTCAAAGGTTATCTCATCTCGGCAACTCGTGCATCAAAATATTCTACGAGTTGCCCAGTGGAAAATACCACATGAGGGGGTGTTCATGTGCATTTTCCACGTCGGCTTTTGGTATTTACCATAATTACCATAGCACGTGAACGCACCATAATCCCATGGAATGGCATGATGACCACATATTTCTTTCCTGTGTTGAGGTATTTCCTATAGTAACAGGAAGTTGGGGTTGGACATATGAGGGCGTTTTTAAAGTATTCAGCAGTGTTCAATTTACGTTTCAGCAATGAACCTTGAAACAAAACATTTGATATTTTCTTGAGTGCAATATTTTTGGTCCATCAAAATTACTGTTGGTTTCCCCAGAAAAGAAAGTCTCTAAATGTTAAATGTGGATATCAACTAAAAGATATGCCAAACTGTGTCAACTTTTATAGGTGAACTAGCTAATAGACGTACACTAAAAGCCATAAATGTTCTAGTTGCCTGGTCTGCCTTTCTGTTTGGCTTTTCTCACCTTTTTCATTGCCCTCTCTCCTCATCCACCATAACCCCTTCATTCCACCATCAACCCCCTACATTAACCACTCCTGGTTACGGGTCAATGCAAGTCATGCAGTCGGTCACTCTCATGTGACTTGACTGATGAGCAGAGCTGCACTCTTAACACTAAGTGATCAGAGACACAGATAATTCACTGGTAGGAGACTGGCTTGATGTCTCAGTGGATGAATGACATATTATTCCTATGGAAGTGATAGGTATGTGAATGTCTGCTCTTTTCTTGGCCAGATGTCTAAGTAATGTCAGTTGAACTCATGGAATGATGGAGAAATACTTCTCTCTTCTGATTTAAAAACCAAGGTGACCATCCATGGAAGGGGATAAGTTATAATGTGGAACAGAGAGGATCTAACCTGTCTGTGCTACCTGCAGTCAAGCTCTATTCCTGCAGCTTTCAGACAGTGAGATGGCCATAGTATGGTGCTTTGATAGATGGGATTGGGAATGTGGATATTAGTCCCTATGGTGAAGCTGTTGTGTAAAAGCAGTGAATAATTAGTCATTATGATTTAGGTTGTTTGCTTAAACTTGTGATACCACCAGGTATGACTGGTTAACATCTTGATCTTTGATTCTTATTCTAGCACAGTTCCACCTCAAACCCTTAGTGGCTTTCCTTAATCACCCACTGAGTGGCATTATATGACCCAGAATAAAACAAGAGGGCTCTGCGATTTAAGGTCGAAGCCTTTTAAGAAAAATGTCACAAATCTAGGCACCTAATCTGAGCAAATCTCCCATTGCGTGTAATTTTTTCGGAGTCACTTCAAGGTTCTGTCAGATCTAGGTGAGGATTCCTTAGGGATTTTGTTGCTACACAATGTATATCCTGCATTATTAGTCTCACCTGATCTAATCCTCTTTGCAAAGGATAAAAGCAGTCAGGCAAAACAGATCGACTCTCCTGACCTTCAAACAAATATTTTATTGATGTGGCAGCCAAGTAATATGCTCTTCCTTGAGGCGGTTGCAGATGGAGGCTTTTAACAGTTCAGCGAAGAGTAACACACAGAGCCTCAAATGCACCATGTCCGAACTGTGTGTCAGGGGAAAAATAGAGGGTTTCCAACATGCATGACTGGCCTTTTACGACTTTAAATTAATAGTTCACCCAAAAAAGAATTCTCTCTTCATTAACTCAAACTCATGCCATCCCAAATGTGTATAACTTCCTTTTTTTTCAACATTTAAGTCCTTTTTGCTGTAAATCTCCACTTTGACTTCCACATTCTTCTTCTTTAGTTTTTTGTCGATTTGCATTCTTGCGTTCATGTCGATTCAGAAGATATGGATTTAACCACTTTATATAATTAATTTTATTACATTTTTAAATGATCTTTAATTAGATTTTTAAATATTGGTTTATTTATTTTTATTATTTATGCCTTAGTAAAGCACTTTGAATTATGCTATATGGGTGTGATAAATCTCAAGAAACCTGCCAAGAACATCCGGGTCATATTTCACCCTTACCTCAAAAGAAGGAAATAGCAAATTAAAACATGAAAAAAATGTCACAATGTACTAATACCACAGGAGTGGTGGTGGCATAGTGGGCTAAAGCACATAACTGTTAATCGTTCGATCCCCACAGCCACCACCATTGTGTCTTTGAGCAAGACATTTAACTCCAGGTTGCTCCCCGTAATAAGTGCACTGTAAGACACTTTGGATAAAAGCATCTGCCAAATGCATAAATGTAAATGTCTAATACACAATGGTTTAGGACCATTCATTGGCTTTATTTTCTTTTGTGTAAAATATATGAACTTATTCTTCTTTTGATTTTGCTGTGAAGTGTGACCTGGACATATTTTCCTTAAATTCATCCACACAAAAACACTTGCCTTGTGTGGAGTTCAGTTCTCATTTCTGATGATATGCAGTATTGTTGCGGAATGGACAATGTACATTTACTGATTTTCTTCCTCTAGCGATTTGAAGTCGACGCATTGGCAACCAGAGTTAATGGGGTGTTTAATATCCCTTGTTTGAAAAACTGTCTGAAGTATTTGTAGAACAATGAATGGGACAGCAGAAAACATAATAATTTCCCAATAAACATTTTGTGCCAAGAACAAAAACTTGGTTGTGTATTAAGGGACCAGAATCACTAGCTTGAAAAGCTATACTCTCAGGGCCCAAACATTCCAAAACAATTACAATTCGATTTACTTGGAAGCAAATGATCTCCACAGATCTCCTCAGAGAGCTAGAGCTTATGAACTTATGCATCCACCCTGATTGTGCACTTATAAGGAAGTCCTCTTCCCAGGTGTCCACTTGAAAAAAGCATTGAGAGTATGTGTGAACTTTGAGAAACATGTGCTCATTATCTCCTTTCACTGTGTCCACCTCATGAAACCAGGATGTAGACTCATCCTGGAATTTATAATGTTCCCAGAACCCATTAGTCTTGACAGATGATATCATGAGGGCTTATTTTAAGATTTGCATTATATTCTCATGTCACTCTGGAATAGTAGAATACTAGACAGTGCAATGTCCTGTGTAGTTTTAAGTGGCTAATGCAGAAATCCTATGTATGAAATAAGCTGCCTCAGAATGACAAAACAATCACTGTTTTTGTGTTATTTGTTAGCATTAAAAGGGAATGTCCATGGTGCAAATGCCTGTTTATAGGCCTGAAACTTGCCAGGGCATGTCCCAAGTCACACACACACAATCCCCCTCTAGATGGGCAAAATTCTGAATTTAAGAATTGACTCCTTTCAGTTCATGAGTAGGAATTTAAATGAAACTGGTAAAACTCAACAGAAAGTTGAAATGTAATTTAATTTGGTCACACTCCACAGAATGTTGCATTGGAATTCAAATTGAATTGGTCTGGGTGCACATGATGTTGATCTGGTATTTGAATTGATCTGGTATTTGAAAGCTGCTGTCCTCGGATCAGTGTACTGTTGACTCAATAAATGCTGTATTTTGATCAGTGTACTGTTGACTTGAGAACTGCTGTCCTCGGATCAGTGTACTGTTGATTCGAGAACTGATGTGATCGACTCAATGTACTGTTGACTCAAGAGTTGCTGTGATCGACTCAATGTACTGCTGACGTGAGAGCTGCTGTCCTTTGATCAGTGTACTGTTGACTCGAGAACTGCTGTCCTCAGATCAGTGTACTGTTGACTCGAGAACTGCTGTGATCGACTCAATGTACTGTTGACTCAAGAGTTGCTGTGATCGACTCAATGTACTGCTGACGTGAGAGCTGCTGTCCTTTGATCAGTGTACTGTTGACTCGAGAACTGCTGTCCTCAGATCAGTGTACAGTTGACTCGAGAACTGCTGTGATCGATTCAATGTACTGTTGACTCAAGTGCTACTGTGATCGACTCAATTTACTGCTGACGTGAGAGCTGCTGTCTTCGGATCAGTGTACTGTTGACTTGAGAACTGCTGTGATCGACTCGATGTACTGCTGACGTGAGAGTTGCTGTCCTCGGGTCAGTGTAGCGTTGACTCGAGAACCGCTGCAAACAACGACTCAATGTACTGTTGACTTGAGAGCTGTAGATTGGATCATACATTGATAAAACGGTAATACAATCAAGTCATAAACATATTTCCAGAATGTTGTATTTGTTACATCAAAATACACCTGAAACATACATTTCACCCCTTAATCACACACATGCTCAATGTCAGCAGCTCTTCGGTTCTCAGTATGTCGGACACCTCTGAAAGAGGCGAATTGCAAAGAAGAGTTGGCAAAAGCAGATACCACCAGTTCTAGGATCATATTACTCCTGGTTATCGGCTCATTTCGATTCGGAGTGTCAGGCACAATCGAGAGTCAGGTTAAAATAGAGTATTTTGTGGATCAGTGTGGACTCGATATTATGTCTAACAGCTATTAAATACAAATTTTCTCTTTTCAAGTGACTGTAATAATCTTTTGCCTTGTTTCTGATTCACTGTATTCAAGGTTTTTAATCAAATAACAGTGTAATTTAACAATTGATTTGAATTAATAATTCCTTACATTTATATAGCGCTATTCTAGGCACTCAAAGCACTTTACATAATATAGGTGGAAACTCCTCAACCACCACCAGTGTGCCACATCCACCTGGATGAAATGACAGCAGCCAAAATGCACCAGAACACCGACCACACACTAGCTATTGGTGGAGAGGAGATTGATGTAGTCAATTCAGGAATGGAATTTGGGCAGGACACTAGGTTTATACCCCTACTCTTTTCAGGAAGTGACCTGGGATTTTTAAGAACCACAGAGAGACAGGACCTCGCTTTTTTACAGTATAGTGTCACCGTCAATATACTGGGGCGTTAGGACCCATATAGACCGCAAGTTGAGCACCCCCTGCTGGCCTCCCTAAATCACTTCCAGCAGCAAACTTAGTTTTCCCCAGGAGGTCTCCTGTTGAGGTACTCACCAGGCTCAGCCCTGCTTAGTGGGCAACCAGGTGAGAGCTGCATGGTAATATGGTTGCTAACAGATAAATATGCATTATAATGTCACTCTTCATACCACCCCACTTTTGTTTTTGAGAATATTTTGCCAAAAACCGCATTGTTCAGCAAATTACACATGTAATTAAAAAAAATTATGAATACACATTCTATAGTTTGCATCTCAGACATAATTAAACATTCTTATGATTCTGGAAAGACCCAAGTTTTACATTTTACTTTGAATTCAAATTACATTTCTCCATTCTGCTTGCAACCCTAAGTTTATCTTAAATTCAAATTCAGTTGTTTAAAAGAAATTCTCAATTCATTTTGGACTAGAGCATAACTCTTAAGTCTCACACACATTGAAAGAGACTTGACAAGCCAGAGAAGGCGAATCAAGGATGCTGGCGCCACTCTGTTGATTCTATCAACTAGATATACAACAACAACACACTCACACACACTCAGACACCCTACAAACCGTTCTGAAGAGGTGAAGAGGAGGGTGTTAATGGCATTTCTACATGCAGCTATCAGCACCCTATCTTATAAAGCAACCAAATCATGTCCATTCAGCTGGCACTCTTTCGATCTAAATGGCTTGATAGACTAAAGAGATTCAGCCAAAAATCGGGTTTGCTGTTCACATCACAGGTTCACATCACACCTGTCTCTGAGAGTGAGTGGCTTCGTCAGAACCACGTTAGAACTCATTCACCCTGGCCATTCATCATCTAGCACCATGCCTGGCCACTAAAGGAGTTATTTTCTCACGATTCTTTGGGCTCTCGATATTTCCTTAACTTTTTCATGTGAAATGACACCCTTTCTTTACATGTTCTTAATGAGTGTGCATATATCCAGCTGATAACTGCAATAGCATGCTCTTGTGTGTTAGGCGCTATTTGGATGAGCAATTTGCATATATTTTGACCCATACACTCATGTGTTTGAATGAATATGAATATTTTCTGATTGTTAAGAAGTAATTTAGAGTAATACAGCAATTGGCTGCAACAGCTGAAGCACAGTGATTTTATAAGTTAAGGGTTGTTATTAGGTACAACATAAAGCGGAGGGCTTATAATCCACTTTAATCATTGTAAAATACAGCCTTGAGAGGTTTATTGCTTTTTTGCAATGGCAACAAGACCAAAATGATGAAAGACACTAATGTTTAATAAATAATTACAATTGACTCTTCGCTAAGCTCCGCTCCCCTTGGTTACGGTCACGCGCTCTGACAAGCTCTGCAGAACTCCCCATAGGAATGAATGGGAGATCGCAAAAAGAGAAGTAATCTTTGACTATTGTACTGTAAGTTAATGTTGCTAAACAGATGATAAACTACATTTGGTTACATTTAGCGAGTTTTTATTCTCTGATCTCTTTATTATTAGTCTTCTACATGCAAAACTTACCAAAACATTATTAATGTCTCATGTACAACCATCAGCCAAGAAAACTGAAGTGGGCAAATATTCAGTATTTCTTTCAAAGGGTCATAGTGTGACAACAATATTATGATGTCAAAGCATACATCAAAACAATTACAGTATAAAGATCTTTGACTTTTCCATGTTTTTTTTGTTTGGCCATTATATTGAATTTAGATAAATTGCAAGAGTGATGTTTGTGACATATAATTGAGAAAAATAAATTAATTAAAGATCAGTGTCCATGTCAACAGTGTCGACAGAGGTGACACAAGTTTCAGAAATTGGTTAGGTAAGATCATATTTGACTCTGACTTTAAGGGATATATTTTTATACTTTGATTCGTTGGTCCTGACTGCACCAATATTTGAAATGTTTGACAGCAGTCATTACAATATACGATAATTCTGTTTAATATGAACATTTTCATTCATAGGTGGTTGCAACTTTTTTCAGTTCTAATTATTAAATTTCAAGCATAAATGATTCTGATGATTCTTAAAAGTTCAGATGATTAAAAATGAAGAAACAAACACGTGAAAAAATTTTCACATACACTTTGTTCGTACGCCCCTCATTATTATAATCTGTTATGGGTAAGCAACTGAGAGTACTAATTTAATTATCCATCCATCTTCAACCGCTTATCCGAAGTTGGGTCGCGGGGGCAGCAGCTCCAGCAGGGGGCCCCAAACTTCCCTATCCCGAGCCACATTAACCAGCTCTGACTGGGGGACCCCGAGGTGTTCCCAGGCCAGCGTGGAGATGTAATCTCTCCACCTGGTCCTGGGTCTTCCCCGAGGCCTCCTCCCAGCTGGACGTGCCTGAAACACCTCCCTAGGGAGGCGCCCAGGGGGCATCCTTACCAGACGCCCAAACCACCTCAACTGACTCCTTTCCACGCAAAGGAGCAGCGGCTCTACTCCAAGCTCCTCACGGATGACTGAGCTCCTCACCCTATCTCTAAGGGAGAAGCACGCCACCCTTCTGAGGAAGCCCATTTCGGCCGCTTGTACTCGCGACCTAGTTCTTTCGGTCATGACCCAACCTTCATGACCATAGGTGAGCGTAGGAACAAAAATTGACCGGTAGATCGAGAGCTTTGCCTTCCGGCTCAGCTCTCTTTTCATGACAACGGTGCGATAGAGCGAGTGCAATACTGCCCCCACTGCCCCGATTCTCCAGCCAACCTCTCGCTCCATTGTCCCCTCACTCGTGAACAAGACCCCGAGGTACTTGAACTCCTTCACTTGGGGCAATACCTCCTTCCCTACCCAGAGTAATTTAATTATATGTACATATATTCTAATATTCTAATATATATCTAATTTTCAAAGGCTTTGAATGTAGTCTATCCAATAAGATTTCAGAGCTGGAACTATCCTTTTTATGCCTTTTTTTATTTAATTAATTATTTTAGTTTGTCCAAACAATTATAACAGTAATCGTAACATAGATTAATATATTTACCATTAAAAACTACCTCCCCTCACCTGCTCCTTATGTAATGCCACATCTCAGTGCACACTGAAAATTTATTTGCATTTCAATGCATTTATATACTTGTTTATCCGTGTAGCACCTCTTTGTGCTGTCAGTGTGTAGTGTAAATGAGAGTAATGTATGCTTCAGTGGTCTCTCTCAGGGAGTGAATGTACTGGAATGGCATGGAGATATATTAAAATAATGAATAACATCCCTGGGCAAGGAGGAGGGAAAGACACAGAGCAAGCCCTCTAAATGACTCCCATTAATTCCCATTCAACAGACACTGTTCCTCCACTGTGCTGTCTGTGTTTGTGTTAGCGGCAGTGTTTGTATGTTTGGTGCTCAGTAATGTTCCTCTCACCCATCATTAAACCTTTGCTGAGCTTTAATATTGTCTTTTTTAGTTTTGAGGTTGAGGTTAATAAAAGCATAAATGCTAAGTCATCCTTTATAATAGAAGAATTCTAGAAGTAAAACTGGTCGTTATGGTTTTACTATACAAAAACCATAGTTTAATTACAGATTACTAAAGTAACATTGTAGACTGTAACCATAGTTTTTGGCAGAAATATTTATTCTATAGTAATATTGTAGTAAAGATGACTGTTGTAGGCTAACCATGTTTTTTTTTGTGTTTTTTTTTTTTTTTGCAGAAAACTATGCCAAACCAAAACCATGTTTGGCGGAAACCATGGTTTTAATACAGTATACTCTATTATTTTATTTATTTATAATAACATTATCTTTTTTTTTATGACCAAGGAGTAGGCTGAAGCCAAACTTTATTATGCCTACCTATGTTTCCATTTACAGTCCTATTTAAAAAAATAAAAATAAAATATATATATATAATTATGAGCATAATGACTATAACATTTCTAACTTTAACTTCACACAAACAAATGCATTATTTGAATAAAACTTTACCACATTTAGCATTTGCTTTAACTGCTTAATATCTAATTGACACTTATACAAACATATACACATACCGTATATACATAATACAATGCTCCTATCAACCCATTCTTTCATAATTTTGAAACACCTCAATTTTAAACATTTAAGTATTAATTATATATTTTTTAGCTTAAATACCATCGTGTTTCTAGTAAAACCATAATAACCCAAAAAATATGATTTTTATTGCAATAGTTTTCATTTTTCTGTATTGTTACTATGACAAAATATGGTTATTGTTGTAAAACCATAGTACATTTATTGCGAAGCATGCAAAACTATTGGGAGGGAACATAAACTATTGTGAGAGAACGCAAAACTCATGCAAAATGATTTCAGAAAGAAAATTCCCGCCCTGTCCTCTTATGGGCTCCGTTTTAGCTAACATTAACTATTACATTAGCCAGACTACACTAGTTACACTAGACAGGTTGCATTAGCTAACATTAGCTACATTAGCTAACGGATAGAAGGGTTGGGAAGAAAATCACTGGGGGCAGAGTGCATGTGAACATGGAGTAAAATTCAGTGGGAGTATTCAGGTACAGTATAGAAAATTGTCGGAGTGGGATGAAAAAAACAGTCCCATGCAGACCTCTAATTCAGTAATCATTTACTCACTCTCATGCATCCCAGAGTGTAAGACTTTCTTTCTTCTGCAGAGCACAAATTAATACAGTATTTTTAAAAGTATATGTCCATACAATGCAAGTGAATGGTGACTAAAACTTTGACGCTCTGAAAAGCACATAAAGGCAGCTTAAAAGCAATCCATACAACTCTAGTGCTTTAATCCATGTCTTCTGAAGAGATTCAATCATTTTTGGGTGAGAACAGACCAACAGTTAACTCCTTTTCACTATAAAACTTGACATCAGCAGTGTCCTTGGCGATCATGATTTCAAGCTCGATTACACTTCCTACTGCTTGTGGTGCTAGGTGGTGCTAGTGAGTGTAATCAAGCATGAAATCATGATTGGATTGCTGATGTTAAGATTTGTAATGAAAAAGGAATGTTCCTTAATCTGTTCTGCAGAAGAAAGAAACGTATACACATCTGGGATCGCATGAGTGTGAAAAAAATGTGAGAGAATTTTCATTCTTGGGTTTAGGTTAAACTGTTATGCTTTAAAAAAAATTATACATATGAAAAAAATCTGAAGTATATGACATTTGTTGTGCTCTATTCAATATCTGTAAACTAAACAGTTTAGTCACTTTGGCATCTTTTATTCCTTTGTTATGATTTTCATCGATTTACTGAAAGTGACACTGAGATCAGGGACAACAGATGGATGATTCCATTCTCTCTCTTCTCTTTTCAGCATTGTTGCTGCCATGATGTTCCATCTTTCATATTACATCCAACATATTGTACACACATCCATCGGTGTTTCACAAATGATACATTTCCGCTAACCTTTGCTTAAATGTGTGCATGTCAGCAAAAGTCTATTCACTGACTGTCTGATCTTTACTTGTTGCAAAAATGGCAAAATATGTCTGGAATCTTCAGTTCCAGTTTGATTTTCTGGCTTTATGCTACTTTTGGGCGTGTTGTGCACCAGTCCAGCTGAAAACAAAGTTGTGTTTACAAGATATCATGTTGATACAGTGAGTGCTTTTGGGAAATAATAACTGGATTTGCAAAAGTGTGCCAGGTTAGTGGCATCTAAGACACCTACTGTATTAACAAGTAAACTAAACTACACCAAACAAAACATTAATGAGCAAGATTGTATATTTCACTTTGTTTTTTTATACATTTGTAAAATAATCAGTAATTTGGGGTTTAAATTCACCATCTCTAATCTCCTCTCTCAAGTGATCAGCCATTCGCATACATTGTTGGCCAAAGACCAGACGAACAGAAGACTTGATTAGCTAGCTGTATGCCTAATTGGTATGGACTCCTCTGATGTCTCTAAATGAGTGAATCTGTCTTTTAAAACTCAAGATAGAATCAGGTAAATACCTGGAATTTTTACTGGAGTAACAACTATTTGGGATTTCTATGTAGTGCTATCAAATTGGGAAACAGATCATTGATAAAAGTGTTGTTTTTACCTTGCATCTGCCTGCTGGACTGTGCTAGTTATTGTATAGCTCACTGAATCAAAGACTCTGTATTAATTGATGTTGACTATCACCCCTGAAGTCGCGAGTTCAAATCCAGGGCATGCTGAGTGACTCCAGCCAGGTCTCCTAAGCAACCAAATTGGCCTGGTTGCTAGGGAGCGTAGAGTCACATGGGGTAACTTCCTCGTGGTCGCTATAATGTGTGGTTGTTTTAATGAGTAAATGAGTGCGTGGTGAGTTGTGTGTGGATGCCGCAGAGAATAGCGTGGGCCTCCACATGCGCTATGTCTCTGCGGTAACACGCTCAACAAGCCACGTGATAACATGCATGGATTGACGGTCTCAGTCGCAAGAAATTGAGATTTCCACCACCCGGATTGAGGTGAGTCACTACACCACCACAAGGACATAGACCGCATTGGGAATTGGGCATTCCAAATTGGGGAGAAAAGGGGGAGAAAAAAAGACATTAGAGGGAACAGCAGGCATTGATTAATGGTGCCAAGTTTATTTCACTTTTACCATTATCGCGTAATGTGTCAGATATTCCATCTGTGTAATTAATGACTCATGTTTTGAACATTGGAAGATATTGTCTTTTGTGCACGAGTAAGTTGTGCTTGCAATATGGGTTCCTGTAGCTTAGCTGCCAGAGCATGGCTTTAGCAACACCAAATGAGTTTGATTCCAAGGGAACACATGGACTGAAATAAAAATGTATACCTAAGTTGTTGGATAAGCTAAATGATTACTTGTAACTATGAACAGAATAAAAAAATAAGATGATTTGCAGGTCCTTGCTGGTCTTCTGGCCTTGTCAGGCTGGTCTAGTTTGCTAGTTTTAGAGGGATTTTGGACACATGCTGAGAGACTAGCTGGCTGACCAGCTAACCAAGCTGAGCACCAGCTTCAGGGATGCAAACTCACTTTTCGGAGAAATTCGTCATATTGAAACCATAATCGGGCACTTTTGTGATTGTGAAGAGCTACGATTAATGTGCAAAAGTGACTGCCGTCATTGATGGGTGAATGAGTCACAGTGTAAAGCGCTTTGAATACTGTTAAGGTTAAAAAGACACTATATAAGTGCAGACCATTTACCATTGAAGAGATGGTAAGTCTATCCCTCACAGCCTCCTTTTCATTCCCAAAGATTGCACTAGTATGAATAAGCTCTATGAAGTAGCACCACTTCACACAAGTGTTTTTCACACACATTTTTGCTTCACAAATAATGTCTTTAAGAGTAAAAAGCAACAAGAAATATTTACAAACTGTCCATATTTGTGAAGAGATATTGAATATCTCATCATTTATTTTAATTAAATACTACATTATCGTTTCTGAGCATCAGAGAGTCAGAGACCCCTGTTATTGACCCAATTTAAATTCACCAAGAAAACGCTAAGACCTAAACAATAACGTCCATTTATTACTTTCTGCTATCAAAGCATCTGCCAGTTTTTTTTCTCTCTCTTGCAAATACATATTTTCAATGTTTATTGTGCACATGGCTCGTTTCACCCCTCCGTGATGCTTTCTGCAACGTTTGTCATGTGGAGGGCAAAGCGCCGCTTGACCCTGGCGTTGAGCGGAGCGTTGACGCCTCGACTCAACTCATGTTAAATGCATTTTACAAGTCAAAATGTACATTTTGTAGTCAAAATGTGCAAATTTAAGGCAAGTTAATGACATTATTGAAACTCACTATTATTAGATTATTATTGTTGTCTCTTTGAATGAAAAATCATGCTCAAACTGAAGGAAAATGATAGATCTGCTTTGTTCTCATAATGCTTAAATACTATAAAATCTCTTGGTAGTTCCCTTTACAAAAAGCTTCACTTATGATGCTGCACTGAGAAAAGCTTTGGGAATATCTTATAGTTGTGACCAACTGTGAATATGTGTGCAACACGTCAATGAACATTGACCGGAATTTATAACCTCTGCAGGTGTAATCATTGGATGCACCTGGGGCAGGGTTATAAATAGATGCGTCACCGGAGCATTGTCAGATCTTTTGTCTTCAGATCACTCTGTGCTTGTGTGCTATCACAAGCCTATCAAACTTTCTTTCCTCTGTTAGGAGTTAGAATCTGTTAGGTAGTGCGCAGTGAACCTTTTCTCTTTCTCTTCAAAAAAAGAAAAAGAAAAAGAAAGACAAAATGACTGAAAATCAGGGCAAACGATGCCTCCGGTCCCCTGCCTCCGCTCTATGGCCAAGAGGGACACACATCAGTTCTGCTTTGTTTGTTTGGGGGAAGAGTATGCTGCTCTCACGTTGGGGTGGGGCAGGTGCAAGCATTTCGATCTGCTTTCGGGCAAAATGCTTTGCGCTCGCCTTGCTTACTTCAGGGAGTCAGCTTCATTCATGGGGCTCTCATATGGATCTGGCTCAGGAGCGAGAGATGGGTTCGTCCCTTTCGCTCGCTCTCTTCCCAGACCCAGCTGGTCCTTCCCGTGATCTTGAAGCGATCTCGAGGCATGATCTGCTCAGTCTGGGTGTTCAAGATGCTAACTATCAAGACAGTCGTGCCAACATCGCGTATTGTCTGGTCACGATCGATTTCATGGACGCATATTTTCATATAGAAATTCTGCCACAGCACAGGAAGTTCCTGAGGTTCGCTTTCGGGGGCGAAGCCTTCCAGTATCGGGTTCTTCCATTCGGCCTAGCCCTTTTACCCTGCACATTCACGAAATGCATGGATACAGCACTGGCTCCTTTGCGACTCTGGGGTATCCGCATTATGAATTACATAGATGACTGGCTGATACTAGTGCAGTTCCAAGAACTGGCAGTTCAGCACAGGGATATCGTCTTAGCTCATCTGGTTTCTCTGGGTCTGAGACTCAACGTCAAAAGAGCGTTCTCTCTCCCACCCAGGGAATTACCTATCTGGGATTATATGGAATTCGATCACGATGCAGGCACAATTGTCTCCCGCTCGAATCATTTCCATTCAGAACACCCTGAGCAAAGTCAGGCTAGGTCAGGGTTGCACTGCTTGTCAGTATCAATGAATACTTGGTCTCATGGCGTCTGTGTCCACGGTGATCCCTTTGGGCCTTCTGCACATGAGACCGTTCCAGCTGTGCGTAAAAGCCAGGGGGTCTCATCCAAGGGCCAGTCCCCGAAGGCAAATAAGGGTTACGTGCCGTGGGCTTCGATCCCTTTCTATGTGGTTCAGACCCCGGTTTCTTACCTTGGGTCCCACTCTAGGTGCGTCTTGTCGTCGCAGGCTGCTAATGACAGACGCCTCCCTGACGGGCTGGGTAGCAGTCTTAAGTGGTCGTCCAGCTCAAGGGGAATGGGAGGGTCGTCAGCTCGATTGTCACATTAACTGTCTCGAGTTGATGGCTGTATTTATAGCCCTGAAATACTTCCTCCAGAGGCTGCCATGTCTTGGTGCGGGTGGACAATACAGCAGTAGTCTCTTACGTAAACCATCAAGGAGGTCCACGTTCACGGCAGCTGAATTTCTGGCACGTCGGATTCTCCTTGGGGCCCAGGGCAAGCTCCTGTCACGCAGGGCAGTTAATATCCCTGGATGCCCATATGTGGGAGCAGATTTACTGTCCAGACATAAAATACCGATGGGGGAGTGGAAACTCCACCCCGAGGTAGTGTAACAAATCTGTGTGAGATTTTACAGGGCAGAACTGGAGCTCTTTGCCTCTTCTCAGACAGCGTAACATCCCTTCTACTTCTCTCTGAGTCACCCAGCCCCCCCTCTACTAGAAGTTATGCCAATAAATGCGATGTCCTTGAATGATGGTGCAGTACACATAATGCAGATCCGGTTAACTGCCAGATTGCTTCAGTTCTGGACTTTCTGCAGGAAGAACTGTCAGCAGGTACATGCCCCGCCACTCTCAGGGTCTATGTGGCCGCCATTTCGGCTCGCCACGCCTTAATGGATGGGGTGCCGTTGGGGAGACATCCTCTACACACTCGCTTCATTCGTGGAGCTAGGCGAACTAGGCCTCCTGCTAGGACCAGGACCCCTTCATGGGACTAAGCAATAGTCCTTGAGGGTCTGGTTGAGACCCTCTTTGAACCTCTAGAGTCAGCGCCTGACAGACTTCTGACTCTCAAGATTGTTTTTCTTATGGCGATTACCTCTCTAAAGAGAATTGGGGACCTACAGGCTCCGTCTGTCTTGCCAGCCTGTTTAGAGTTTGCCCCAGGAATGACCAAAGCAATTTTGCACCCTCATCCTGACTACCTGCCTAAGGTGCCTTTCTCGACCTTACACCTGGTCACTCTTGAAGCCTTCTGCTTCCCGCCGTTCACTACGCCTGAGCAGGAAAGACTTCACAGACTTTGTTTAGTCCGTGCCCTTCAGACTTATGTCCACTGCACTAGCCAGTGGCGTAAGTCAGGGCAACTATTCCTTTGCCATGGGGGCCGCAACAGGGGGGTGGCCGCCACCAAGCAGACTATGTCTCATTGGGTGAGGGACGTTATTGCACTGGCCTACGAGGCGCACGGTCAAGCTTCGCCTGTAGGCATCAGGGCTCACTCTACCAGAGGCGTTGCCTCCTCTGAAGCCTTGGCCATAGGGGTCCCTCTGCAGCATGTTTGTGATGCGGCAGGCTGGTCCTCTCCACACATTCATTAGATTCTACAGTTTGGATGTTCATGCCACTCCGGGCTCTTCTGTCCTTGAGTCGACATCTCAAGCTCATGTCTGAACCCTCTCACGCTCTTGTGAGCACACTACACAACCGTAGGGGGTCCGGACAGCCACAGTGGTATTCTCGTTCCCAAAGCGCTTTTCACAGAGCAGCATCATAAGTGAAGCTTTTTGTAAAGGGAACGTCTCAGGTTACTTAAGTGTAACCCTTGTTCCCTGAAAAAAGCGGAACGAGATGCTGCGCTTCACTGCCGCACTGGGATGCCCCGGGACTGCTCTTCAGACAAAATACCTGACGATGCTCTGGTGACGCATCTATTTATAACTCTGCCCAGGTGCATCCAATGATTACACCGGCAGAGGTTATAAATTCTGGTCAATGTTCATTGACGTGTTGCACACATATTCACAGCTGGTCACAACTATAAGATGTTCCCAAAGCGCTTTTCTCAGCGCAGCATCTCATTCTGCTTAAGTAACCCGAGACGATTTTGGTCATGAACGACTCAAAAGTGATTCAATGACTCACTCATAGCTCATAAGACACTCATTTGTCACCATCTAGTGGCATCTCTAGAATCGGTCACTGAACTATTCAATTAATGAAATAATTTTGTGACACAGAAGCAAGTCGCAAACAAAGTAGCCATTATTTTTTGCAGCTAATTCTACACAATTGTGCAGTTAATTTGCTATACTTTAATCACAAAAAACGTGACCATTGATTGTCCTCATGAGTTTGCATCCCTGCAGCTAGATCAGCTAGACCATCTTAAAACACCAAACCATCTTTGGCTGGTTTAAGATGTTTATATTCAGCTGGGTATTTTTCCTACCATGGAATAAAAATTTCACAGTGAATATTGACTAAGTTTTTAAAGCATATAGTATTGATTGCTCCTGTCCATTTGGCTGAAGTGGACTGATTGTAAAATGAAGATTAAATGCACTATCCGTGGCATTGAAAGAAAAAAGAAAACGGGGTAAAAGCTGCCGGTTACTTCATAAACTTTTCTTCATTAGTCGTTATCCGTATATCTATCTATCATGGAGACAGAGAAAAATTAAATGGAAGGGAAGGACACTGAGATAGAGAGAGCGAGAGAGAGAGAGAGAGAGAGAGAGAGAGAGAGAGAGAGAGAGAGAGATTTTCATGCTCATTTCCTCTGACAGCTGTGAAAAGGATTAGAACATCCATCAGATGTTGGTTCAGATATGAAGACCTTCCAGTCAGTTTAGTTCACACACTTTCACACAAGCTCCATTTGCAAAATGCAGTTTTTGGATCACGTTAGGGCATTCTCCATAAAGGTACAGTTTTCCTTTCGAACCATAAATAACTGACACTGATTAAAATGCATCAGTTTAGGGAGAATATCAATCTGTTCTATAAGATAAAGTCTCTATTCTAAAGTTCAAGATCAGTAAGAATGTTCTCAGGAAATAGATTTCTCTAAAAGGAAAAAACAAAAAACAAACAAAAAACAGATCATGGGCCTTTTGTCAGGTATGTATGTAACACTAGGGCTCATCTTGTGACAAAAAATGCATCGTCAGTGTCTTGCCACAGTGTAAATGCATATACTGCACAAATCTGTGAATTAGTCACATTTCTTCCCCTATGGTCTATGTTAGATGATGGAGGTGAAGAGTTATAGCAAGAATTCTGCACTGACTGCACAATTTACTTGGCTTAATTGGATTATTAGTGACTCTTATGGGCTCAAAACTTTCACCAGGCAGAGCTGAGGTGTTGGAAAGTGAAAGAAAGAAGGAAAGGAAGTAAAGAAGGAAATAAATTAGTTTAAAGGAAAGAAATGAAAGAAAGAAAAATGAGGGAAAAAAGGAGAAGGTAGGCTGTAGGGGAAAAAAGATGGAAGGAAGGAAAACAAGGAAATTATGGAAAGAAAGAGACAGAGTGAAGGAAACTGAAAGAATGAAAGAAGAGAGAAAAGAGAGGGTGGGAAGGAAGGATGGATGGATGTGTGGATGGATGGATGGATGGATGGATGGATGGATGGGGAAATAATCCTTTATTAGGAAAGAGAGGATGGGAATGAAAGTAGGGAAGAACAAAAAATTAAAGGAGGAAGGAAAGATTGAGGAAGGAAGGAGACAGTTAAACAATGAAAAAATTAAAGTGGAAAAAGAGATAGAAAGAGAAACGACAGCATGAAGGAAGGAAGGAAGTGAATGAAAGAAGGAAAGAGAATGTGGGATGGAAGGAAAGAAAGAAAGGAAACTGACAATGAAAGATTGGGAAATGAAAGAATGAAAAATTATGGAGGAAAAGGGAAGACAGTAGATAGGAAGGAGAGGAAATAAGGAAAAATGTTAAGATTGGATTAAGTAAAAAAAAAGAAAGAAAGAGAAACAGACAGAAGGAAGGAAGGAAGAACGGATGAGGAAAGCATTAAGAAAGAAAAATGAAGAAGGAATAAATTAAGGAAGACTTGGAATGTAAGTAGACAGGAAAACAAGAAAAAATACGTTAGAAAATTAAGAAATAAGAATGGAAAGAATAAAAATTGGAGGGAATGAAGGAAAAAAAATATGAATTAAGAATGGAGACATGAAAAAAGAAAAAAAGAGGAAATGAAGGAAAGGTTACTGTATACTATAGTGTGTCATTAAGGAGAGGACTGGACTGCCTCATCTCACCAGGGATCAGGCCTCTGTCTGCAGGCTAAGTGTATACGGAGGGAGCGCTGCTGCTGGATATGACAGAGAAAGAGAGTTAGGAAAGAGCAAGACTGAAGGTGTGCTCTGCTCTTCTCTTTAACTGGTGCTCAATAATGAGCAGCACTGGTGTTCAGCGCTGTACAGAGTGTGCCATGTGGTCACCGTCGTGCTGAGAACATGCCGCACTGCGGGCGATCCAGGCTCTGTCGTAGCGCCTCTGCCCACCACCGAAGTGTGTGGCACCCTGCAGAGCTGAGACGGCCAACTCAACTCAGTTCCACACAGAACTCCAGGGCTTCTGCCTCTGAAATGCAGCTTTGCCCTTTGGATCTTATTACCTTTGACCTTTCTCACGACTTTGGCAACATCCACGTCTCACACCCGGCTCTTAACCCGATAAAAACTTTACTGCATTGTCTATTTCTTGTTTTGCTTTTCTGTTTTTTCATTAATACATCTATAACTTCATCTAGACCACACGTTAATCCTCTTCCTCTTCCTCTTCTGCTCTTCCCCTCCAGGGCATTGTGTTACACTTCCCCTGTCTGTCTCCTCTCGAAGGAGTGAAGTTCTCCAAGCTGTAAGAGGATATAAAGAATTTGCACTCATCCCTCAGGTTTACCCTGTCCTGAGGATCAACCCTATGCCACACTTTGAAGCTCAATGTACTGTAATTAAAACAAAATGTATGCTTCTTAGAGGCAAGATGGCCAGGACATACAGTGTTTGAGGAGTTTGTGGTATTATATAGCGATTTAGAGCTATCTAATAAAAAAAAGAGACAGGAAGCAAGGAGATAGGAAGGAAAGAGTGACAGAAAGCTGGGGAAATTAAGGAAGAAAAAAGTGAAGGAAAGCATGAAGGAAATCAAAGAAGGAAGGATGGAAGGAAGAAATGAACAATGAAGGAAATGGTATGTAAGGAAGCAAGAAAATGGTAAAGGAAGGAAGGAAAGAAGGAAGGGGTGATGAAAGGAAGGAAGGAAATGGTAAAGGATGGAAGGAAGGAAGGAAGGAGAAACCAAGGAAGGAATGAAAAAAGTTAGGGAAATAGAAGAAAGAAAGGAAGAAAGGAAGCAAGAAAGGATAGCATAAAGGAAAACAAAAGGAAGAAGATGGGAGGAAGGAGGAAAGGAAGAGTAAAGTCATACACATCTGGGATGCCATGAGGATGAGTACATTTTTAGATAATTTTTTATTTTTGGGTGATATATCCCTTTAAAGGCCGTCATAAATAGGAGCCAGTATTTGATAGTGCTTAGATCTGGCGATTGAAGAGGCCATGAAAGAAGTTTGACATTATCCTGGTTCAGAGGAAATCAGTTTAGAATGTTTTAGCATTGCCATGGGGCTTTGTATCTAAGAAAACTCAAGATTGTAAAATAATGTTCTTCTTGGAAATTTACTCTGTGCAATCCTGATGTATTCATCAAGGTAGTGCTTAGTGCAGACGTGATGACATATTGAGCACGTGGTGCACCCCTTCTTTAACTGCCCTTCTCTCAATAAAAGTGGTAAAAGGGTAAATTAGAAAAGAAAAACCATTTAAATTAATTTGTCTTCCTGCAGGCCACAATTAACAGTGACACAACAGATCACCGCATTCATATGCTCAGCATCGCACTGATGCTAATTTTGCTTGATATGTGAGCAGCATGACCATATAACGAGTATCTGGTGCATTAGCGTCATTTCTCATCACGCAGTCTTTTGGAGTCTCTGTGCTGCTGAGGTTCATTCAACGTGACCAGCTCTCTAACAACACGAGCAATTACAATTCAAGCAAATAACATAACAATGCTATTGTGTTGACCTCTGACCTCCAATTACTTAACTTCAGATATTTACTTTGGTCGCTATGGGGGAACACATGCATATACTGTTGATGTGGCTCCTAACTTGAGGGATATCCAAGGCAGACTTCACAAAAAGACAAATTTTAGCATGTTTATATCTGTTTTTCCTCATCAACAGTATTTCTGTTTTCTTCTCTCTACTTCTTGTTAACAACTATTTCCCTTGCTTTCTCTTTCTCTCTCCACTGATACTTAACTTAACCCTGGTTGGTTTGCTGGTCTGGACTGGTCTCCCATACTGGTCATGGTGGTCTAGACCAGCTCTACCACCCAAGAACAGCAAAACAGTTTAGGCTGGTTTCAGCTTTTTTTTTCTGTTTTGTGTAATATGATCAAATAAATTTTGTCTGTTAATAGCATAGACAGAAAAACCCTTTTCATTGCACTTTAAGAGGGGAATCTGATCAAGCTACTCATTTGTATTCCGATATGTAAGCTACCGTTTGTACGTTGTACGAGTGTTTTTTTTTTCACAAGCATGATGACACTTATTTACTTCTTAACTTGTTACTATAACAACTTTGCTTTGTCTCTAGGGAAAATAATAGAAAAAAATAGAATATAGACAGTGAACAGACAGTGAGGCACTTAACCATTCTTTTGACATCCAAAAGCGCTCTCCTGTTAACATAGCCTAAATCATCATAAAGTGATTAGCTTAGCTGGTCTCCCAGCCTGTCAAAGCTTGTCGGGGTAAACTATTTTGATAGTTTTAAAGGGATTTTAGGCATATTTGGGCAACTAAACACTAGCGTGACCAGGCGGGGAGGCTAGCTAGACCAGCTTAAAGGAATAGTTCACCCGAAAATTACAATTCTCTCATAATTTCCTCACGCCATCCCAGATGTTTGACTTTGTTTCTTCTGCTGAACACAAATGAAGATTATTAGAAGAATATCTCAGCTCTGTTGGTCCATTCAATGCAAGTGATGAATGGCCAGAACTTTAAAGCTCTATAAAGGACATAAATGCAGCATAAATATTCCATTAAACTCCAGTGGTTTAATCCATGTCTTCTGAAGAGATATGATATGTGTGGGTGAGAAACAGATCTATGTTTTTGTCCTTTTTTTTTACTAACAATCTCCATTTTCTCTTTTCCTGTTTTTGGAAGTTCGCTTAAGCATGTAATGTGTGCCTCAATTTGACTGTATGCTCTTAGTAAATCCATTCATTCCATTCCATTCATCGTCAACCGCTTATCCTGCATACAGGGTCGCGGGGGGCTGGAGCCTATCCCAGCTAACATCGGGCGAAAGGCGGGGTACACCCTGGACAGGTCGCCAGTCCATCGCAGGGCCACACATAGACAGACACACACTCACACTCACATTCACACCTAGGGCAATTTTTGGAGACACCAATTAACCTAACCTGCATGTCTTTGGATGGTGGGAGGAAGCCGGAGAACCCAGAGAGAACCCACGCAGACACGGGGAGAACATGCAAACTCCACACAGAATGGCCGGGGCAACCGGGGTTTGAACCCACGACCTTCTTGCTGTGAGGCGACAGTGCTAACCGCTGCACCACCGTGCCGCCCCTTAGTAAATCCCTCGATTGAAATTAAAGTTTTTTTTTCCAATTACAAAAATGAAAATTTATCATCATCTATTCACCCGCATGCTATCCCAGATGTGTCTGACTTTCTTCTGCAGAACACAAACTGAGATTTTTAGAAGAATATCTCAGCTCTGTAGGTCCATACAATGCAAGTAAATGTGTGACAACATATGAAGGCAGCATAAAAGTAATCAATCCAACTCCAGTGGTTTAATCCATATCTTCAGAAGTGATATGTGATAGGTGTGGGTGAAAAACAGATTGATATGTATGTCATTTTTTCTAGAAAATCTTGTCCCTGCCTTAATTTGGATTCTTCATGCATATTGCCACCTAGTTCGCTGGGGGAATAATTTATAGTAAAAAAAAAGTAAAAGAACTTAAATATTCATCTGTTTCTCACCCACGCCTACCATATCACTTCCGAAGATATGTATTTAACCACTGGAGTCTTATGGATTTCTTTAATGCTGCTTTTATGTGCTTTTTGGAGCTTCAAAGTTCTGGCCACTGTTCACTTGCATTGAATGCACCTTCAGTGCTGAGATTTTCTTCTAAAAATCTTTGTAAGTGTTTAGCAAAAGATGAAAGTCATACACATCTGGAATGGCATTACAGTGAGTAAATGATGAGAAAATTTTATTTTTTGGGTGAACTCTCCCTTTAACCCTGTTTTTGAGAAGGGTTTTATATTGGTGTTTTACTCTCATATCTGTAATAAAGTCAGTAAAGTGTCTTTTCAGCATACCATACTATGCATGATAATTAATCTCCTTTATCGGTGAAAAGTACAGACTTAACATGCTGTCAGTATGCATACTGTTCCATTAAGGGTCATACACAGGGGGTTATATCCTAGAATATGCTTTAAACTGGGATCAGATAAGCTTATTTTATGCTGTTCCAGGATTATAAGTAATACAGTATCATTAGACGACCCGATAATGGATCATATTGAGCAAAATTGGGTGAAATGAAGAATCTACTGCCATGGTTGGGTCGGATGGCCTGATTCTTGTGTAGATTTCTAGGGACATGATTGTAATTGCTCCCATAATGAATTACCAACACTTCTTCATATTTTAGCTGCAAATGGGACTATCCAAATCACAATAACTGCCGTGTCTAAAGTGATTCATACTACAACACGAAGAGGAGAGTAATTTAGCTGTCACTCATTTAAACCCCCTACCTCTTCTCTCTATCTCTGTCTGTTAGTCTGTTCAATTAAGCAAGTTCAGCTAGTGAATGGACTAAGGGTGTTGAAAAGTAGTATTGATGATTTAATAACAGTTTTAATAGACTTCCGTATCTGTCTGATGGATCTTTTAAATTTGGGCTTCAGACAGAGTTATTATAACAGAGGGAACACAGAGACATAGTTCTGATAGATCCATGGTGGTCCTTAATTGACACAGTGTCTTCTTTCGTACTCATCTAATTGTCACCCCTGCCATAAAGGGAACAGTTCACCCAAAAACAAACATTCTGATGTAATTCACAGTGGCATGTGTGTTCACATGACAACATACATTGTTTAGTGCTAAAAGCAACACAAGTTCTCACGTGAACACGCATGCTACTGTGAATGAGCTTATCTCATATCCCAACACAAATGCAACCCTCTTTTCACTCAAAAATGACATAAACTGTGGGTTGTTTATCACCAAATCCTATTGTATGCCTTCAGAAGACTTGCGTATGACGAATATGATGCACAAGACACATGGACGACTTGTATGACATCTTCTTTTCTCAAAGTGATATTAAAGAAAAACAAAAACATCATCATGTGTCATATCTGTCAGACCTCAAAGTTTCACCTCTCTTTCAAGTTGCACTCAGTAATTTTTTCCCTATTAAAAAAAACGTTACTCCTAAAGAAATTAACTGAATGAATGAATTTTGAAACATACAGTATGTATACAATCATGGCCGCTCACATGAGATGAGGACTCTAGTCATTTCAGTAACCTTACAAAAGCTGTTTTATTCTACATGGGGGAGGGTTACACTCATGGGGGCAGCCATAATAGGATCACATGACCAGCTGAATACTACCCACTTAATCTCAGTGACTTAATCTATTGGACGCTTTCACTCTTGGATTAAATTAATCATGGCTGATTGTGAATAGTCAATTTCTACAATGACATCTGTATCTGAAAACCTTTGATGTTGAATAGTGCTGCATCCACTCCACTAGGTGTCACTGTAAATACAAGATGACACGAGCAATAAGTTACTGAGTCCACCTTCAAGCAAGTGAATTATGGCAGAGGAAGTATTCTAGTATGAACACTTCTTTGTGCACTACATGTTAGCAGATATGAAATAGATTAGCTGCCTAGTTAGCTTGCTTGGTTGTAAGTTAATGTTACAAAGTAAACATTGTAAAGTTTAAAAAATAAGCTTAACTCTCAGAACAGAAGACAATATTAGTTGCCAAACCATTTCAGCTGTATCCAGCTTGGGGAAGATAAGCCACCAGCAGGCTTACAGTACTAAAACCCAGCAGATGGGTAGATATGTAAGGGCGAACATTGTTTCTACTGTGAAACTGACCCAGTCACTGACCCAGCAGCTTGGTTTCACAAAAAAATGAACCCAGACTGTGAGCATAACCCAACAAAATGACCTAACAGGCTCAAACTAGCGCTTGGTCAGACATAAATAACCCAGAATTTTTTAAAGTGTTCCTTTTCTTATTCAGCACATCAACCATATAGCTACAGTACAACCGAGGCATTGATGTGGATGCCTGGAGTGAAGGATGCTGCAGTCAGACTGGGTTATACTGTTTGTGGAAAAACATTCTCTCAGGACATCAGAAGAGCATAGAGTGTGTTCCTCTTTGGGCGCCTTTAACTACACAGACACATCAGCAATTCCATACTGCCCAGATTTATTACCATGTGTTTCTCTCATGCACATATGGTACAATTATGCATTCATGTGGACATGCATTTTCAAATGCATTTAGATGCGAATGTTTATAACGTAGCATTGGAGAGTAACTAATTAAAATGTGTTATGTTATGAACTTAGACACATTTTATTGTTACATTACAGATGTTCTGAACTATCCCCTCTGTTATGTATAGCACTGAAATTGAAAAAGGCATTGAAAAAGTGGGTGGGCACTGTTGCGCTTTATTGCCCCCTTAAAACACCTTTTAGTAGCGAGCAATTTTCCGTCAGTACATTGTGTTGAATCTAACAACTTTCTCAAAAGAATAACCCGACTCTAGTTTTAACTACATTAAATTAGAACTGGCTCGTATCTTGAAAAGTCACAGTTTCAAAGTTCCTCGCTTCCCCAACACTGATGTTAAAATGTTGGACACTCCTGGCTAAGTTGTGTACGTGACGTCTGATTGCTAACTTACAAATGCATTTCCGTTGCAGAAGAAAACTAAAACACTTCCTCTTACTGAAAGGCTTTGAGAGCTTTTCCCAAGATGTTTGTTTTAATGGGCCAGACTGACCCTGCAGTAGTGCATACGGTATCTGTTTATGCCCATTGTTTGAGAGTGAGAGAGATGTTGCTCAATAAAGCAGTGTTTTTCTCTCTCCCCAGAGTCTCTGCAGAGCTGGAGTTTCAGTCTGCTGCTCTTCCTTGCTGTATGATCTATGTGGAGATGACAAGAACAAACATAGAGGGTGAGAAACAGAGAAACAGAAGATGGCAGTGGTGTCTTTCCCATTTATATCAGCAGACAGGGCGTTTGAGAGACGGCACACATCATGTGTTCGTGTTCAGTAAAGCGTTTTGTGAATGAACCGCACACTTCATAGAGTTCTGTATCTGCCCCATAAGCACAACATCAAACATCAAAAATTGATAAGCTAGTGTCACAAAACTGACATATGTATCTAGCATAAGTAATGTAATGTCACTAATTTTAATTAGTCACTCCCCAACAGTCTAATACCACATTCTAAAAGTTCTCTATTATCAGTGTTTCCAAGAGAAGTGTCACAAGGTCACAAGGTTACAGTTCTTGATAATTTCACAATCTTTGCACTAGGAAGGCCATGCTTAACCCCTCTCTCTTTTGCTCATTTATTTATTCTCTTACTGTATGCAATACAGTGAGGCTTCAACTATAATCCTTATCCTGCAATGCAGACACTGCACATCTCTGCTGCAACACTAGAACTTACTGGAAAACCACAACTTCACCCGGTTTGCACCCGCCCCGCCTCCAAGATCATTTCCATTCCCTGAACTAATCTCAGAGGACACATAAAGAGCTTTTTCTCCCTCTATTAAAAGTATGTGTGTTTGAGAGTGTGTAAATGCAAAGCATGCATGTGCCACAGAAAGAGACAAATTAAGGAGTATTTTAAAAAGAAAATATTTTCCCAAATATTACAATTCTGTCATCGGTTACTAACACATTGGGTCTTTTCAAACCCATATGACTTCCTCTCTTCTCTGGAGCACATAACATGTTTTTGTTAACCTTTTAAAATGTTAAAGAATGTTGATATTTTCCAGACAATTAATGCAGTTGGTGACCAGTATCTGTCAAGCTCCAAAAAAGACAAAAAAAAAGTACTATAAAAGAAGTCTATATAGCTTGTGCTCTAAGCCATATGATAGGTTTGTTTAAGGAACGGGCAAGACTTTCATTTATTTAATAATTTACATTTACATAGTCTTCAAAGACATTTTTAAGAAATGCAAACATTACTAAAATATATGAACAATGGTGCCTAGTTTGTTAATGATAGTTTATGATCCATGTGAAATAAGCAGCATTATATAAAAGGAGTCCTTATGAAGGATTTCTGTTTTCTTTTTGTTTCTTCTCTTTTGCAGCATTCCTTGTAATGCAGCAAAATACTAAATGATTGCAAACAGATGGAATCACCTTTATTCGATTTACTCCAATCTCTGTTGTAATAGTTTTAGGGCACAAAAATGACTGGCCATGCCAAGGGTGCACTTGCTGGCCACCTGGAATTGTGGAGTACATGTTGACATTATATAGATGGGCATTGATGGCACTCTCCTTATGAAGACCATTAGATCTCCCTCATGTTTAATGTACATGTTGTACAGGAGCAAATAGGGGTGATTGTCAGTTCAAATAAAATATACACACATTGCTTGATGTGCCCTTCATTGTGCATGGATAGGTGAAGGTAAAGCTAAATATTGATTAAGCTTAAAAGTTAATTTACTGTATATGAAATACAATTTTATTTATAATTTAAAATGTATACAGTATATTTAAATGTATAATTTAACAAAAAAAAAATTATAATCATGATTATTTTAAATTATTTTATTTAACATTTTGCTGTTATTTTATTATAATTTTTAAGAGCTTTTTTGTTATATATATATATATATATATATATATATATATATATATATATATATATATATATATATATATATATAAATTATTATTATTATTATTTTTTTTTTTTTTTTTTTTTTATTTTGGGTCTCAACAGCACCAGTTTCGTTCAGTTTTATTAAATGGAATGAGCAGCCAAGGATATTCTTAAAAATTTACAGTTTGTGTTCCATGTCAGAAAAAAAGTAAAACGGGTTTGCAATGACACCAATGTCAGTAAATAATTTTTGGAGGGCTGAACTGCCCTGCAAAAAAGACGAGCATAACCAGCATGTAGTTCCTGATTTATGCTGGCTAGTGGGGGTTTAGTGCAGGTCTAGCTGATGGAGCCTGGCAGGGACCAGCACCCAAAACACGACATAAGCTGCTGACCAGCAATGCTAGTGTTTTCAATAGGTGTTCCTTTGACAAAACAGAATTTTCTTAATTTGACTACAACCTCTCTTTCTATTTCCCAACAATCTTTGCTTTATCTATGAAGCACTGTCAATTTTACCACCATCTTTTAAGACTGCACAAGTTTAGACATGCTGTCTCGGTTTGATTGCATCTCTGTGGTCGCTTGCAGCAAAATACTCAACCAGAATCAGCTCAATAAAAACAGCTTTTGTGACGCACACATCTGCTGCCAAATCTGGTGAAACTACATGTACACAGTGGGGAAGATCTTTGTCTAACACATGAAGAACACAAATCTTGAAGGAAAATTCTGTTGCCATTTACTCACCCCCATGTTGTTCCAAACCAGTCTTTCTGGTTGAACACAAAAGGGGACTTTTTGAAGATGATCCTGGCGACATTTTCCATATAGTGAAAATGAATGAGGACGGGGTCTGTCAAGGTCCAAAATGACCAAAAAGGCACCATTAAGCATCTTAAATAGGATGCAGGCATACTATCCAAGTCTTTGTAAGTCGCAAGATGGCTTTGTGCTGATGCACAGACATTAATATATGTTACATGCTGTTAGCAAATCACTCAGGCCAGTTTTGTGAACTGGGTCAACCGATTAATTGAAAAGATCTGTAACTTTAGAGGGACTATAACTTGAAGCCTATTTATTTACATCATGTACAGTAAGTGTTGAAACTGGAGAAAGAAGATATATGAATCTTTCCATGTTCTGGGAACATATAAATGAAACGTACATATAACCTACATATAAAAAAGGTATTTTTAGACTCTGTTTTTAGACTTTTATAACAGTGTCAGACTTGAGAATGAAATATCCCACTGTGCACTCTCTATACGAGTTCTCTTGTTAAACTGTAAACATTGTCATTACATTTGTGAACTCTGTAAAGTTTGTTCCAAAAGATGACATCCCACTAAGCATCCCAGTATTTTTATACAGACTGAGTGAAGTGTTGTGCAACGCCATCAGTTTTAAGGTTTTAAATGTGGTTTTCCCACAGAGCAAAGGCATAATGTCATAGTGGTCTAATGATGGTCAGATATTTTCATCATGGTCACCCTGTGTTATTGTGGATGCATTGAGAAGTTGGAAACCATAGTTGCACATTGAAAATTGTTCCTGCAGCGTATGTTTTGAGCTGTTGTAAAAACAAACCAAAAGGAAAGAACTATAGCTTGACCAGCAATTACATCCTTGGACAAATCAGAAAATTTAGAGACATTTGAGAAACGAATCATCAGAACCAAAATCTTGTCTCAAAATATGTAACTTTAAACCTAGTTGCAGTTAATTATATTCTTCCCAAATGAAAGGTTCTAAGTCTATTTCTTATGATCTTATGATAAGTTAAAAATACATTTAAGAAGTTAAAAAGGGGAAAAAAACCCCAATAAAATTAATATATAAAAATGGGTCCCACTGAATGTGCTTGTTTCATGTTTGAAGCCGTGTCTATCTATCTATCTATCTATCTATCTATCTATCTATCTATCTATCTATCTATCTATCTATCTATCTATCTATCTATCTATCTATATATATATATATATATACACACACACACACACACTAACATTATTATAATATTCAATTTTGTATATTAATATATTAAAGAATATTTACAAATTTTTAACAATAATAATGCTTTGCTGTGCCATTATATATACTATACAGTATATACTAGACTATATATAGAGAGAGACTGGTACACTTCACAAAATATATGGCATCTTGAGGAAGGAAAATTATGTGGATATATTGAAGCAACATCTCAAGGCATCAGCCAGGAAGTTGCAAATGGGTCTTCCAAATGGACAATGAGCCCAAGCATACCTCCAAGGTTTTGTCAAAATGGCTTAAAGACAACAAAGTCAAGGTATTGGAGTGGTTATCACAAAGCCCTGATCTCAGTGTGATTTTTCAGTACTAAATAAGCATGTGCGAGCAAGGAGGCCTACAAACCTCACAGTTACACCAGTTCTGTCTGGACGAATGGATCAAAATTCCAGCAACTTATTGTGAGAAGCTTGTGGAAGTCTACACAAAATATTTGACCCAAGTTAAACAATTTAAAGGCAATGCTACCAAATACTAATAAAGTGTATGTAAACTTCTTACCCACTGAGAATTTGATGTAAGTAAATAAAATAAATAATTCTCTCTACTATTATTCTGACATTTCACATTCTTAAAATAAAGTAGTGATCCTAACTGACCTAAGACAGGGAATGTTTTCTACTATTAAATGTCAGGAATTGTGAAAAACTGAGTTTAAATGTATTTGGCTAAACTTCTGACTTCAACTGTATATTAACAATAATTTAAATTGTACTATTGCCAGTGACTAAAATATACTTTAATATAATAATTAGGGCTGTCGATTTAACACCTTAATTCAGTGCAATTAATTTTATTAAAAATAACACGTTAAAAAATTAACGCAATTAATCGCAGTGCCCCCGGATTTTAATAAGGAAGATTCCTGAGAATGCAAGCTTGTAGTACCACCTGTTTACTCCAGAGGGCAGTAAGTGAAATTTCAGCTGTGTGGCAACGCACAGTTTATACAGTGAAGAAAACAACCAGACAGCACAAAACAGACATTTGTTACGGTCTTGCGTTCAAAAGACTTGATGGAGCACAAATACAATCTAAGGGATCTCAAGATGTGTTCTCAGTATTAAACTATATTTAACTTGACACTGTGACCTAAAAATGCTACGTTTATGACGCAACGCACCCGAGACTCTACACAAGCATGTCTGACACTTGTTGAAATTGACGGGTCCTTAAACAAGCCCTCATAATAAATCTCCAACTGATTGACCAATTCACTTGTGAAATTGATTGCTGTGATCTGTATGCGAATGATTGACTTATGATCAATAATATGGTAGTAAACAATACATTGTATTCTAAAGATGCTTTTTGTATTGTCTTATCAATGATGAACTCTTCTGCTACAGGAATGTAATGAATTTAAATTATCTGTATATATATATATATATATATATATATATATATATATATATATATATATATTATATTTAAAGATAACTATGTATAATTATTTCATCATTATATATTGAATTATTGTTATATGAGGGGCTTTCTCAGCAAATATTTGTATATGCGATTAAATGTGATTAATCGTGATTAATTAATCGGGCGATCATGTAATTAATTAGGTTACATTTTTAATCGATTGACAGCCCTAATAATAATAATAATAATAATAATAATAATAATAATAATAATAATAATACTATATATATATATATATAGATATTAAAGTATATTTTACTTACTAGCAATATTAAAATTTAACAATAATTTTCAAGAAACCCCCATTTGCTAAATATACACTTTAACAAGTTTTTCCTTGTCTTGAATTGTTTGGGAGACATCCCACTCGGTATTATCGCATTACATCACATTTCTTTATCATTCTCACTTGTAAAGTGCTCTTTGCAAACATATTTACCATGGTATAAGCAAAATAACATAGTCAAGTCATTTTAATTTGTGTAGTGCTTTTTACAGCATACATTGTTTCAAAGCAGCTTCACAGAAAATCATGCTTTAACAGCATATTGTTGTCAGACCTGTTCTTCAAGTGTTTACATGAAAGTCAGAAATATCGGTAAAGTCATTTTCAAAAACCAATGAGAGGGAAACCCAGAGGCTACATGAAATTGCCATTAATATTTCATATTGCTAATTACATAATAAATTACAGAGGATGCAATTGCAAAAAGCATTATAACATATTGAGTATGCCATTACAGCAGGAGATGTGTATGTTATGAATTTGATTGGAACTTTGTTTAGGAAGCATATTGATTCAGTAATGAAATGTGCAGATGTTCTCTATCTTCCTGTCTCTCTCTGTCTCATTCTTCCTCTGTTTGCCATTTGTTTAGGAAGTTTGCAGATCTAGAAGTTTCAAAAGTTTATGAATTGCTTTTGCATTAGAACTGAGCAGAGTTTAAAATGAGACTGTGGCACCTGTCTGAAAGCTTGATGCCTTGTTGTTCAACTGCATGCTGGGACACACAGAGTTTTGAGACATTTGGATGAAATGCATCATAAATAGAGCATTGGTGCTGGTCATTATCTAATACTCTAAAAATATGTTTACTGTCCAACTGTGTTCTAAATAGCCATCAGCACACACTGTTTCATGGTATCAAAGGCATAATAATTCAAAGACATCAGTACCACCAATTGTGGAGTAAATAACAGTAGAAACAATGAACTATAATTTTACAGTACTTACTAATCATGTTTAATATTTAAAATTTGTTTTAAAATTAATAATGTTTCAAAATTTTAGCATAAAATATACAGTAAATATTTTTTTACATTGAGAATTGTACATTATGTAATGCATTATGAAATAACATGAATTAACACTGAACTATTGTATTTTTATATATTAAAATTAACCATAATGTTAATTTATAAAAATACAATAGTTCGGTGTTAATTCATGTTATTTCATAATTACTAAATGCTGTTAAATAATATTGTTAATTATGACACCTAATGCATTTATTTTTACCAGTTTGTAACACATTTCAGCACTGATTGTATTGTGAAATTGGCATGTTGCAAAAAGGCTGATTGTATGTGATAACTCCAACTTCAATGCAGTATAATTTTTTTTTTTCTTTACAAATATTATGAGCATAATAGTTTGAGTTGAACTTGAATACAATTTTTTTTGTATTTTATATGCTCCCTTTGGCTTTTATATTTTTGAGCCGGGATGTCCTCCACAAGTTTGTGCAAAATCTGATTATCATGTTATGATCATGCTTCAATAAAAGCAAAGAAATTTAACAGGGTTAATATAAAAAATTTGCTTACATTTGTTTGGTGACTTAAAAAATTTGCAGAATCTTAACATAGCTTTTCATTGTTTTTGTTTTTTTTTTCTCCCAAAATTTTAAAGCTTTAAAATTGTAGATGGCTAAAAAAAAATTATCCCAGCGTAGAGCGAAGGAGGGTGGGGCCAGGCTGGAACGATACACGCCCGGTCCCCAATCAGCCTGATGGGGTGCGTGAGGGATAACGGTAGCCGGTGATGACAGTTAGAGAGAGAGAGAAATACAGGCAGCTGCCCTGTATGTGTTTATGTTTGTGACCAAGTTTATCATTAAAATATTATTTATATTGTCAAGCCGGTTCTCTCTCTGTTGTCTGGCGGTGGCGTGGCCATTTATATGCCGCTCTCCCCATGCTCACTGGAATTAGAGACAGGTGTTAGACATAATTTAGCTCAGGTGTAAGCGCCCTTACACATTTTCTGGCGGCAGATTGGGACACTCCTCCACCCCTGGAAGCGACTCCATCACACCAGGCTGTCGGGGAGTCCCGTCCCTCCTCACCTCGCGGACTCTGCGACTGGCATCCCTCCTGCCTCCCTTGTTGCGGCACCAATGTAAGGGGGGGTACAAGGGAAAGGAGGCAGCGAGAACTGTCTTGAAAATATAAATAAAGTTTAATGATAATCTTGAACACAAATATAAACACATACAGGGCAGCTGCCCGTAATCCCCTCTCTCTCTCGAACTGTTGTCTCCAGCTGCCCTTATCCCTCGCACGCCCCATCAGGCTGAACGTTCCAGCCCGGCCCCGCCCTTCTTTGCTCTACACCTAGATTATCAGTTACCTCTAATTTTTGTACCCCTCTGTATATTAGATACAAAACCAAACTGCACTGCACAATAAGTATTGATACTAATTTTACATGCGGAAAGGTTAGCAATCATAACAAAATTCATGCACATACAATTCTAAAAGTACAGTGCAATAAACAGCCTGTTTAATCCTAAGGGTCAGAGTGAGGCCTCAAATGGACATGTCAAGATACTTTACAACATCTTTTAGTTCAAGAAACCTTGGCTAACATTGAAGTGGAGTAAAAAAAACAAAACAAAAAGCTTCTCAGAGATGCAGCGGATGTAGACTCTCTGCACAACTGAATGAAGTTATCAAAACAGGTTTAGTGTAACATTGCAAGTACCTTGAGTCTGTGGGTTATTTTTGACATTAACAATAAACGAGATGTGTTTGAGCAGTGCAGAGGAACAAACAGATAAGGACTAAGGTGAAAGAAAACAACAATGGCAGTTTAAAACAGATCAGTGCACACAGAGCTCTATCATGCTGTTGTTTTTGTAGAACTGAAATATGGCAGTCAGTCTGGCCACGTTTCTGCTTTTGCTTTCAATTCTGTTCAGTAAAAGGTCAGTCTTATTAGTTGCCTGGACTCAACAGCCTTTTTTTCAGCCAGCAAGGGCAGACAATCGCCAGGGAGATTTTTGTTTAATTATCTTAGCATTACAATCAAAGAAGTGAAGCATAAATACATAGAGACCTGGGGGATGTCTTTCTTTTTCATTTTTAATCAGCACAGAAAAATAATTTAGTATGTGATGCCACTAAATAAAGTATTAATGGGGTTTCTGTTGGAGAGTGTAGGGTTCATGTAGGTGAGATTTATCAACCGATAACTTTTAATGATTGCTCATCAGAATGTTAAATTGAAAAAGCTCATAGATCACATCTGATTAACCACAACTCAAGATGTCTGGAGTTCTTTGTATATGGAATGTTCTTGGATAGATATTTGATCAATGTTTTATCCGCTGGATGATCCAAAAACACTTTAAACTGCAGTACAGCCCATTGAAGAGACTGTACGTCTATTCCTCACAACCTCATTGTCATTCCTATTAAAAATAAAAGATGGTGCTAGTATGAATTTTGAGTTTTCTGAAATCTGTTTAACAACAGATTCTTTTTTAAATTCCATTTGGTGACCCAAGTGGCAGAAATCTACACTTCAGCTTTAAATTTAGTTTCTCTCAGTCTTAAGCATAAATTTGTGGCCAGCAAGTGAAATGGAGAGAATTTGCAGTGCATTTAAAGACATTTGGAAAAAGAAGTTCTGATCACAGTGCTGCATATCTGTCAACACTCCCATTTTTCCAGGGAGTTTCCCGTATTTCACAACCATCTCACGCCCCCCCTCCTGTTTTGTTATTTCTCCCGGGAAACTCACATAATTTGTATGGCCCAAACCTCGTTATATGAATAAATCACATCAACATATTATTCCAAGGTTGTCCAGTTGCCAGATCTTGTATGAAACGCATCCAACTCACACAATCGACACATCATTCAAATTTCAACCCATTTGTGACCTCAACCTGGCAACCTACAACCCAGTTGCACTGTTGATATCTGCGCAGGTAGTAGACGTGGGAAGTTGAATCAAGCATCACTGGTAGATGGCAGGAGAAGACTCAGGTGGTGCTCTGGCGAAAAAACTAAATATACATGTAAATTAAAAACAGCTGGACGGAATAATTTAATTTCATATCTCGAAGCCATATCGACAATGCCCATGCCTTTTGCAAAGTGTGTCCCACTGATTTTAATATCAGACACGGTGGTAAAAATGACTTTACTCAGCACATTAAATCACAACGGCACAATTTGTATGTATTTAGCCTGCCTCTGCCATCCAGCCCCCCCAAACACCCCACTCAGAGTTCTCCCGGATTTTGGTACCCATATGTTGGCAGGTATGCAGTGCTGGGACTGATCAAGTGAGATGAAGTTTGCATCAAATAAATGGAACCCCCCTCCTAACGCAAGACCAAAGCAGCCCTTCCGTGTACACTCAAATCGACCCCAAACCAATCCCACCAACCCTCGCTCTTCTCTCTCAACCTTTAGAGCACTACTGATGAAAGACTTACTTGAGTAGATGCAAATTCATTTAGAGAAGCAGCCATCAGGAGCTTTCATCAAAGTAGGGTCATGGACAGGTGCCAACGATGGTGGATCATGGGGGAGAGATTAGAGACGAAGGAGAACGAGAAATTCTCCCATGTGTTTTGTTGTCCAATATCAATTATGATCATAACCGGAGCTCTATAAATGCTGCATAATACTATACTGTATGTGGGCTCTGTAATAACCTTAATGTTCTGCCTGTACACTGTTACAATTGGCACACTGTTGCCATGGCTTCTCCTGTACTCTTATTTTGTGTTATTATCAGTTATTATTATCCTGTACCGTTATTTTGTGAATCGTTTTGTGCCTCATAATTGTTTTAGTTTTTAAATTTAACAGAAAAGCATATTAAAGTCTGTTTAATGCATGTGTAGATTTAAAGATAGATGGTTTGATGATTTTGCTTTGGTGTTTGTGATGTCAGGGAAACATGTCCCTCCCAGTGTTCGCATGAACCCTACGCCTCTTATCTAATGGCATGCTCCATTGTGACAACATACCCCATATAGCGTGGCAATTGACCTTGCTATTGGGGCATTTTATCACAAAAGTTTAATGTGCGTTCAATGAAATCTATTTTCCTGGCCAATAATGGTGAAAGTGTTTAAACACTTGTTTTGTAGCCATGACTTTAAGGTATGCGACTATGCATAAACTGAAGGTCAATAATAAAAATACCCTGAAAAGTATCTAAATTTGTATTTAATGGAAAAGTAAAATAATTTGTGTTTGGAATGACACAAGGGTGAGCAAAATAATGACAGATGTTTCATTTTTGGGGTGAAGTTTGCATTTGTGGCATAATGTTGATTACCACAAATATACATTTCAACTCATTCCTCTTTCAATTGAAGTGAATGTGGCCGATTTTTGGAGGGTTTAAACAAAGAAGCTTATAATTGTATAAAATCACTTGCATTAATTCTTCTGTTAAAGCTTGTATATTATATGAACTGTAAAGCTATTTAAATGTAAATTGTTTAACAGTCATTTAAAGGGTTTTAGGGTTTGTTGACATTTCATCATCGTGGTAACGAAGTTGTATAACTCTGGACCCCACTCGCCCAGCCCTTAACATATTTGAAAGTAGTTAGCTACACTTCACTACATACTGTTCCACTTAAATGCAAGTATAATCTTAACCTTCAATGCAAATTTTCTACGTTTTTGATTAAATTAACGACTCTCAGGCATATGGCTCACAAACTTTGAGATCAGTGGTGGGGGTTGGGGGGGTGGGGGGGGGGGGTGTGGGTATGCATTCAGAAGTAATTTGTCTACAGGTTGAACCAACTAATGAGCCATTCCTTCTCCCCACTTCTTCATATAATCATAATAGCTCAGAAACGCTGCAGGGAATCACTGGTCTTTTTTCTGCCTGCTATATCTAGTCTTAAAAGAAGGAAATGGAAGCAACCTCCCCCTCACAACTAATCTTTTCACTTCCTGCCTTCTCCAAAGTGCATTGACATAGCACTCGTTCTGCAGACTTCAATACATCATGTTTCACAAAGACAAGCAGTGACAGTGATGCAGGCGGAATTAGCGCTCTAGGCAGCTATAAATACCTTGACGTTTGCTTAAAGGATCATGATGTACACTATCTCGGTGTCTTGCACATTTCCTATATCTGGTCTTTTCAGACTTGACTGCAAGTCTAATGGTGTGGAGTTATTTTCCTCTTAATTGAATCCTATTGTGGACTCAAATGCTCACTCAAAATTCTATCTCTGCTGAAGTGCTGATTCACATATTTCAGGGCTGTGCTGTCCATCAACAAAAAAGAATGACTGAATAAAAATAAGAATAAAAACCCTGTTAACATTTGTGTATTTCTATAAGCATTCTGAGAAGAAATGCTGCTTCATTATCAAGGTCGGAAACCTCGAATTGACTCTCTAAATGGACATTCTCGAAGTAGCAAGTTGAAGTTTCTTGAAAGTCTGAAAGTAAAAGCCAATGCATATGATGTTTTACAGCTGGAATTAGCATTTGTGTTGGGGTGGTGCAATAAAAAGTCATCAGGCAAGACAGATTGCTGTCCAGGTGCAACACGTTCAAATAAATTATTTAAACAAATAGTTTAATTCTTTTGACTGCTATCTGTGTTGCATTATTTTTATATTATTTTTGCATTATCTTTTTAGGAGTGTCTATTTGCAACTCAGTGAAAATGGCAACTGCCACACTTTGCAGCTATTTGCACCCCAATAGTCTGGTGGATTCACAGAAATATTATATTTTATAAATCTTATGCACACATGAACCACCATAATTTTAACAAATGCTTCCCCTCCAGATAATCACACTTTTCCGGTCTCTGCCAATCTAAATCCTCCTGAGATCTCCTTGATGAATCCTTATCTCACCTTGTGCCGTGGTCCAGCAGAAGCTTGATGGGAGGTGATCTGGTTTTCTATTGATCCTGGAGGGAAAGAGGTCAACTTTTAAATAAACAAATAAAACCCCAACTGTGTCTTTGTATTATAAGCAACTGTGTCTCACTTTTAAGTGCTGTAGTACATAAATAGAAGGCTTAAAGATTGTGTAAGAAAGTTTTCTTTTACATTTTTGATGAAGTGAAATCTTTTAAGGGCCTCTAGGGTGCATGTATTATCCAGTCATCTCATCCCAGGACGTTAAGCACATTGACGATATATCATCTTTAATGCACAAATGTGTAGTTTGTCTTCATGTTTCTGTGGTAGAAACTCAGAGGACCAGTCTAGACTTCACAGAATACTATGTCCTTCACTAACCCATGTGTCATAAAGTATATCACTGAACAAAAACAGTGAGAGAGAGAGAGAGAGAGAGAGAGGGAGAGGGAGAGAGAGAGATGGAAAGATTTCTCAAGAAGTCTCAACCTCAACCTTTTTCAATGCTGGGCACTTTTAGCACTGTGGACTTAAAGTAAAATATTGTTAAAACATTTCTCACACTGTATGTACATGGATCAAATTGTGTTCCGAAAAGTCATGAAAATTCCCACCACAGTCTCAATTCTGTATTGTATATAATGGGATTTTGTGGTGGAAATCACGCTGATGGAAATATTTTTTTTCAATATAACTGCTTTGTTTCGGAATGTTAATTTCAAAGCTAAAATATTATGTATCCTAAATACACACAGTATGAATGAGCATGGACATGGAGGTCCCATTTGAGACCCATTTAAACTCTGCTGGAATGATTTTCAAAGTATTATTTTTCCAATAATATATTTAAAAAGTTTAAACTAAGACAGTATCGGGTAAAAACACTATATTGGGTAGGCCTATTAAATAATTACATCATAATACAAAACTTTACATTTACTGTATTCGTATTTAAATACAAATAAGGATCTGATCAAATCTTGATTAATTAAGTCTTCTCTACTTTAAAATATACAAACAGAAAAACCGTGACCATTTGAAAGTCTTCAATGGCATAAAAATGGATGGTAAACCAAATTTCCGTTTGCCCATATAGATCCTATGAAAGTACCATACAGTACAACAACATGGCCATGCCAGCGTGGGACCCACATTACTTAACCAATATGAGACCCGCATAATATGCCCAGTTTCAGCCCATGACCACTCGGAACCCATGCAGCCTGGATGTAAACCACATGGGGCCCAGACATACATGTTGGCTAGGAAACAGAACAATTATTCATTCTTAGGTTCCAAGAGCTATATTCCTACAAACAACTGGGTTTATTTACTTCAGTTTAAAAGACTATCTTATGCCAGATATTAGATCCACTTATTCTGTTGTTTCATGACACACAGATAAGTCAACAGCCACTGTTGCTCTTTCGTTCTACACTGATAACGATTGAGAGTGTTTTAAAAAAGAAAGAAAAACAATAGAATTTACATTCATGAAATTCATTGCTCTTGTGTTTAATTGTTGACTCATTATGTTAAACAAGGGCTGTGGAATCCTATTGAACTTGCCTATTCAGAGGACTCCAAACTGAATAATGCCTGTTTTAATGAGGGAAATAACTCGCCTCGCAATCGTATATGCTTCTGGGTATTGGCACGATGCCTCCACTCTGACTAATGACATCTACAGGGGTTTAACTCTTCAGGTGTCTCGTATAGGTATTGTATATGAAAGGAAGACTGCGTAACAGGCTAGAGAATTGGGCTTCAATATGCTTGGAGGCTCAAACTAGCATGGTCTTGAATTCATTATTGACTCCAGATTTGTTTGTGAACTGCCTGTAAATGAATGAAACGAATCTCTTGTAAATTAGTGAGCTGTGAATAAACTGAATATACTCAGTTACTCATCCTCATATTGTTTCAAACATGCTTGCTGTTGTTTGTCCTACAAATGGGTGAATGACATGATTGTTATGTTCTATGTTAGTGTTAATGTTCATGGACTGTAATACTGATTTAGTCCGCAAGAGGCTTTGAGAGAGAAGGGTCTGGATGGGAATAAGGAGTGGAGAAGAAAAAGAAATAAAAAGAAAGTTTGATGATGACAGACAGAATTTGTATGTATTGCAAATACATTTGCGAGATTCTACAATCTCAGGGTAGAGTCAGTTTTGTCCCGTGTTTTCTCAGGTCCAAGCCAGTAGAACTCGGTAACACTCAGACGGACTGGCCAGGTGGATTGCTTGCACCTAGCACCTTTTCCCTCGGTTGAGGTAATACCGTGCGCTTTTTCTCCCAGGAGATCCCACTCACTTGGCTTCCTGGATGACACCTCCCTAGCCCACTGGGTCAGCAATTCGGTGGAGGAATTCGCCGACCCAAATTCACTGCGGGTACTCAAATCTACCCTGTACTGGAATAGGTGCTCCACAGGTTAGGGCTCCTATGTGGACTTCCCCCCCGTGTATATTTTCTGCAGTACAGTCCTCTTACAAGTGGACCCGCGTCTCCCTTGGGCAGTTCCCACTGCCCCCCGGTCGCCATGTCTGTAGCAACTGCACCTTCTGAAGAGGCGGGATCTACCACCGCGCCACTTCCCACATGTGACCTAAAAGCCCATGTGGTGTATTCACCACTCTTACCTCCCCCACTCTGGGCAGGTGTGGTCTCCACAGGGTCTTTTCCCCCTGAAAGAATAGGAAACTGGGTAAGGTCCCCTTCCCTGGTGTGTGTAAGTGCCCCAGCCATTGACTCTATGCGAGAAACATAGAGAGAAAAGAGGCTCGGCCCGTTCCCAATTTGGCAATCATCGCCTTGTTCCCCTGTGTAGGGTGACTATAAGGATTCTGACGACTTTGTGGGGCTTTGGGAAGGGGTACGTGCAGTCTGATACAGCTTGTCGTTTTGGCACGTCAAGTACCTGCCTGCTCCTGTGTCCTGATTTAAATTGGACCCCTGGTGTCGCTTCTTCGACACAACGTCGAAGTGAGCGACAGACGGGGATCGTCTAGGTTACGGATGCAACCTCCATTCCCTGATGGAGGGAACGAGACATTGTGTCCTCCCGGCCACGTCGATGAGCCTCTTTTGTGGCCGGACCATTTCCGGCCCCTCAGAAAAATCCTGAATGAAACAAATGCATTTCTCCGCCTATATACCCATATGTCCAGGGGCGGGACATGCAAATTCTGTCTGCCAACTTCTCATTGGCCTTTTTTCATAGATTAGAGGTATATTCAGCGCTCAAGAGAGACCCCTAGTGTTGCTTCTTTGACACAACGTCTCGTTCCCTCCATCAGGGAACGGAGGTTACATACGTAACCTAGACGTTAATTAATTTAAAAAAAGTAAGAAGTTAAACAATGAGGTTTTTATTTAATATCAGGGTTGGGAGGGTTACTAAAGATTACAGAATACATGCTGTAAAATGTAATTTGTAACATATTCCGTTAGATTACACAAGGTCAGTAACGTATTCTAAATACACTGGATTACTTCTTCAGCACTGGTAGAATTTTTTCCATTTTTTTTTACTATAAAAACTCTGCCAATACAGTAAGACAAAATACACATGTTAAAAATGCATTCTCTGAAAAACCTAAATATCTTATGCAGTGTTGTTTCTAAAACAAGATAAATCAAACTGATCTTGTTTTAAGGACTTTTAGATATCAAAAGTCTTACTAAAAAAATAAATTATGATCTAACATGGATTTTCTTGATAAAAAAATATGAAAATATGTCTGGTAACATGTGCATGTAAAATGTCTAGAAATAGCATTTTAGCTTAGCGTAAAACTGACAAATTACACACGGTTTATTTCTATTTCTTCTGCTCCAAACTTACTTCAAACGTACTTCTCTGTCTGCTCGTATGAATGTAACACATCATAAGAAAGTGTTTCACCGCTGTTCAAATACACTTTGGATCGCATACTTTTTCCATCTGAAGGGACTAAATATTAAATGAAACACATGACAATAAAATGCAAAGTAATCTCTTCAGTTAGAAAAATACTTTTTTAATGTAACTGTATTCAAATGACCAATTATTTAGTGGAATACAGTTACTTATATTTTGTATTTTAAATATGTAATCCCGTTACATGTTTTCCGTTACACCCCAACCCTGTTTATTATTAATATTTCATTTTGATGTTACCAATTTACAGGTAGCCATAACATTGTCATGTGACCCAAAAACTCCCATAACGACCATAAAATTAAATTATTATTATCTACATTTTTTGTACCATATTATGAAAAAAAGCATATTTTGTTCAGGTCAAATAGACCAACCTTAAAAAAAAACTTGATATTTGTGACACAAAAATGTATTAATTATATATATATATATATATACACTTTGTAAACTGAGCATGAATAAGATTTCAGATCCTTTGTGGATGGGAAAATTTTCAGTGAATTCTTGCATAAAGCTACTGAATGATCTCATAAGACTTCGACTATTTTTATGGTGTTTTTTATCCTTTTGTTCGAGCTAGACAGATTGTTATTTTGTATTTTACAGGAAACAGCATATGGGTGGCTGTAAAACTGAATGAGGGTAAACTATGACTTTTTAATTATTATTATTTGGGTGAACTATTCAGAACATAGTAAAACTAAGTAATCTAATATAAAAGAAAAGTCTCCCAAACAGAGTAAAGGTTAACTGATTATTATAATCTGTTTCATTTTACAATTGATGTTTCATATGATTTTGATGCACTGTCAATGCCCACAGTCCAGAGAGAACGAGAGACAGAAAGCCAGTTTACACACAATGTGCATCTGTCACGCTCTCATGAGTGTGTGTTCATGAATAAGTCATGTTGATTAAAGAGGGAGTTAGACCGGGAAGGAAGTTATGCATTCTATAAAACAGATCTGCTTCATTGGGAATGGACTGAGGAGCTAAACTGGCAGTCGAACCGTCCTACAGAGGAATTCCAAACTGGTTATGGTGGCAAATTAGCAAAGCAAATCGAGTGTCTTGAATACCATGAGAAAGATTAGGAATAAATTGTTATGGTTACTGTTACTTAACGTGACTAAATGCCACATGACAGCAGTCACTGAGGGACACATATCCAAATTAGGGTGTTGTTTTGTGTAAACAATAAAATGTTGGAGCTGTGACCTAGTAGTTAACATACATGCATGTAGAGCCAAATCATCATTTTCTCATTCTCATTGTTCCAAACCAATATGACTTTCTATCTTCAGTGGAACACAAATTAATTTATTTTGCAGACAATATTTTTTTGTTTTTTTCCTTACATTGAAAAGAAATGGGGACTGAGGCTGTTGCGCATGCTTTAAAAAGGTCTACTTTAAAAATAAGAAGTGTATTTTATGTAAAATATAATAATATAATATCATATTTTATACATAAGGTAACAAAGTCATACAACCCCAATTCTGAAAAAGTTGGGACAGTATGAAAAATGCCAATAAAACAAAAAGGAGTGATTTGTAAATTATATTCACCCTTTGCTATATTTAAAACTACAACTACACATTATATGATGTTTTCCTTGTGAATTTCAATGTTTTTTGAAAATGTACAGTACTTTCAAATCAGATGATAGCAACACTCTCCAAAAAAGTTGGGACAGTCGAGTGTTTACCACTGTGAAATATCATAATTTCTTCTAATAACACTTATTAAGCATTTGGGCACTGAAGACACAAGTTTGTTAAGTTTAGAAAGTGGAATTTTCCCCCAATCATCCATTATGTTGGTCTTTAGCTGAACAATTGTACAGGGTCTTCATTGCTGGATGGTGTGCTTCATAATGTGCCACACATTCTCAATTGGAGACAGATCAGGACTGCAGACAGGCCAAATTAGCACCCGCACTCTCTGCTTACACAGCCATGCACTTGAAATCCGGGCAGTATGTGGTATGAAGTTGTCTTGCTGTAAAATACAGGGACATCCCCGTGCTGGATGGCAGTATATTTTGCTCCAAAATGTTTACATATCTGTCTGCATTCATGGTGTTCTCACATATGTGTGAATTACCCATGCCCAGGGCTGGACTGGGAAGAGAAATTAGCTGGGATTTTACATGGCAACTGGCACCATTTTGTGGTCCGTTCTGCATAAAGGTGGCAGCTCATTTGAGCTTATTCGGCACGTTTCGCGGCTGACCCACCAGCCTGCTCAGTTCTCCTGATAGACAGTCCGCCTCTGATCGGCCCTAAAGTGCGTCGGCCCACCAGGAAAATGCCCGGTATGCCAGATTACCAGTCCAGCCTATGCCATGAGCACTGACACCCCCCTGGCCCATACAGACACTGGCTTTTTGAATTGACTTTGATAACAGCTTGGATGGCCCTTTTCCTCTTTGGTCATGACGGTTTTGTTTTTCAGCTTTTTGAAATGTGGACTCTTCCGACCAAAAAACACAGTTCCACTGTTCTACTTTCCATCTATGATGAGACCGAGCCCAGAGAAGGCAGCAGCGCTTCTGGACAGTGTTGATGTCGGGCTTCTGCTTTGCATAGGAAAGTATCAATTTGCATCTGTGGATGCAGTGGTGAATGGTGTTGACTAACAAAGGTTTACTTAACTTATCCCAAGCCCATGTTCATGATATTCATTACAGATTTATGGCATTTTTAAAGACAGTGATGTCTGTACAAATCACTCCTATTTGTTTTTATTTGCATTTTTCATACTGTATCAACTTTTTCAGAATTGGGGTTGTATATTATATAATAATGTGTAATAAAATGTATTTATACAATTAATAATATATCAATATAATGATTTTATATTATGATATATTAATATTGACATTATTAATATATCTGTCTTCCAAGTCTTCTGAGACCTGAAGATTTTCCCCTCCATTGAAGTTCAATACAGGTTGTCTTAATCTGATTATTTGGTCTGCGAGTGTGCTGCTGGGTCTCAGAAATATCTATATTTTTTTCATACCAAAATAAACGAAAATATTACAAATTATTTAAACAGATGTACCACACGAGTTGAATTCTATTACAGGACTCATTTATCATAATTATGCCACTGAAATGCATGGTGAGATTGCATATTTTAAGATGAAAATGTTGATATTTACTTATCCCTCGGGTGAATCTACTTATGGGTGACGTAGTGTGTATTGCTAATTGCTTCACAGTGCATGCTGGAAATTTGGCAACTTTAATGACAAATCTGATTTAAAGACAAGAAACTGTGGAGCTGTTTAAATGTTGTTATTGTTAGCCATTATATTGACACTTTTTGTGTTCTGGATAAAGGCACACATGATTTAATCATCTAATCAATCTTTCCTTTTATATTGATGCATTTGCTTGGTTGTTGTCAGAGTGTAATTTAACAGGGAAAGAACATAGACCCTTAAGATGAAGCAATCAAGGGACAAGACGAATATATAATTTGTTTTGGCTATGATGATGTAGCTTAACCATTTCTTGCCAAGCCAATGAATTACGAGACAATCACTTTTGCCGGTACTCTGAACTCTATTACACTTGCTGATAACAGACAGCCAAGTGAAGTTAATGAGAAGTAAACAGGAAAGAGGAATCTGTCTATAGTGTGTCTTTTGTTTATACAGTATGTCACTGATCCTGCTATTATCCTGACTCTATAGATGGCCTAAACATACTGTGCATTTATGCCTTTAAAATGCAGACAGACTCGCATACAGGTGGGTAGGTTAAAATCTTATATCAAGGAATGAGTAATTTGATTTCATGATAACAACATTTACAATGATAAAGTAAATTTAGATGGCATATTAATTCGGTTTATATATATTAAATAAGCACATTTATTTAGGATAAACAAGAAAAAATTGTGTAACACCATCTTCTTTGTTCATTGATCATTTTTGGATGGTTGCCAAAAGATTTACAGTATAACAAATGAATAATTAAGTCCTCTTGGCTCACAATCAGTTCTGATTAGGCCTTTCTGACATAGTTATCAGTCATTTATGTATTTTTTGGCTAATTAGTTTTTCACTCCATTGGCTCACTGCCACTCTTAGAAAACTGAAATTATTTATGATGTTCCCCAAGTCTCAGTTCTAGATTTGTAGTAAACAACTAAGTAAAATTACTTTCAAGGAGATTACAGCTTCCACAACTATCCCTATGGTAATTAGCACATTTCAATATACCCAATTGATACTTCTGTGGCTATGAAACAGAAACACTCTATGTGTATCAAAAGATAGACAGACAGACAGACAGACAGACAGACAGACAGACAGACAGACAGACAGACAGACAGATAGATAGATAGATAGATAGATAGATAGATAGATAGATAGATAGATAGACAGACAGACAGACAGACAGACAGACAGACAGACAGACAGATGATAGATAGATAGATAGATAGATAGATAGATAGATAGATAGAAATACAGACAGACAGATAGATATATAGATAGATAGATAGACAGGCAGATAGATAGAAATACAGACATACAGACAGACAGACAGACAGACAGATAGATAGATAGATAGGTAGATAGATAGACAGACAGACAGATAGATAGGTAGATAGATAGACAGACAGACAGACAGACAGACAGACAGACAGATAGATAGATAGATTAGACAACTATACATCTAAAGTACTGTTATTTCTGATTGGGATGCCAAGCGTAAAGAAGCGCAAGCCTTCTTACTTCAAGCCTGCTTTAATGACAATCATAATTTAATTCAAACTACTGTGAGAGAGTAAAATAGTTTATTATGAGACAGTTATGTAACGATCAGTGCAGATATTATACATGATGTTAATATTCCGTGCTTTTTTTATCTGTAATGTGACATTTTTTATGAGAATTCACAAGGAGATTTTTAATTTTTTTGTGACAGGAAAAAGAAAAGAGAATGGAATGAGAGAGATCGAAAGAAGACCAGTAATTCTTAACTGGTTTTGCTTCAGGACCCAGTTTTTACATTGGATAACAAGTGGTCACCCAACAGTTGAGAATCACTGATGAAAGAGATCTCAAATGAACAGACGTTATCTAAGGACAGCTGCAGCATCATGGACACTGGCGAGGGTTCCGGGATGGGGGTAGGGGCCCTTGGGGCTGAGAGCGTCTGGTATTACAGCAATAGATGGGCAGCCTTTTCAAGTGCCCTGCTCCAATCAGAGCTTATGTGGTGGTCTGGGTTTATATTACAGCAGAGTGATACTTTATATGAACACACACATATGGCCTCTCCAGGCCATAAGATTCCTACTGGCTCACAGACTGATGAAAAAGAAATTAGGACCCACATCTGAGTACTTTCCATGGTTTTTGGCTGTCCGTTCTGGAAACAATTATTCCATCATGGGATGCAAAATGTCTGTGATGGCGTGAAGATGCGACTCAGGCTTACAGAAACAATTCAAGTCACCTTTGTACAATGAGCATATTTTCAGACAAATGTTCAGACAAAATTGAATTGTGTGATCTTTAACTAAATTAAAGTGCTAAAACTTAATATATCAAAGTTAATTTTTTTACTTACTTTTTAAAGATTACTCGATCCAATTTGGTGGAAATTTGTTGTAAAAAAATAAATAAATCTTGAAATGCTCCGCTAATCCTGAAAATATATTTTGAGTGAATGTTTATGTAAAAAAAAAAAAAATAATTCCTTTGATGTAAACGTACAAATTATTTTTATTTTTTTTACTTTATACTAATTCTTTAAACATATATATTTATACATTTTAAAACATTTAAATATTTAGTGTGAGCTATAAACTAAAGAAAACTACTTAGGGCAAGAATAAGTAAATAAAAAAACCATGAAAACACACACACAACATTTCAATTTTGTAGCAACATTACATACATTTTAATTGACTAATCAGGACAGAACAGTTAGTTCCTGTCCTCAAATCTGATTGGATGAGAGACATTCCATGAGCACTGATGGTCCCACACCATCAGCACTGGGACGCTTCACTGTATGTCTCTTTTAAAAAAATGTTTTTTTACATTACATATGTTAGCCAGCAGGTGGTGGCAAAAGATAAGTTTTGTGGGTAATATGAGCCAGCTAGGTGACACAACAGCGCTACATGATTGCTTGTATTACTACTACACTACTAAAACTAGGAAATAGCTTTAAATGGCTTTAAACCAACAACTTTAGCATTACGGCTCATCACAGATGAGAGACACAACAGACTGATTAATTACACAACTCATGGCATGTATCTCTTACTGGAATTTGCACATTGGAGAGGCCGTGCTGTTTAAAATGGTGAAGGACATTGCGGTTTCTATAGTGAAAGACTCTTGCACACCGTCTGCCGCAAAATAGGGAGAAATACCCCCCCGGATGGCTCTTTTTCCACGGAGAAAGCTGATCTTCAGAAAGCTGCCAGTATCTCTGCTTGGGAGTGGCAACAGGTGATCAAACATGCTCTATTTCTCTCCCTCTCTCTCTCTCTCTCTCTCTCTCTCTCTCTCACACACACACACACACACACACACACACACACACACCCATACACACACACACACACACACACACACACACACACACACACACACACACACACACACACACACTCATGTTGGTGCAGATATCGTTATGAGGACTCTCCATAGTTTTTTAAGCGATTTTAATTATGGAGACACTAGAAATGTCCTCATAAACCACATTTTTAGCAAAATACCCTTGTAATTACAAGTTTGTAACCTAAAAATAATTCCTTGCAACCACTTAAACCTGCACAAATGCGTTTTATGACCGTACTCAGTTTTTCCTAATTTAAATGTACTTGTTCGTTGAACTGTTGTATATAAGCAATATCTCACTCGCAATCGCGCTATATGGCCCTGAAGGAGCACTGCTGTGATTTGGCCACAGGACGAGTGCCATAGGTAATCACAGCAGTGCTGATGTAGGGGTATATCGCATGAGGGGCATATATATGATCTCTCTCTCTCGCTCTCTCTCTCTCTCTCTCTCTCTCTCTCTCTCTCTCTCTATATATATATATATATATGGCACACTTTACAGCATTTCTAGGTGCCTGTGAAGTCCACAAGACTGTAGGGTGTCCCAAGTGTCATTTTTTGGACTACCACTTGACTGCCCTCTATGTGTCATTATATTGATCTTAGCAGAATAACGTTGCAGGAACTTTCCAGTTAAATGATAACAACATGGAGCACACAGTATGGGTGAAAAAGTCACTTGAAAATGAAAAGTGGTTAACTCTGTGTTCCAATATGTCTTTGTCAGGCAGCTTCATTTCCTTCAAATACTCTAGATGACCCTGTCATGAAGATGAATGAATCTTTTCCATTCTCTGACCTCATTTTGTCTTGTACTTGTAAGCTTTCCAGAAAAAGCATGTTGATTTTTACATACATGTGCTGTTTATGTCTCTTTGCAGTGCAATGTGTTTGTGTTGATTGCTGAAAAAGTTTGACAGCAAAGAAACCCGGCTGAAACTGGGTTCAGAGCCAAACTGCTTTCAGTATGTCCACAGAGATTGTCATCTTCAGAAACTTGATGGTTTATCTTAAATCGCATTTCCTCTCATCACAGCAGTATGTGAACGAGCAAACACTCAACAAATACATTTGAGGATAGAAATCTGCCAGCATATAGAAGCAGCTTTACATGGCTTCCAATAGATGGACAGAAAACCCCTTTCTCCTTTTGTATTTTTAGTCTCACTGAGTTGAGGCTGTGGAATCGGGCCCTTCGGAAATCTCCCAGCCTTTGTTTGGTTGGATTGCCAGGAGTTAATCTCAGCGATGATGATTAGGACAGGCACTGTTCTTCTGCGGAATACCAACACGGGAGGGGAGAATGAGGGAAATTTTCCCAAGGAGAGAACTCGTTGCGAATCTCATTCAGAAACGGAAAAGGTCAACAAGAATGCAAATGCATATCTTTCAAAAGATGAAACATTTGCTTGATTAGCTGGATGCAACCGGCTCGACAAATAACGCAAATTAGAAAAGAAAGATATGATTATTCTATGTGCCGTTTCATCTGGGATAATACAGACAGTGATGATGATACAACAGAATCTAATTAAAGGAATAGTTCACCTAATGAAAATTCTGTCATTATTTACTCACCCTAATGTTTTTTTGTTTTTTTTTCAGACCGATCTCATGAAAATATGCGATTGTCAGTTGAGCTACTGTGTGATTTGAATAAGCTTGTAAATGTAGTTGGTAATGCAATGCGCTATGATAATTATTATTATTATTTTTTTTATGTCATAAATTATTTTTGTGTGAGGAACAGGACAAAATTAAATGATGGATAATCTGCCGTTTCACTAGTCATTTGTGTGAAAGGGGATATCAGCCATAGTTTTTGTAACACCTCAAGTGCTCATTTCACCAGAGATAGAGAAGACTTGTTTCTATGAGATCAAGTCAAAATTTTAATCTGTATTCACTGATAAGCTTCCCCTCTACTGCAGCACTTGTTCACAATTACATGTAAATTTCTTTGATATTTGTGATGCCAAAACACCGTTGGCTCTCACATTTGCTGTTAACGAATAGCGAATTAAATTTAAGATCTGCAGTGGATGGGAAGATTTTAATTAATTAAATTTCAGTCTGTTCCTTGCACACATTTAAAGTATGGCTTTGAGTGCGTTATAATCAACACCAAAATTCATTTTGACTACATTTTTGGTGTTTTTTTGGAACTTGATATCCATGGTTACTATAAACTTTAAAAGAGCTCTGTAAAAGTTATTCAAGAAAATTCTCATTTTGTTCTCAACAAATAAATAAGAGCATAAAAGTGTAATTAATTACATAATTATGCAAGGGATTTTAGGCAAAACTTTCCTTTAAAGTCATAACTACATGAAAGATTGATTGTCTTTTAATAAATATTTGAAATGGCAAATGTGCAATGAAGAAAGTACCCCCACTGTCATAAAAAACAACTCTCCATAAATCTACCTTGGTGTATGTAGGTGTGTGTGTGTGATACTCTAGTAATTAGAGGATTAGAGAGCGGATGTGTTTCTGATGAGGCAGGCTTGTTATTCTAATCTTGTTAGCACAGCTGCTGTACCTCTCAGGTCTTTCTTTGTTATTTAGAAATCTGCTGGCTTCCATTACACTTCTCTTGTTGAGCAATCCTGATCTCCTTCCATGTTGCAGACAAAGAGAAACCAGAGCTGATATTTTGATATTTCAGATATGCATGTTTCATTGGTTGACAAGCGTGTCCAATGCATTTATTTGTATGTTTTGATGTTTTACCCAAAGATGCAGAAAATGCAGAGGTTGGGAACAACTGACTGCGTTGCATTTGGCAAATGTGATATGCTTTCCTTCACATGTGACACAGATCTGTTTACTTCTAATTTCTTCCTTTTACAGGAAAAATCACATTGAAACTGAAATTTTCCAATTTGATTTGGGCCAATATGTGTGTATATATATATATATGCAAAATATTGACAATCATTTAATATTTTATTTAAATGTAATCATTATTATTATTATTATTTTAATATTTTATTAGTTATATATAAAACAGTTAGTTCCATTCCTCGAATCTGATTGGACGAGAGACATTCCATGAGCACTGATGGTCTCACACCACTTCACTGTGTATCACTCCGCTTGTGTTTGTGCCGTTCCAAACTTAAGTGGAAGAGCAGTGCATATGTGTTAAGAGCTACTGTATGTGTCTTTTTACATTTTTTTTTTTACATTACATATGTTAGCCAGCAGGTGGTGGCAAAAGATAATTTTTGTGTGCAACAGGAGCCAGTTAGGTGACGTGAAGTGAATCCACATCAGCCAGTGTATAAATACAGCACTCTGTGATCGCTTGTATTACTACTACACTACTAAAAGCTAGAAATAGCATTAAACAACTTTAAACTAACAATTTCAGCATTAAGGCTCATCACAGCAGAGAAACAAAACAGACTGACTAATTACACATTTCAAGGCGCTTACCTCTTACCAGAGTTTCTACTTTGGAGAGACTGTGCTGTTTAAAATGGCAGAGGAGTTTGTGGTTTCTAGTGAAAGACTCTTTGGTTTGAACCAGCAATGGCAGATTCTGATCCATAGCGTAATAAAGTAGTTACATGCACAAATGACCATACTTAGTTTTTTTTTTACTTGTTCATTGAACTGTTATATATATAAGCAATATCTCACTTGCAATCGTGCGATATGGCCCAAAATCAGCAGTGCTGTGGCACATATATATTCACTATCATTTTAACGTAAATAAGTGGTATATTTGTGTGTGCGGATTGGAGTTTGGTGAATGTGGAGTAAAAAAAACAAAAAAAAATGGTAGCACAGCGGTTAAGGCTCTGGGTTATCAAGAAGTGCATTATACTGTATAGTTAATACATGTAATATGTTTTTAGATATAAATGAGATTTAGTGTTTTTTTTTTTAAATATTATGTCTATGACTGACTATAAGGGTATGTAAATAAATGGCATATAGTCTTTTAAAACATTCATAAGAATATCATCATTAAAATAAATTCTATTTTAATGGAATAAGTTTATAATCATTTTGAATAAATATTACAATTTAAATAAAAAAAAATTAAGCTTGCAAAGTACATAGGATATTTTCTTTATACTTTGTGGTGCACTTCATCAAATGTTGTGTACACAAATTGTAGTCTCCTCATGGTATGACTATAAATATATCTTTTTTCTCTCCAGATGTAATAGTAGTAATCTGGGTTGGATTTATTCCCCTGGGCGTAGATTCCGTGTTAACTCATTGGTGCGTGGGCAACTGTGCCATGCTCCTGACACATCTGATCTGTTGTTTTATGTATCAGGTGAGTAACAGAAAGAGATGAGTGCATGAACCAGGGCTAAAACAGACAGCCTGTGGCCATTACTGTTTTCTTATCTAGTGATGTTGGTGACCGTTGGTAACTTGGGCCACCAGCAGCTTCTGTTTGGAAGAATTCGACATGCTACTGCCCTTAAACGTTATAGTTAAAGTAGTGGTATGGTAACCATGCATGTTTAACAAGACAATTATAGAGAGGAAATAGTGAATGAACAATATAGCACAGAGTTAAGCCTAAATTATACAGTGGAAGAAGCTGAACTTCAAACTAAAGCACCTTACCACATGTGGCATCGTTTTAAAATGGATTTGTTGAGGGAGAATTCACCGAAGGTTGTCAACTCTCAAGCGGACTACACATTGTGGGGAATCCTTTACAGGAGTTACATGCGCAGCAATTGACGTTATGCCCTCAGCAAAATCTGTGAGCGTGGTAAAGTTAGTTTGACTTTCAACATTCGTTAGACATTCGGTTTCGCAGATGTAAGGGACCATCTGAAAACTCCACTCACTAAGCTAAAACATAGGACGATTAAGTAGTAAGTCCTTATATCCTCCAAAATGAATTACTGTACTAACTGTATATTATTGATCATATTGTAATAATCTCACATGTAGAATGTCTGTCTGTCCTCAGACATTATAAGAACATTGTGAAAGTGAAAATTTATTTTGCAGTTTTTAAAAAAATAAATGTCATGTATAACTTGCACCTGGATTAAATGAATCATGTTTTAGCGTAGTGAGTGGAGTTTCCAGATGATCCCTTACATCTGCGAAACCAAAAGTCGAACGAATGTTGAACGTCAAACTAATTTCACCGTGCTCACAGATTTTGCTATGAGTGCATAAAAAGTTAGCAAAATTAAATATTTGAACCTCATAATTAAATACAAAATGAGGGGAAAAACTGCAAAAAGGCAAGAACGCCCCCCCATTAAACGCATCCTATTAAAATCGTATGTGCTCTCCAGAGAGAGAGAGAGAGAGAGAGAGAGGGAGAGAGAGAGAGAGAGAGAGGTCATCCATTTCATCAGAGAAGAAATCATAAACGTTCTACAATAATCTCATGTGCAGAGGCCTGAGCTTTTCACTGTTTTCCCAGATCCCATTTGATGACTTGCTTGAAAGAAAAGGATGATTCAATGTTCCTTTTCGCAGATGTAAGTACTTTTCATTTTAAAAAGTGACATAATCCATGATATAATTTACAGTTCATATAACAGTTCGAAAATCTGTCTACTAACTAACTCTGTGTGTGTGTGTGTGTGTGTGTGAGTGTGTGTATGTGTGTGTGTTTTAGGTCACATCAATACAGCTGATGCCGAGATTTACACTCCCAAGTACATCAAAGCTGATCACTCCTGGTAAGATCCTTTAAAACATTAATTAGTGGTACTAACGACTAACAAGATCTGTACTCATAGCAGCGCGCAGGCCCGAGGAGCCAATCATCCAGCCGCGAATGCTGTGGGGAGGACGGAGGGTTCCCGGGTAAGCATGTTGGACATCTGGCCGTCAGCTTCATACTGGGCGTGCTGGCCCGAAGGCAGCCCTGTAGAGTCATACGTGTCAGAAGCCGGACCAGCTCATCCGGCTCGGGGGGCTCAAGAGGATAGGCAGGCTGGCTGTGAGGCTAGCCGCTGATGCCTCGAGCCCGGACGGAAGTCAACGAGCATGCCGGGGGGGGTGGTTCGTGGGGGCATACCCGGCAAAACCGTGCACGCTTCCATCCCCAGATCGCCTCCAACGCCGTGTCATCCTCAATCCCTTGGGAAGAAGGAGCGAGTGGCGTTCCTTCTGTTAAAGGAAAGCCGCAACCGCAACGATGCCATGGTCATGTTCTCACAGCGAGAACATGAACCATCCACAAACGCTGCCCCGGTGTGATCGCTGCCCAGACACACAAGACAGCGCCTGTGGCTGTCAGGAGCGGAGAGCACTCTACTGCATTCAGGAACTACACAGGGGTGGAAGGGCATCTTTATAAAGACGCGTCCTGAAAAGGATGCTCTTTTACAGGAAATAACTCTTTTAGAGAAATAAACTTTTAACTGCGCTGTCGAAGCGCCCAGGGGCAAAGCTGCACTGCCATGCAGAGAAGGGAGAAAGCCGCTGATATGTGCCATAGATCCAACAGCAATTGCTCAGAGATGAACAGTGTGTGACTCGCAGCTCACTGCATACGCAACCAGACTCATTTCCCTCCCTTTATACCTGTATGTCCAGGAGAGGGACATGCAAATTCTGTCTGCCAATTTCTCATAGATCAGAGATGCAAAAGGCTCTCAACTGAGACCCCTAGTGTCGCATCTTCCACACAACGTCGAAGTGAGCAACAGACGGGGAACCTCATATAATGTGTAGTTGTAATGTTTTCAATATAGAAAAGGGTGAATATAATTTACAAATCAATCATTTTTGTTTTTATTAGAATTTTTCACACTGTCCCAACTTTTTCAGAATTGGGGGCTATATATTTTATATGAGTAGAGGTGATATACAAATTGTCATAATTAACTTGTCCTTCAAAACCCATATGAATTTCTTATGCTGAAGACAATAGTAGATATATTAATAAAGGTCTCTAGCTGTTTTATCAGTACAATGGCAGAGGATAGTGCCTATATGCAGCTTGTGCGTCATATTCCATGTCTGAAGTGATATGTTTACTTTGTGTGATTGACATAATAAATAATATAAATATATAATAGTTTGTTTGTTCACTTTGTGTGATTAACAGAATAAAATAATATAAATATATAATAGTTTATTAATTTAGAGCAAATGCAAAGGGTCATATATTACAGAATATTTATTTATAATTTATTTCTAAGGTTCATTGTGGGGATCAATCCAGACTCCAGGTGCTCCAGAAGTGACCAGCGTCGCGAACGAAGAAACTCTAGACAGAATCCTTGTGTTGCTTCCTCCAACCATCAGGGAGTTTGTTAATTTGAGTTTGCAAAATTATTAATCTACCACAAGAGAGTGTGTTGAGCTCAGAGAGTTGTATACATTGTATTCCAGTAAATAAACTGGAGAAAGTGACCAGCCAATTACTTTAAATTTTTACAGTGTATCAGTATCTATTCATTGTATTACAGTACAATACTGGTGCAAAATACTGTTTTACTCTGTAACAGTTTATTGCTGTAACTAAAATTTATGGTAAGATGGATGGTAATGTAAATGCTTTTTCAGTAAAATTACTGTAATCCAATTACAGTAAGTTACTGGCGAACTGCTTCCAGTAAGTTACAGTAAGTTCTACCAGAAAGACTCGGGAGAATAATACTGAACAATTAACCATTTATTTACAGCTCGGCAAACAATATAAAGATAAAAGTTATTTGGCGTAGGCCCCATCCGTAGCTCGCAATCCGGGGATCCGGACTCTGCATTTCCTGCCTGGCGATGAAGGCAGGGGCGCAGCCGACCCCCAGTGAGGTATGGGAAGGGACCATCCTGGTGGTGGTGCGTAGGAAGGAAGGGATCATCTTGGTGGTGGGGAGGGTGGAGGAGAACGAAAGCGTCAGCATCTGTGGACTCAGACATGTGTAAGTACCCATCTTTTATACTGCAAGTGTTAGAACGCGATTGGATAGATGAGAAGGTAATGAGTGACGTAACAATTGAGTCTTCCTGGCAGAACTTATGCTAAAGCTTCCATTTCTACAGGAAATTTTTTACAATGTATTTATTATATTTGGTAAGCCGATCAAATAATGTAATGATGTGAGAAGTGTTTGTGTCTGAGTTCTGTTGGTGTTTATTTTGTAAAATGACAGTCTGACTGCCCATTATTCAGCCGATTACAAACCTACTTGCCAAGTAAATAAACAAATGCACATAAAACATTGTTTTGTGTTAAATATATTTTATTGGCTTTAGGAGGATATGTGACTCGCAATACCTGTCTGATATGTCTTAATCCCCGGATGTGCAGTTATTACTCAGAAATATTAGACCACTAGATGGCGCCATTGACCAATCAGAATCAAGTATTCCAGAGACTCGTGTAATATTTCTGTTTATCTTGCTATCTAACTATTATATTGTTAGTTGCAGTTGATTATTTTACTTAAATTTAGGCTTTTCCCTTTTTTCTGAGACCAACCAATTGAGAACACTGCTTTAAAGTGCCGTTTCATAGATGTTCTGAAGAATTAAAGAACAGAAAAATTATTTGTGGATTCCAGTGACATCAAATTGTACAGTACAACTCTTTTTGGTTCTAATTTGAGGTTTTATTTTTGATAGTGTAACATGAATCCTCACGATATCTTTGTCACTCTCATTTAAAATGGCCTCATTTTGTCTGATGTGCTGTGGGTCATCATGAGCAGAGGTGACGAGACGACTTCATTTTGCTGAGATCAGCAATCTGGTCTGGCTAATTGCACTGAATATAATGTATTTTATCTGCCAAGGAAATATGGAGGAGGATAGCTTCCACATTCTCCCAGTTTTCCTGTTTAGTAATTTAGGAATTGTTCATCCAAAAATGAATCGCTGTCATGTCATTCCAAACCTGTATGACATCTGTGCAACACTAAAGGAGATGTTTTCAATGGTTTTCCAGTCAATAAAGGCATACAGTGACCATAAGTGTAGTCCATATGACTCATGCAATAAATTCCAAGTCCTCCGAAGGCCTAACAGATCAAAATTCAGACCGCAAGTCATCATTCTCTGAAAATCACCACAACTTCTGCATATTCAAACTTGGTGTATAGCGATTGCTTTCGGGACATTCTGGAACCAATGAGGGTTTTTTGTTTTGTTTTGTTTTTTTGGCTTTAAATCATATGCAGATAATATTGAAAGAGGTATGATGTGAGAATGACAGGCCAATTGCAGGTTTGAATGAATGTATTGGTTTTAGTAAAGGTCTTCAATGATCAGTGGATCAGCTCTTGAATAATGTGAAAAGAAGACCTGAGACATTTGTATCCATGATATCTCACCAGCTCAGGGACCTTTTGTGGGCCACTTGACTTGGGACTGGCTTCAGTATGAAATTGAATGCCACTTCAAGTATGCAAAACAGCAGCTTTTGCATTCAGTTTGCAATCATATATTGGCCCCCAGGGTGCAAAGTTAGGAGAGGAGTGAGCAAGTAGGCATGATGAAGCAGTGCAAAAGTGTCAAATTCATTCTTATCTACATGTCATCAATCCTGCAGCAAGAGTGCTTCTTAAGATATCGATTAATTGGATTTCTCTTGAGTAAAGGGTGCTTCTTTTTTAAACAGAACAGCAGAGAAAATCAACATAGTCTCATAAAATGTAAATACTAACTTTAAACTCTAATAATTTTTTGGTTTTACCTGCCTTGTTCTGCGGTTTGGACTTTGGACTCTGAAGACTGCGGTTCAAGACCAGTCAAGCTTACAAGCTGACACTTGAGAAAAAAGTGCCATAGAAGCGACTCGATATGATGTAGTTTCTTCAGAAAATGTGCTTTTCATTTCACATTTGCAGTTATGTAAGCTTACCTGTCCAAAAAGAAGAACACCAATTCAGGGTCGGTTTTGATCCCCAAAACCGAATGAAGGTCCCTCCAGGAATCAAATGCACTACCGATGTTCACTGTTTTTTCGCTCGACCATGATCACGTTCCCGCTTAGCCAGACGGGATTCAGTAGATAAATGTTTTAGTTTTTTTTGGCTTACTCTGAGTTTGTGTAGGAGTCGGTGTTTTGCTGGAAGCTGGACGTTTGCTGGATTCCATCTCTAAAATAACATTACCTAGTGTTGCAGACTGTCTGTTGGCGATGTTGAATAGCGGAAGAGACGCTATTAGTGAGGCAAGGCTCTCGGGAGCGCACATAAATGTCACATCCTTTGGATTTTCCCAGCAAAACCGACCCGCTCCCTTCACATGAAAATCAATCTACAGGCTTTAATAGGCAACCTAGCACATCCGGGAAGGTCTAATTTTTTTTAATTTGCGTTACAAGCCGTTCACACATTGGCAAAGAAAAGGCGAATATTACATGGAATTTGTAACATGTTGCACCTTTAGCCTCTCATTTGCTTTTAGAGCACTATTGGTTATGTTTAGGTTAAAGTTTGGGGTTTAAAAAAGTACAGTTTACTCATTAAACCTCCATGTAAAATTCACCTTAAAAACCTTGTCTGATTACATAATCGTTTTACTCGCTTTTGGAGCCCCCAATGGACATTTCACTGAGAAACACATAGTTTTGGTGTGATAAAATGTAGCAACTGTCACATGATTGTCACGCAATTGTCATGAGATCAATCTGAAGAAAATGGCTGGAAGCACCTGGCAAATTTGAGCAGCCACATTTGAAATGCTTGCTTGAATATATATGCTAAAGATTTATATGAAATGAAACCCAAAAATACTCCAAATTATTCAGAACAATGATGCCACTTTAAAGTAAACAGCAGTCATGCATACTTGACTTATGTCAGAGTGAAACAGGACATTCAAGGAGGAGAAAAAAAATTGGTGACTTTTACTGATATGAATGACGTATTGTGACACTGCGTATTGTAAATATAACAGAGTTTTGTTAGTTTACTTAATTGAAGTGAATTGTGGAGGACTCATCAAATTGCACAGCCACCTCGCCCACCGGAAACACTGCTGGTTGAAAGTTAAAGGCATATTTTACCCAAAAAATGTAATTCATTAACACAATGACCTGTGACCATTCACTTCCATTTTAATGGGAAAAAAGTGATAAGTTAATACATTTTGGAGAAAGCTTACAAAAACAAGAAAAAAAAATCATTGAATATTTTTTTAGATTTATGGCTACTGTATGAATAAATTTGTTACTGGCTGACCACAAGCAAAAGCCTGTGCCAAATAGTCACATCGGCACTGAACAAATATGCAGCAGAAATTTAGTTAGCACCCACATACCTGCCTTTCAGAAGGAGTACTGGCTGAACATAAAATCACCTAATTAATATTCATGAGCTGAGCTAAAAAGGTTCATAATGCATCTCTAAAATTTGCATATCGTTCCTACACCCCTGATGATGACATACATTTTGAATAAAGCAACACTAAAATTTGTGTACCGGTGTATTAAGAAAATACATCGGGTCCATTTTAAATTCACGTTGGTTTTAAACTGTTCTCTGATGATCCCCTTTCATATTGCAGGTGTAAGCAGACAGTCTCTTGAATGCAAGGCACACTAGCTCCATTATACAAAACCTTGAAGATGCATGTAGCCTTGTTTGATCTGGATGTGTTATGACACACGCTGAAGCCATGAAAAATTGAACATGGCTCCTAGAGGTATGCATCCCGTCATATTAAAACTGTGATTTTTGCTTTTACTGCCCGAACTTGCTAGCTCATACATAACCTTCACTTTTTTAGGTTTTAAAAAATTTCCCAATAACTCTTAACCTGTTTTATTTGACAGATAAATGCTTTACACGGATGTGAGTTTTAAAACAGTAATACAGTCCAATTTCAATAAAAAGCAGGTCTAGTTTAATGTTTTTCCATTTCTAATGCATTCACTTCATGGGAACAACCATACATTTCCTTGTTGCAGTTTAGTAAATATACAGGCCAATGGTAGACCAGCTGATGTGAGGGTTTACCTGGTTATAAGTTGATAAGTATGGTTGAACACAATGGACCCATTATGTGCCACAGAGGTCCTGGAAAGTCTAAAGCACCATGCTGATGGACTGTTGATGAAATGGCCCACAGTAGAGGAATCTGCCCACTTTGCTCATTCAGTGGACATCACAATGTCACGAGTCCAAAATCTTATCAATGTAATAAAAAAACTCAAAAACTAGTAATCGAGTGCAATCACACAATATCATATGAAGTAGCCAAATTTAGAAAAGTCTTATGAATCTTAAAACTTTCACCATGAGAGTGTTTAGGCTAAAACAGTCAAATCTGTAAAAGGCATTTTAATACCAAATTAAATGATGAAGACCTGGTTAAAAAAAAAAAAAAAAAAAAAAAAAATCAAAGTCAGTCTTAATGTGACCACATTGTGTGTATATATATATATATATATATATATATATATATACACATACACACACACAGTATATATATATATATATATATATATATATATATATATATATATATATATAAAAAAGAAAATAAAAAAAATAAATCTGTTTGTTTCATTCAAAATCAACTGTTGGGACATAAAAATGCCTGAAGTTGAAGAAACATCCTTTATATTGTAACACCATCTTTAACTATGTAACCGTGTTAAATAATTATCTGATTTGTGAGAAAGGAATGCGGTAAGTGAAGTTATGGCTATATGTGATCGCAGCAGCCTTAATTTCAAGCAGTAAATAAAATGCACACGCAGGCATTTTCAGGCCAGTGTTTGTAACTCTGTATCTATCTATAAATGTATTGTCTGCAACTTGGAGCTCACCTCTTGTGTGTTAGCTGTTGCATTCAGACAGCTCCAGAGATTCTGCCAGTGAAGTATGTGGTATAGAGAGTTTCAGGGACAGACAGACATCTCATTAGAAACCCTCACCAGAAGTGTAGACACCGGTCCACATGCAGCCTCAGCATTCAGTGGCTTTGGAGACCCCAGAAATCTTACACATGGCTTCTCTAGAGTTTCAAAAGAAATATCAACAATGTCTCAAACTGTGCTCAGGTTTGCCAACATACCAAAGTCTGAAATCAAAGGTCATTCAGAAATGTTTGTGATCAACTAATGATTATTTATATAATCAAGTAATCTAAAGGTTACTAGAATGATTAATCGACTATTTAGGAAATTATTGCAATGACTTATCAGCAGTTCTTACCCAAAAATTAAGCTATGAGGTTATATTAAACATATGCTTAACAAAATAATGACATCAGGATGAAAACATCTTTTTAAATGCCTTTAAATTTCCTTCACTGAAGTACTGATAAAAAAGTAAATAATAATAAAAGAAATACAGGGTTTTAATTAAGTTTAATAAAAACAAATACACTGAAAATAAATCGATACAAATAATATTTTTGTGTTTGAGTTTGTCTTGTTTTCCAGTAAAAATGTAATGTATACAGTATATATATATATATATATATATATATATATATATATATATATATATATATATATATATACACATACATACACACACACACACACACACACACACACACACACACACACACACACACACAACAGTTAGTTCCGGTCCTCGAATCTGATTGGACAAAAGACGTTTCATGAGCACTCATGTTCTCACACCATCAGCACTCCGACACTTCACTGTGTGTGTATCACTCCGATGGTGTTCGTGCAATTCTAAACTAAAGTGTAAGAGCAGTGCAGATTGATTTATTTATTTACATATGTTAACTAGCAGATAGTGGTCCTTGTTTATATAATATCTTGTTAGAGACTGCACAAGCCGTGATAATATTTCTGAAGTGACATTTTTGAACTACTAACAGAGGATTGGACGCATCATTTGGACCAGCAATGGCAGATTCTGATCTGTCGCGTAAGAAATTAGTTCCATGCATAAATGCGTTTTTATGACCGTACTCAGTTTTTCCTAATTTTTTAAAATTTAATTGTTTATTGAACTATTGTATATAGGCAATATCACATTCACAATCATGCTATATGGCTTACATGCTGATGTAGGGGTATATTGCACTCTAGCTTGTGTAATATTGCTTATATATATATATATATATATATATATACTGCTCAAAAAAATAAAGGGAACACTAAAATAACACATCCTAGATCTGAATGAATGAAATAATAGTATTAAATACTTTTTTCTTTACATAGTTGAATGTGCTGACAACAAAATCACACAAAAATTATCAATGGAAATCAAATTTATCAACCCATGGAGGTCTGGATTTGGAGTCACACTCAAAATGAAAGTGGAAAACCACACTACAGGCTGATCCAACTTTGATGTAATGTCCTTAAAACAAGTCAAAATGAGGCTCAGTAGTGTGTGTGGCCTCCACGTGCCTGTATGACCTCCCTACAACGCCTGGGCATGCTCCTGATGAGGTGGCGGATGGTCTCCTGAGGGATCTCCTCCCAGACCTGGACTAAAGTATCCGCCAACTCCTGGACAGTCTGTGGTGCAACGTGGCATTTGTGGATGGAGCGAGACATGATGTCCCAGATGTGCTCAATTGGATTCAGGTCTGGGGAACGGGCGGGCCAGTCCATAGCATCAATGCCTTCCTCTTGCAGGAACTGCTGACACACTCCAGCCACATGAGGTCTAGCATTGTCTTGCATTAGGAGGAACCCAGGGCCAACTGCACCAACATATGGTCTCACAAGGGGTCTGAGGATCTCATCTCGGTACCTAATGGCAGTCAGGCTACCTCTGTCGAGCACATGGAGGGCTGTGCGGCCCCCCAAAGAAATGCCACCCCACACCATTACTGACCCACCGCCAAACCGGTCATGCTGGAGGATGTTGCAGGCAGCAGAACGTTCTCCACGGTGTCTCCAGACTCTGTCACGTCTGTCACATGTGCTCAATGTGAACCTGCTTTCATCTGTGAAGAGCACAGGGCGCCAGTGGCGAATTTGCCAATCTTGGTGTTTCTGGCAAATGCCAAACGTCCTGCACGGTGTTGGCTGTAAGCACAACCCCCACCTGTGGACGTCGGGCCCTCATACCACACTCATGGAGTCTGTTTCTGACCGTTTGAGCAGAAACATGCACATTTGTGGCCTGCTATATATATATATATATATATATATATATATATATATATAAATAAAAGAGACTGTACATTTTCCCGAGATGCAACACTGCATAATTTATTTAGAATAATCTTTTATCTTGTTTACAGAAAATGTCTTGAAAAGTGTCATTTTCTCTGTGGCTTTAAGTTTTTTTCCCCCACTTATTAAACAGTTGGATTGTAGTAAGACAATTTATACACTTATATTCAAGATACATTCTCTGAAAACAAATCTTACAATCTGCAGTGTAGCTCCTCCAGTAGATGTTCCTTGTTTTTTTATGATTTCTAGATAGTTTCACTGCTAAACATGTCAGCACTCCTCTGGTTAAACTGTGTCATCATTATAAAGTATAAAACGATATCATGCTTCGTCCTGTTTTGTTGTTGTTGTTTTTGTTTTTTTTGTCAACATCAATGATAATGTCGACTAGTTTTTAATTTGAACTCAAATTTCTCATCAGGTTCTTCAAAGACGAAAGTATATGAGTTAAGCTTTGCATATTCATTTTATAGCTCTATACTTTGTCAACAATTGTCATTTGTTTCTATTTTTTATTTTACTTAACTTACATTAAGAGTACAGTGCAATAAAACTAATGAGGATAGCATAGCTCAGATCATTTGGTATTGAAAGTATTGTGAGTTCATATTGAAAAGCCTGACTTTTGATTGCAGATGTGAGAATACTGAGTAATTGTTGAGATCTTTTCTAAAACTTATGACATTTCTGGGATTCTTTTCTAAAATAAATAAATAAAACTGAAAAATCTCCATTTGCTTTCCATTTAACCTCATTGCTGTCTTAGAGAATAAAATTAGATTATAAAGACATATGTTTGTTATCTTGATAATTTGTTGGCTCAGCAGACAAATACACACCTCATGATACAGTAATTAAGCTTATACTTTTTGGTGCATACTTATTGGTCTACAAATTACCCAGAAAATATGATTTCAATCCCTAGCAAATGGTGAATATAGAATTCATTAATTTCTCTGAGTCTGAAACCACTGTCTGTGTAAACTCTTGTCTGTAGCCTCTCAAAACCTCCAATTATCTGATTGGATTATACGTACATCCTAAGAATCCAGGAGATGCCTTCACTCCATTGTCTCCCTAGATCTATAGATCCACACTATGAGCTTTATTTGACTGTTTAACATTGTCACAGGCTTAATGAAAAAATCAATGTAAGCGCTTTAAGACACCTGTGGACTTGCATTGAGTTTACTTTTCTTTTTTCTTTTTTAAATGTCAAAATCATTTCACATTTTTCCCACCTTGATGCAATTTTTCTCTTTTTTTCCTCCTCGTGCATAAAAGTACTTTCCAACTGTTTTGTTTTAACATTTAGGTTTTCAACTTTATGAAAAATGTGTTAAAAGCAATTGTTCAGCCAAAATGAAAATTCTCTCATCATTTACTCACCCTCATGCCATCCCAGATGTGTTTGACTTTCTTTCTTCAACAGAATGCAAACAATGATTTTTAGACAAATATCTCAAGTGAATGGTGATCAGTCCCAAAAATCTGGTAAAGGAAACATAAAATTAATCCATTTGACTCCAGTGTTTAAATCCATATATTCAGTAGCAATATAATAGTTGTGGGTGACAAACAGAACAACATTTAAGTCCTTTTTTTTAATAACTCTAAATCTCTACTTTCACTTTCACTTGTAAAAGTGAAAATGAAAATGGAGATTTAGAGTAAAATTGTATTACTTCTGAAGATATGGATTGAACCACTAGAGTCATATGGATTACTTTTTTGTTTCCTTTATGCAATTTTTGGAGCTACAAAGTCTGGTCACCATTCAATTGCATTGTATCAACCAGGGGTGACCTGGCCACAGGGAGAACTGGGCCAGCCACGAAACGGGGCCCAATGGGGGCAAGTGGGTGGTGATAAGCTTAAACGGGCCACCGCATTATGCCAAATGGGTCAGCGATATGCACAAAAAAACAACTTTTGGGCCAGGGACACTATCCCTTTAAGGGGATTTCTCATTGTAAATGAAAATTCTGACATAATTTACTTACATGTTATCCCAAAGCCATATTAATTTCTTTCTCCCATAGAATAAAAAAGGAGAAGTTTAGCAATATGTTAATGCCGACTGAACAAGTGTCATATAAGCACCGCAAAATGACGTGGTTGCTTCAGCTATTGCATTTTTCATGTCACATTTGGTTTTATGAAACTTACGGTTAGGTTTGGGTTTAAGATAGGGAAATAGGTTTTGTTGATTTAAAACTTAATACAGCATTAACCTTAAAAATCTCATCTGTTTGGGAGAAAATTGACTGAACTCTCTTTTAGCAACACTCAGACTGCCGCAATCTGTTAGGATATAATCAAATTTAGCAAAAATGTTGGAATCACACTCTGGTCTTCTGAAGTCATATGACAACTTTGTGTGAGGAACAGACAAAAATGTAAATTTTACCTCCACTTTAGCGTCCACTCGTGTCTCATTTGCACTTTCACATATTTGAACTTGCTTCATCGTGATAGGTCACGTGACACACAAGAACCAATGGCATTCAACATGACTGACATTCCATATTGGAGCATATGTGAACACAGAAGAATGAAGTGCAAAAGTTGCGTGTATTTTTACGGTGCTATTTTTTATTTTTTATTGATTTATTCAAATTTTTGGTGCTCCTCTGCCCATGTCACTATATATATTAATTGTAAAAGAGTCACAAAAGTTTGGAATGACATGAGGGTGAGTAAATGATGACACAACTTTCATGTTTGAACTAACCCTTAAAAATAAGTTTCACTGCATCTGCACCTTCTGCAAATATTCTATGAGTGACCAAAAAAAATAAAAATAATTTATATTAGAATTATATGAAATTGTAATAAGCAATGCAAACATTATTAGTTCACCTCACATGAGGCGATTCTATGTGGGAATTCATGCATGGAGTACCCGCCATACTCTTGAGAGAACCTATTAGAGACATAGCACAACAAGGCCATTGTGCTAACACAAGAGACATTGATATTTGGTCATGGAATCCATCGATTCCCTTTCTACTATGCCAGTATTTACTCAAGCACAAGTCATTTATTTCTCATGTCCAAGCAAAAAAAAAAAAACAAACAAACAAACAAAAAAGATATCTGCACTGCGAACACTGCACTAATATTGACATTGTCATTACAAACCCTCATCGAAACCTCACTAATGGCCTGTTATAATCGTTAATAACTTGTTTCACCTCATAATAGATCATTAACCGATCAATGCACATGTATTATTAAAATTGCCAAGCTTTCAGTTAAATCTAATCGCACTGGCACTTTTTCCTGATAGGGCTGTCAAACGCATCACCTCTGTTCCTCTCGCGAGTATGTTTCGAAGGGGATGAAATGCCCCTGGCCTCAGCTCTCTGTCTCCATGTCACATTAACATTGCCATCAAGTGCACCAGGTATTGGAAACTTGACAAATATTCCTAACAGGTCCGACATGTTGTGGCTGATTCACGAGCACTGTCAAGGCAGAATGTGGGGAAGAAATTCACGTCACTCACACTGCCACCTCTTGAAAAATGAATTGTGTTTTTCACAATTTGTATGATTCACGATTTCTCAGCTCCCACTTCCAGCATCTGTTGCAATGCTGGACCTAGGAGAATTCTCTGGCTTACACTGGCTGGTTGCATGCACAGCCAAGGAGATAAATTAGTTTTGACCAGACTTTAGCCCTCTGGTCACATGTTTATGCTGATGTCGCATGGCAGGTTGGATAGCGGAGAGATTTGAGGGTGTCCTTTGACTTGCATAGGGAGGACTGGATTAACTTAACAGCTAGGCGGGGCTGAAGCCCCAAGGCCTAATTATGAAGGGGGCCCTGTGATTGGCTGCGGAGGGCAGGAGTCCTTCATTACTATTGGTTGAATTCTTGATTGACAAGTAATTAGTGGTTTGTCTGTTTAAAGTAAAAAATAAAAAGAGATGATTGGAACACTTGCCTAACTGTTTTTATTCATTATCAAATAAATATCCCTTTTCAACATGTATAATTATGCCTTGGATCACCTCTTTCATATACCCGTTGGTACGTCAGAAATGTGGCTAAAAAAATGTCCAAAAAAGTGAAAGAGCGAGCATACCATGAGTGCTCCAACTGACCTGAGAAACATTTACTCTCAGAATACTATTAAAAAGATGCGTCTTTAAAAAATGCATTTCCATGTGTGACGCTCTTTTAAAATATACTCTTTTAGGATTTATACTCTTTTAGAATATACACTTTTAGTTGTTCTGCCAAAGCACCCAGGGGCGATCTCTGCTGTGCACCAGTGCAGAGGGGGAGAAGCCGCTGTAATGCGCCATCAGGATCCAGCAGAGGTGAATGGAAGCAGTGGGAATTCAGCTCAATGAATATCGACCACTCGGCTCCGAAGAGAATATTTGAATGAGCGGTTCGCATGCCAGCTCCTTTATTCCCGTATGTTCGGGGTAGTGGCATGCAAATACCACTCGCCAATTCCCATTGGCCTTTTATCAAAGATCAGAGGTGTCTCGGGCTCCCAAGAGTGACCCCTATTGTCACTTCATCGACACAACGTTAAGTGAGTGACAGATAGGGAACCTGAAAAGCTGAAAGAGCAACAAGTAATTTCATAGTGTAGGACTTTATTAAAATTCGTCCAATGGGTCTTGGGACTGAATCACCGCATGTGCTGTGCGCGGGAAGTTTTGGATGCGCCCGGACCGATGTGGATGTCTGACTGTTGATGGGTGATCTTCTCCTCAAGTTAAAAGAACCTGGAAGTCACTGAAGAATCACATCAATTCAGAGGCACGTTTAAATGTAAATGTTGTTATAATTGGTATTTCGTGTATTTGTCCAATTGTTGTGTTTGTAGGTAGTAATTCCCGTTGACAGGGCCGTTGACGTGTTCGCGTGCTAACCTTATTTGCTTTTCCGCCAAAATACATATTTAACTATAGGCTTGAGAAAGCCAATATTTAGTTTTCGTACTTCAGTTTAGTATGGAATAATTGATGAGTGACCATAAAATTACTGACAATTATTTAACACCCATATTGGTGATCGTGCTGAAGCCGTTAAACCTCAATACCTTCAATAATTCGATGTTCAAGACAATCATTCCGTTTATACCAAAGCTACTACACCTCAAGACGTTTTTTGTCATGTTTTCTTCATTTAAACACAGTCTGTCGAACTACTTTCTTTCACCACATATTGAGCATGTAATGGTAAGTGTCAACTAGTGCAGAAGAAATCCGCTCAACGCCGCACACCAAGCCAGAGTGCTGGGTAGGGCTGCACCAGCTGTGCGTAAGTTCTCGCGTAAATTGGGACGTAAAGTTCACACTAAGGGCATAGTAACTACTAGTTAGTTTGTAACTAAGTCAGTGCTTAATTTGGTTGCACCACCTGTTCTTAAGATAAGACTTAACTAGTAGGTCATAAGCTCTCCTTAAAGTAATGCAAAGTCGCATAATATGACGTTTACCCGTGTTTATCCAATAAGCAGCCTTCAAATTTGAACACAGAAGTATTTAAAATAAGTGCATTTCAGTTCCCCTTCTGTCACACACTTGACATTGTGTCCCCTAGTGTCACTACATCAACACAACGTCTCGTTCCCTCCATCAGGAAACGGAGGTTACGAAAGCAACCATGACGTTCCCCTTTTGTCATTCAATCGACGTTGTGTCGATGTAGTGACACTAGGGGACACAACGTCTCCTTCCCTCCATCAGGGAACGGAGGTTACGACAGTAACCATGACATTTTTTCTCATTACGGTTGATTTTCAAACCTTGTTTGCTCACATAACTGTCAACTGTAATAAATGATATCCCCATTAAAATACGATAAAAGTAGATTTGATTAATAGCATATTTGTTCTGTGTAAATAATATATAGGAACTGTATCTATAATAAATATGGGTGGATAAATAATACTAATACAACAGGGTAGAAAAATAGACATTTATTAATTTTAATATCCTATATATATATTTTTTAATGTTTTGAAACTTTACACCGGGCGACGCATCTGGAAAACTGCAATGTTAGAATGGTTTCATGCTGAAGAGCAGCTTAAAAGTACGTTTTTGTCTCTCTCATAAATGTAAATGAGTGTAAATGTCAACATCATGTATGTCGAAATGATTGATGCCTGTCATGCATCACGCTTATTGATGTCACTAAATGAGTCGTTACTCCTGGTCAGAGTCTGCCGTAAATATTTAGTTTTTACATAGGGTTACGTCCTACCTAAGTTTAATGGAGCAAAGCTCAAAAATGTATTAGTGTGTAAATTGTGACTTAGTGCCCATTTACTCCACAATTAAGCTAAGTAGCTGGTGTAACCAGAGCTTTGGGCCGATGTACAGCAAGTGTGTATCGGCTATGATTGTTTTCCGTCGACGAGCAATAATATCATTTTTAATATTTGCGATTACAGTTGGAAAGATGGCAGCGTTAATTCCAAATGCCCAAAGTATTAAAAAAACATTGTTGATTTATTACACTTTTGCTTCCCCAGCCACAGTATTGTCACAATAAATTCAAGTATTATCAAATGTATTGCCTGTAATCCTTGATCATGCTGATATATGCTTCTGTTTTTGTTAGCATACTTGGCACCAATCTCTTGAAGCGTGTGATTCTCGAGGAGGAGAGGAGTAAGGAGACATTTGGGCACAGTCATACAGTCTGAAGATACAAAAAAGAGCCTGTCACAGGTCTGTGTCAGTGGTGAGTGGAAAGCTGTTGTGTAACACATTACCTAGCCACACAATTTTTACAGGACATATATTTGAAGTCTTAATTTTTATTTGTATAGTGCTTTTCACAATACATATAGCTTCTAATCATAGATAGCATTAATACTGTTTATATCTTAAGAGTAAAAGAGTGTCTTTGAGCGGTTGCAAAATTTAAGTTCAGATGGGAAATTAGCATGTACTGTATGGCAAGATGCTTCCAGATACCTTGGTTGTTATAGACCGGATGCAGCATACTTTTTTATGGCAAATAGGGGAGATAGAAGATGGAATGATCCGGTGGATAAAAATACTTCAACTTCAATATACATTGAAGCAAGGGAGGAGATGCTTACAGAAGATATTCCAGGTATTTACTGTGGCATTACTGCGGATTAAATGAGTAATGAATATTGTCAAACAAATGTTTTTGTTTTGTCAGATTGATGTAATACCGTAACTTCTCTCATAGCAAATTTAGTAAAGCTTGGAAATTTGTTTTTGCAGACGTTGCATGGATTTAATACTGTTCTAACATTATGTTTTCCTCATACAGTGTGATGCTGATACCAGGATGGTTCAAGTCCTGATCAAATGGAAGGGGTGCAGGGGAATAAGGATCAAAAAGGGGATAATTGCAGCCTTCAGTGCATAGTTTCTGTTTTAACATGACTTTTTTCACCACATGAAAATTATGCTCACTTCCTTCAATGTGCTATTGCAAAAATATGTGTAAAGAATCATTCAAAGACGTCCTGCGTTCCAGAAGAGGCTATTAACACCAAAAAACTACTCATGACCTGTATGACTTTCTTTTCTTATGTGGGTACAGAAAAGTACATATTTTTAATGAATATCACAGTCCGCACTTTCAATGCAATGGCAGTGGTTAGAGCCTCAATTCAAAGCTTAGAGGACCCAAAATATGCCATAAAAGTAGTCCATGTGACTTGTGAGTCTAATTTCAAGTTGTCTGAAGGCATACGTAAATTTTTTGTTGTTGTGAGAAACAAACGGATATGAGTGAGTCTCCATCAAATTGGTTTGTGTGTTCACGTGTTCGTTTTGTTCTTTTTTAAAGCTTTAATGTGAGGTAATGCCAACTGCCATTGTGTTGAAAAGATAGACTGTGATGTTTATTGAAACCTCTTATTTTATGTGCACCTAAAATGTATTTTTGAGTATTGAGTATTAAAGGGTACTTAAGTTAGAATTAAATGTGAAGTAATATTTTTAAGTGAAATGGCTAATATATATACAGTATATATGTGTCCTATCTACTATGCGAAACATAGAGTGCAACTAGTATGGCCTCATTCCCGATGAAATGTCTTTTTTGAATATACATTATACATATTATAAATATAAAACAAACAGTATATTTCCAGAATGAATGGCTTGTATCAGCTGATTCATTCTGCACTAAACTGCAAGTCCTTAATTTCATCATGTCCTACTCAAAATATCAACTACTGTGATATGTGTAGGCTATGGCTTGTGTCACTTAAATCATAGAAATACCTGGATGTTGATATGGCAACGTGTAGTTAAAGATACACATTATGAGTTCTGTTGAAATGAATGATATGTTCTAAAAATAAATCTACAAATGACATATTAATTAAAAAGTGTGTAAACAGACTTTGCAAGAATCTGTTCTGTTAAAGTATGAAATTATCCCATCATTTGGTAACAGGATGCTTCTTTTTCAAAAGTGCTAAAAGAATCACTAATGAAAACGTTAATGGAATCATTAAGAGGAATCGGAATTAGAACCGGAATTGTTAAACTCTTAACCCTTTCCATTCCTAGTTTTATCATGATCCAAAATGTATATCTTTAATAACGTTGAGAAAAATCCAAAAATACTTTGTCAACAAACATTTTTGTTAGGGATTTCTTTGATGAGATTAGATCTGCCCAGTTGCCACCATGGGGCAAATAAAAAAAAAATCATTTTGGCACTAATCAAGAGTTGCCTTCAAACTATTTTATTTTGACTGACATGTATAAGACAGGTGTATCACCTGAAGAAAGGCCTTTCTATTGCCATCAAGTCCTGCTGCCAAATCACTTTTTATAGAAGTGAGACAATCCCAGATGTCCATCTCGGTGGTTTATGAGGGATTCAGATGGATTTCATTCACCAATGAATGAGGCCAGACACCACTATAGTGGAAATTAAAGGCGAGTTTAGCACTATCCAAGCATTGGAAAAATTGTTTGTTTGTGTCTCCTGTGCAACTTTTCAGTTTGATCCCTTCAGTAATGCCACATTGATAGCAGAATTGGTCAAGGTTTCCCGTGGGAGAGCCACAGAATGATTGAAAGATCGAATCCATTCAGTGGTGCGAATCAAAGGTCAATAAGGTCAGTCCAAGTGCTATATGAGGTTTACCTTACAGATGTCTATTCAATGCAACACTGGACTTTCTTTCTCCCATGTTGGTATTTTCGCACATTGGAAGCAGCTGTCACCAGAGCTTGAAAACACATTTTGTGTCTCAAAACTAGTTAATAACGTCCACGCTAGATGAGCAGATACAGTTAAGAAGACAGGCCACGCCACAGTTGCTGAAATACAAGCTGTTTCCCCTGATAAAGCCTGTCTCCCTATCAGACTTAAAGATAAATCACAGTCAAACTGGGCTTGTTCACAGGCCGCTTAGAAAGCACAAATGAAAAGCTTTTCGCTCACGTATATTAGCTATCATGCTAAGTGTGCTAGATAACAAACAGATCTGCCAACACACCCAAGCAAATACACGTCAATGCCACAAAGTTGCGAAAGCACCTCCGTGCGAAGATTTTGATTTAGCAAGGGTGACTAGGCTTTTCGGATTTGACATCTTGGTCTTGTTATTTAATGATTCTGTAAACTCTCCTTACAAAAGAGCAGAAGGCGAGATAAAGTAGTCCAGTATTGCCGCTGAGCTATACTTTAAGAGCAGAACTGGATTATACTGCATCCCAGAAACCCATTTCAGGTGCCAGATAAGTCTGCAGTTCTTTGCATTGTCTGGACGGCCACAGCTGAATTGCAGATGAGACGACAAACAGAGATGGTTGCAAACATATACTAGTAAATATATCATGAAAAATGTCAAATTATGTGACTATCCTTGCACATTGAATACATGTGAGTGTACAAATTCACAATTTATTTTTGAATAAAGAAGATAAAGAATTGGTAACACTTACATAAGGTTTTAACACATTTCCACATATATTAATATATATATATATTTTTAAATCTAAAGCTGTATTTGTTAATATGAACTAACAATGAACAATTGTAACTTTATTGAACAACATTAACAAAGATTAATAAATGTTGTAAAAAATATATATTGCTCATTTTTGTTTTCATGATACCTAATTAACTAATGTTAACAAATGTAAAGTGTACTTATTGTAAAGTGTTACCAAATAATTTTTCTTAGGGGTTACTCCATTTAACCTGAACAAAATGTCCCATTTCATGAAATGTCAAAATATTATTTATTTATTTATTTATTTTTGGCATACTACACCAAAATGGACACGTTAATTTTGGTTAAACCAACTGGCTTTAGTGAGTTTTTAATTGTAAGAATTGTTTTATTTATTTATTCATTTTTTATTGTATATTCCAATAAAATATTATTCTAAAGTAGCTATGACAATATATGTAGTTATTCCAAGAATTTCAGCAATTAAATACACCTTTTTTGTTTTTTGTTTATTACTGTCTCTGGAGAGTTAGCTTACTTTTGTTTTCACCACATTTAAAATTTTAAGCCCTGGGAAATATATAATTCAGTTCATGCGCCTATGTACAGTGTGTGTGTGTGTGTGTGTGTGTGTGTATATATATATATATATATATAAAACAATATTGCACAAGCAAGAGCACAATATGGCCCTACATCAGCCACAGGCTGAGTGCCGAAGGTAATCACAGCAGTGCTGATTTAGGGCCATATAGCACGATTGCAAGTGTGATATTGCTTATGTACAACAGTTCAATGAACAAGTAAATAAATAAAATAAATGAGGAGTACAGTCACCAAAAAAAGCATTTGTGCATTGAACTATTTTCTTACATGATGGATCAGAAGAGAGAGAGAGGGAGAGAGACAGAGAGAGAGTGAGAAAGCGAGAGAGAGAGAGAGAGAGAGATGGAGTTTGTGCGATCATCTGTGTCTGTTGCTACTCCCAAGTAGAGATGCAGCTTTCTGAATGTAATGTCATTTTGGTCAAATGCATCCTATTTTCTCTGTGGAAAAATGGCCATCCAAGCGGGGGCATTCCTCCCTATTTCGCTGTAGCCGGTGCGCAAAATTCATTCACTATGACTGCAGTCTCCTCTGCTATTTTGAACAGTATGTCCTCTCCAATGTGGAAACTTCTGTAAGAGGTAAGCGCCTTGAGTTTGTGTAATTAATCAGTCTGTTGTGTCTCTCAGCTGTGATGAGCCTTAGTGCTGCAGTTGTGGTTTAAAGCTGTTTAAAGCTATTCCCCAGATTTAGTAGTGAAGTAGTAATCCGAGGAATCACAGAGTGCCAATGAATGAAAATACTGGCTGACCAGCTGGTCATTTACTGCCACATGCTGGATAAAATCTGCAATGTCACAAAAATAAATGAGGTGCCCTACAGGTACCTTGCAAATGTACCTACGACTGTAAGATCCAATTTACGCCACTGCTAGAAAGTACAATTAATTTAACAGATCACTATGATCCTAATATAAAAGCCCGACATAGTCTTCTGCTGTTGTAGCTCATCAGCCTCATGGATCGACATGTTGTGCATTGCAAGATGCTATTCTGCTCACTACAATTGTACAGAGAGGTTATCTGAGTTACCGTAGCCCTTCTGTCTGCTCAAACCAGTCTGGCTGTTCTCTGTTGAACTCTGTCATCAACAAGGTGTTTCTGTCTGCAGAACTCTCGCTCACCATCCTGAGTAAACTCTACAGACTGTTGTGCATGAAAATCATGATTGGCTGATTAGATAATAGCATGAATGAGTAGGTGTTCCTAATAACGTGCTCAGTGAGTATAACAAAAAAGCAGTATCCTCCCAATCTCGTAGTTTTGTGTCCCTGGGCGACAGGAAAAAGCAAGACTGACAGTTACACCACCATCCAGCGATAAAGAGCTGAGGAAAACAGCTATAAGGTTTATTCATCCTCTGTGTCTGTCTCACACACTCACGCACGCACACACACACACACACACACACACACACACACTCAAACACATGTGTCAAACCTCACTAAATAACACAGAGGAAGTGCCAGAGGCTGGGTTGAAGGTCACTCAATGTAATAAGAGAACACTTCGCAATAACAACCTTCTCAAACCTCAATTTCTAAAAGAATGAGCTTCAGTAGCAAGTAGCGAACCGAGCAGCAGGGCTGGACCCCCACATCTTGACGTTTTCATTCGATAGAAGCTGGCCGTGACCCTCACCTCCCATGTAATTCTTAAGCCATCTGAAATAGGAGACCAACAAACAGAGATGTTTTCTTCTGGTGTAAAGACCAGGACAGCTGTGTGGCTTGGTGATGAGTGAGAACAGATTGCTCAATAATGAAGAAAAAAAGAATTCACCTCAAAAAGAATAATTTCATTGGTATTTAAGGAACAGTTCACCCATGTCTGTGATTACTCACCCTTTTGTGATTCCAAGCTAGTCATTTTTCTGTCAAACACAAAATATTTTTTTTTTCAGTATTGTTTGTCCAGATCTTGTATTAAATTATTTAAACATACATAAAAAATTCAACTCACACAACAAAATAACTTTTTTTAGCATTTTTTTTTCCTCGGGCTTAAGTCTCATCGAAAGCTTCAATTTGTGTAAAAAATGAATACATGTTGGCATGTGTAGTGCAGAAATCACTTTTATTAGTTTATTGGTTCTAACTGACACATTTTTTTTTTTTAAATAAATATGTTAAATAAACTTTTATAAATAAAAAACTTTTGTTCACCAAATGTACGTAACCATAAACCCCTTTAAACCCTGAGTGTGGAGACTGAGTGTGAAGAAAAAAAAAAAACGAAAGAATTTTTTTTTTATTGTGTCCAGGTCATGTGGTATAACTCTGAGAAAATGATAAATGATAAACTTAACTCAATCATCTTGAAAAATGTTTGAAAACTTTTATTCTCTCTCTTGAGCACCGAATATGCCTCTGATCTATGAAACCAATGAGAAGTTGGCAGACAGTATTTGCATACCCCACCCCCGGACATACGGGTATAAAGGCGGGGAAATACGTCTAGTTCATTCAGAAATTTTCTTCAGAGCCGATGCAGTCAGCTTCAAGTCACACACCTGTTCCTCTTCCTCTGAGCTGATTCTGCTGTTGGATCTACGGTGCACTTCAGCGGCTTTCTCCTTCTCTGCACGGCAGTGCAGTTTGCCCCTGGGCGATTCGACAGTGCAGTTAAAAGTGTTATTTTTTTCTGAAAGAGTTAGTTTCTCTAAAAGGGCAAATACACAGCTGGCGTTGAACGTCCTTTTCAGGACTCATCTTAATAAAGACGTCTTTCCACCTCTGTGTAGTTTCTGGATGCGGTTGATTTCTCCCCACCTCTGACGTTCATAAATGCTGCCACGCGTGCCTGTGCTGCGATCACACGCAGGCAGTGTTTTATGAATGGTTCATGTTCTCAGTGCGAGAACATAGCCATGGCAGCATTGCCATCACGGCTTTCTTTTGTCATGAGAGAAAGCCACTTCAGCCGCTCCCCGTGCCTCGCCTCCTTCCTACGGGATTGGGGCAGGCGCCGCGGGCAATGAAGGCAATTTGGGGATAATGACGGGTTCCGTTTTGCCGGGTAAATCCCCTCGAACCACCCGCCTCCCCGGCATGCTTGCTTGCTTCCGTCCGAGCTCAGGATGAGTGCGGCCCACTTCACGGCCCGCAGGCCGGTCCTTTGAGCTCCGGAATTGGATGACGACATCGCCACTGCATCGGAGAGCGTTACAGCGGTTTCTGATGCTGATGACGTTCGAGTCTGCTCGCCCAGTCTGAGCCTGAAGCATAGAAGTCCGCTATATTTCCCGGGCTACAGCGAGCACGAGGCTGGACCGGAAGACTCCACACCCCTCCACCCCCCCCCCCCCCCCCCACGGTTCCTTTCTTCCTGGACGTGCATGACGAGTTGAGTAAGCCATAAAGGGCACCTTTAACTGCCAAAAATCGGCTTCCTCGCTCCTCCGCTCTCACTACCCTTGACGGTGGAGTGGTCCCAGACCACTTCTGCTCTGCATGCCATGGACCCTCCAGGTCAAGGCACTTCAAAACTTGCACTTGGGTAGTCCTGTTCTTGATGTGCAGCAGGAACTGCGTTCAATGACCGATCGCGCCCCACGGGCCACGAAGGTCAGAAGCGCCGGCACTCGAACGGATGATGACCACCCTTGTGGTCCAGAAACGTAATCTATGGACTGGACCTGGTCGAAATGCGGGAGGTAGACAAAGCACGCTTTCTCGAATGCCCCTGTCTCCCAGCTCTGTCCATTCAGCAGTACCATTGACGAATCCGCCCTTTCGCTTGGCCGAGGTAAAATCTTGTGCTTTTTTCTCCCAGGAGATCCCACTAACTCGGCTCCCTGGATGACTCCTCCCTAGCCCTGTTGGTCTGCAATTCAGCGGAGGAATTCGCCAACCCAATCCACTGCGGGTACTCAAATGTACCCTGCACTGGAATAGGTGCTCCACAGGTCAGGACTCCTGAGTGGACTTCCTCCTGTGTGTATTTTCCGTGGTACGGTCCACTTACGAGTGGACCCGCGTCTCCCATAGGCAATTTCAGTTGCCCTCCGGTCGCTATGTTGTAGCAACTCCCCCCTCCTTGAGGCTGGATCTACCACTGCGCCATTTTCCCACATGTGACCTACGAGGCCCATGTGATGTATTTTGCCACTTTTACCTCCACCTTCCTCTAGCAAACTCAAAACAACTTGATTTTGGCCGAGGGTGCCACACATGAAGGCAGTTTGGCTCTCTTCATTCGGAGGTATGACACTCTTGTTGATTAAAGGGGTTAGTTCACCCAAAAATTACAATTCTCTCATCATTTACATACCCTCTCAATATCCCAGGTGTGTGACTTTCTTTTTTCAGCAGAACACATTTTAAGGATATATATCTCAGCTCAGTAGGTCCTTAAAATGCAAGTGGATGGTGATCAGACTTTTGAAGCTCATAAAATCCCAGAAATGTCATCCATATGATTCCAGCATTTAAATGAATGTCTTGTAAAACGATACAATAGTTTTTGGCGCAAAAAAATTCAATATTTATGTACTTTTTAACTATAAACCATCGCTTCTGGTCAGCTTCACTAGAGCCCCAAGTTCACTTGGTCTCTCGTTTGATGAATTCGCTTTGCCATGTTACCGATGTAATCTCATGTTCTTCTCTCAGTTGAGACATCCAGGATAAGCATACAAATGCATCATTGTGAATAAACAAACAGATAAAAACAAAGATCTGAACCAAAACTAATGAAGCTTGTGCACAGTGTTCTTTCTACTCACTTGTAAACAGCACTACTCTTCCATTTGTGTTGCATGTGCATCAGTTCTCACATGTCTCACATGCCAATGCATTATGACACATGCATACTGCTACTGACCGGAAGGATGGATAATAGATTAAAAAGTCCTTAAATATTGATCTTTTTTGTACCTGTGAAATTCCAAAATGAAAAAAATAAATAAATAAATGGCTAATTGCAGAATTCTTGTGGTATTTAAATTACTGTACTTGCCATACCTTAAATATACATACTTTTACACAACAATTATTCATTCTTCACCAATTTCTATTCCACATTAGATTCCAGTCTATTAACCTGCCTGTCTATTCTAATGGATACGTGCAAAGAATACCTCAAATGTTTCCATTAAGAGGATGGAAAATCATCTTTTAAAAAATACATCACCCCTGCAGTATTTCATCAATATAGAATTCACATATCAGCTCACGCATTCCCTATAAATGCTTTTAAAAATGACATGAGATATGTGTGTTCTGAAACATATTGATAATAATTTTTTCGCTGTCTTTAGGATACTCTTTCCTGCAGTTCTGCCCTATTGACTCTTTTTATTGGAGTATTCGCCTGTCCTCTCCGCCTTTATTGAGTACCGCAGTGAATAATTTAGAACGCACTATTTTAAAGTAATGCATTTCAATTAAGCTCTCCTTTTATTATCTTGAGTAAAAAAAAAAAAAAAAAAAAAGTTAATCTCCACATCGACGGTACGCTAGTTCTGCTGCATTGCATAAATAAAACATGCCAAATGAATAAAAGTTGTTTTATTTAGTAAAATAATAACTAATGACCCGTCAGAGCTGACCAGCTAAGTTTGGAATGAGAAAAAATCTTTATATGGGTGGCAAAGCAAGACTCTGGATCCAAGTTGGACTATTATAATTATTAACCATGTGAATGAATAAGAAAAATATGAATCAAGATTAATGAATGCTGTACTTTTTTTTTAATTGTTCACAAAACAAATTAACTAATGTTAAAAAATAGAACCATATTGTAAAGTGTTACCAATTATATGATCACATGCAGTACACTCTCAAAATATGAAGATATAGGAAATATGCCAAAGTTACAGAAATATGCAGGATAAAACAAATAATAAAAAATAATAGGAGTACAACCAATATAAATAGTCATCAATAAGCAGTGTGCATGGAATGAGAATACCAAGAAAGTACAAGCATTAAGATTGTGTCTTAAGTAAGAATATGACTCTGTAGAGCACATTGCAGGGGTCTTTGGGATCGAGTCTTACACAGGAAAGTTGAAATGTGTGTGATCAGTCACTGCCAGTCAAGTTTCATAAGTCTACTCTGCCATCTACTCATGTGGTTTATTCTGACAGGGCGTCACTGTCCATGGTGCTGAAAAGTACTCGCAGGGGCTATCAATGTGTGTGCTGTGTGCATTGATGTATAATAGCTGATGTTTTATAATTGTTTATGACACCTCAGACACAGCGGCTGTGTACATGACAGTTACGTAATGTCCCAGAAGTTTCCGATCTTTGGCATACTAATTTTGATTAATAATTACATTAACAGCTTATGCCATGAATGGGTCTGAGCTAATTAAAAACTTTGCTAGAGCAGTTGCCAAACAATTATATGCACATAATTCTTATATGTAGCATTTGTAGGTGTTTCTTCAACCATGGACACTTTCATGTCCCAGGGGTGTCTGAGAGCGAGAGTGAGACAAAGAGACCCAAAAGCAAAGAAAAAGTTCAAAGGATTTATTAACAATAAATTATCAATTTAACTGTGCTGGCGATGACTGGAGATCCCTGCACTGGCTGCAGTTGAGGCCATGGCCGCACAATGGGCAAATCCGTGAATAGTGTACATAGACAAGTGTGTGTGTGTGTTGTGGAAGTCAGGAGCAGATTGTAGGAATTCTCCATAGAAGCGTAGTAAGATGCAGAGAACAACGCCCAGAAGATTAGAAGGCTTTCCAAACACACGGGCAGAGACGGGCAACCAAACAGATACATGAGACAGGACCAACTAGACAGAGAGAGGTAAGTTACATCACACCAAACAACAATCTAGCAAGGATACTGAGAACACAAAGGGTTTAAGTAGGGAGTGAATTAGAGGAGAATCAGGTGTTGCTAGCACGCTAATTAGTGACATGATCAGTGTTCACCTGGGAACAACGAACGTTCCCATGGAAACACTGATTTTGACTTTTAATTTTAACCAGGCCTTCATTAATTTTTAAAATGCCTTGCACCTACAGATTTAATTATTTTAGCCTTGTTCCAGATCCAGACTTTCAACAATAAACTATAAAAATATATGATCAAAATGTAAATTATGAAATGTTTAAAACTATAATAATCAAAACAGTAACATAAACAAACCATTTAAGTATTGATTGTGTGAACATCATTTCCATCAATTCTTTTAAAAAATATGAGTGTACCTCATTCATTTGATCTGTGATGCAGAAATACTATATTACAGAAATACTGTATATTTATTTCCAATGTGAAAATCATTTAAACACAATTTCTTGAAATCTAGAGTTTTAAAAGTGTCTGAAGTTGAAGAAACACCCATGTATGGGATGTGGTGTAGTGATTAAGTCTGGACATCAGGAAGTATTGATGCCGGTTTGATCCTCATAAGAACTGAGCTAAAAGCCAGTGTCCATGAGTAAGTCACTAGTTTAAATCCCTGGCTTCACCAGGAACACTGAAACTGTAAAGCTTCTATATTGATATTTAGACCATGCACTGCAAAGAGCTCTTGTTTTGTCCCTTGGTTACAGTGTTCTATAATTCACCCTAGTAGTACCACCTGCCATGGAAAATTTGTAAGCATGCAAATATTGCAGACTTAATTACAATTCATTTGCAGGGGGGCGACTGATAGGTGTGAAGCTCTATCTTTAATATCACATTAATTGGGCTGTTTCCTGTGCTTGGCTTTCCATTATTGCAGCCTGTCTGTGTTTGTTTACATGTAGAAGCTCGATTTGCATTGTGGCCTATTACTTCAAGTCAACTAGCATGATCAATAAACTGATGGTGAAAATAGAGACAGCAATGTGTTTATTTATTTCAATTTTTTTTAAATACATCATGAACTGGAAGTATTTAGCTGTGTATGTCCATCTGCATGTGTGTTAGGGGTTATGTTCATAATGGAATACTTGAACACTGCTTACTGCATGCTGTGTTATTGACAAGTTAGCAAGTCACATGGCTCTGCGAGGATTATTTCAACATCTCTGCACAATGTTGCATTGTTCTGGGGATCATTTTTATCAAGATCATTCTCTACGTAATGATATGCCAGTGTCCATAATCTGTTTATGTTTCAGAAAAAAACAACAACAACAACAACTTGTATGTTACTTACGGGCAATGATTACCATTTCTGCTTATTACTTCTTGAAACATAAACAGAATATTTTAAATGGTATATAATTACTTGCACACTTTTAATTTATTATCTCATTTTGGTTTAATTCATTATTACACCTGTTTAAAGTTCATAAGTATCTCTCTGTTTATCTTAACGATTGATCAGAATTATCATAAATACGCAAATTAATGGACACAATACCATTTTTGCAAGTGTAATGTCATAAATTTCTCATTTCAATCAGCATACATCTTCTGGTTCTTGTTACATCTGCCAAACATATATAGCAGCATTTAATAGTCAGATTGTGAATTACAAGCTTTTAAATGATACTTAATTTGTTTCAAGTGAGCAGTATTTAATTAATTAGCTGAAATCTCCAGTTTAAAGGGTTAAAACTTAACAACAATGAACTGTGAATAACTGGTTATCGGAATTGGCCCGGAAATTCCTTATCGGTGTGTCCCTAATTTTAGTGGTGTTTACTAAGGAAAGCATCACTAATACTTCTGTTTACAAACCCCTAACCTCCCGTATAGCAAACCCCACTCATATTTTCTTCATTTAAAATTTGTTTAATTTTGTAAAGTTACACAGAGTGCAGCTATGTTGTGTTTGAAAAACAAACACATAAATATCGTCATGATCTCATTATCTTCCTACCACATACCGGTTCCCCGGTTTCCCCGGTCGCTTTCAACCATAACCCTCTCTGCCTTCCCCACAGGTTGGTGAATCAGCTGCCGCAGGTGTGGGCATGAAGTCTGGGCCGGTCTGCTGGAGCTGCAGTGAACCTGGGCATTTCCAGGGCTGATACCCCATGGTGGAGATATGGGTCCAGGTCTCCGACGTGCAACAGGCTGCCCCAGATCGAGCAGGAGCATACCGGATACCTGTGAGTATTAAGGGAAGTACATATCAAGCCTTGGTGGATTTAGGTTGTAATCACACCTCAATTCACCAAATCTTGGTTCAATCCTAGGATCTGGATACAATCCAATGGGTGAAGGTAAGGTGTGTGTGCACAGGAATATCCATAATTACCCTATAGTGAGGGTCGCTAATCAATTTCGGGGACAAAAAAATATTGTCAAGGCTGCTGTAAATTCCCACCTAACCCATCCACTAACCTTGGGAATGAATTGACTGGCATTTACTACCTTAATAAGGGGAATGTATGTAAATAGGTCCTGTAATGAAGCATATCGGTGTGTGGCATGTTAACTTGCTGGCTGAGGAGATGGAGCAAGGGCTGTCTATGTCAGCGCCATGTCAGGAGGATGTAAGGGAGGGGGAAGTCTCGGCTAGATCAAGTGAAAGTGATTGATGGTCAACGCCTCCAGCCAGACATTGCACTTGCATATCTGTATTTATCAGTTATTAAGGATCGGTTGTATCGAGTGATGCAGGAAGCTCAGACAAAGGAGGATACAACCCAACTGTTAGTACCGAAGAGCCATAGGGAAATGTTATTCCCATGCTCATTATAATCCGATGACGGGTCAATTTATGTCAGGAAAAAACACAAGACCGTCTTATGGTCTGTTTGCAGATGGTGTGCAGAATGCTGTGAATGTCAGTTGGTGAAAGCTGCAGCCACCCCAAAAGCACCATTGTGCCACCTTCCATTGATCGAGGTCCCCTTCGAAAGAATTGGCATGGACCTCGTCAGACCATTACAGCGAGTGGCACACGGCTTTGTGCTGTTTCTGGTGGACAACGCAATGCGATATCCAGAACCAATGCCTCTGCACAACATCTCAGCATGTAGTGTTGCTGATGCACTCTTCAGAACTATCTCTTGAGTGGGGATTCCAAAAGAAATCACTGATCAGGGCACAAAATTATGTCATGTACACAAACTGTATGAATTATTGGGGATTAAATTGATTTGGACCAGCGTTTTCCAAGCCCAAAATGATGGCTAGGTCAAATGATTTAAAAGAATATGATTCATAAATTCATGAACGAAGATCCTTGAAATTTTTACTTGAGACCCTATTATTTGCAGTACGAGAGGTCCCACAAGCCTCCACGGGGTTCTCCCCATTTGAATTATTGTACGGGCGTCGACCCTGCAGTGTGCTCGACATCCTATGGAAAAATTGGGAGGAGGGACCTTCAAACAGCAAAAAAAAATTTCAATATGCTCTTGACCTGAGAGCAAATCTCCACACACTGGGGTAATTAACACAGGCGAATTTGCTTAAGGCTCAAGAACGTTTATAATAGGGGATCTTGGCTATGGAAAGTACACAGAGAGATAAAGTCCTTTTTTTGTGTATTACTCCCCACATCGAGCTCTAAATTATTAGCCAAGTGACAAGGGCCATTTGAGGTCACATAGCGAGTCGGGGAAATCGATTATGAGGTTAAACGAATGGATAGAGGTGGAGCATGTAAGATTTAGCACCTCAATCTCCTAAAACCATGGAGAGACCATCCTGCAGCGATGGTGGTTCTGAAGAGGGAGGAGCTTGGACCTGAGGTGAACTTAAAAGCCACCGCTCGATTCACCCCTGTCACTTACGGAGACCACCTCTCACAGTCACAAGTTACATTAGCAGCCAGGTTGCAAAGAGAATTCTCTGATGTGTTCTCGCCTAATCCCGGTTCTCATCTCTACCCGGTCATAGTAATCTCATAGAATAACATATTTAAATAAACACAGGGTAGTGGTACACATTCATACCTACCGACTACACAAAAAAAGGTAGTTTGGGAAATTTTAAAGGCCATGCTAGATATGGGGGTAAAAGAAGAATCCCACAGTGACCAGGCCAGTGGTGTTGGTTCTGAAGAGTCAATGTAGTGTCTAAATTTGATGCATATCCGATGCCTCATATTGATAAACTGGTTGATTGGTTAGGTGCGGCTCGCTTTTATTCATCACTGGATTAACTAAGGGATAATGGCAGACCCCTTAACTCCAATGTTCTATGAAAAGACAGCATTTTCCACACTGTTTGGATTACACAAATTTGTGATGCTTACGAAGTGGAGTGTGTAATTTTGCAAAGTATTGTGGAAATAAAGACTTACGTGGATTGTTATCCGGCTCCTGCTTCCTCCTTCAGTGAGAGTTACAGAACTGTATCACAGTAGGTATGAAGACAGAACACAGTATTACAAAATACAGTATATATACTCTGGGAAAAAAATAAAGAGACCACTGCAAAATATAAATTTTCTCTGGCTTTTCTATTTATAGGTATGTATAGGTATTTTTGTTTTATTTTATAAAGTCCTGACAACATTTTCTCCTAAATTCCAAATTAAAATATTGTCAATTAGAGCATTTATTTGCAGAAAATTACAACTGTTCAAAATAACAAAAAAGATGCAGTGTTTTCAGACCTTGAATAATGCAAAGAAAATAAGTTCATGGCATGGAGCATTGTCCTGCTGGAAAAACCAATCCTCAGAGATGGGGAACATTATCAGAGCAGAAGAAAGCAAGTTGTCTTCTCTGGCAATGTTACCCAACTCCCCAGGTTTGGTTTTTCCAGCAGGACAATGCACCATGCCACACAGTCAGGTCACTCAAGGTGTGGATGAAGGATCACCGGATCAAGACTCTGTCATGGCCAGCCCAATCTCCAGACCTGAACCCCACTGAAAATATCTGGAATGTGATCAAGAGGATGATGGATGGTTGCTTGAATTTTTGCACCAGGAGTGGCAGAAAGTCACCCAAAAGCAATGTGAAAGGCTGGTATAGAGCATGCCAAGACGCATGAAAGCCGTGATTGAAAATCAGGGTTATTCCAACAAATCTTGATTTTTGAGCTCTTCTTAAGTTAAAGCATTAGTATTGTGTTGTTTAAAAATGAATATGATTGTTGCATTTTTCGAGGTCTGAAAACACTGCATCCTTTTTGTTATTTTGACCAGTTGTCATTTTCTGCAAAAAAAATGCTCTAAATGACAATATTTTTGTTTGGAATTGGGGAGAAATGTTGTCAGTACCTTATAGAATAAAACAAAGTAAATCCAGAGAAACTGATAATTTTGCATTGGTCTCTTATTTTTTCTAGAGCTATACACACACACACACACACACACACACACACACACACATACATATATTCAAACTACTATATGGCAAGATGTTGCTATTAATGTGCAAATTAAATGTAGATGTTAAATTGTGCATTGCCACTCAGATAAGGAGTCTTCTCGCTCTGCACAGAGTGGAGTCATTGTAGATGGCTATTGCAGTGTGCAGGAAAGACCTCCTGTAACGGTCATTATTGCAGCAGACTTCAAGGAGCCTCTGACTGAAGACACACTGTTGTCTGACCAGTAGTTTTGTAGTTGGTGCGTAGTGTTGTCCATTAGGACGAACAGCTTGTGCAACATTCTTTTTTCCATAACCACCTCTAGGGGCTCCAGTGCAGTCCCCAGCACAGAGCCAGCCTTCTTTATCAGTTTGATCAGTTCGCCAGCTCTGATGCTGCTGCCCCAACAGATGGCTGCAAAGATATTTGCACTTGCCACTACAGACTGGTAGAAGATAAGCAACATCTTACTGCACACATTGAAGGACCTAAGCTTCCTCAAAAAACAGTCTGCTGTAACTCTTGAACAATCTGATCAAATAATGAGTTACTGTATAGGCGACATACAAAATATCCCAGTTGATGTTTCTTCCAGTTCATTCGTCACACTGGAAATATATTGTCAAGTCAAGTACAAATCATTATCGAATACAGTATTCTATGCATTGCATTCTGTTATTCATTTTGGCAAATTTTGTATGTAGATCATCCAGGTATGCAGTGTAAATGACATTGCAACACAGCATGAATACTGTTTACTCAGAAGTTTTGAGTAGTATAGCAGAATGCTATTTCGAACATATCCTGTGTGTTTGACTTTGTGAATTGTATTTGACAGGTTTCTTCAATAATAAGGTAATTTCAGCTGGCCTAAAATTCTCTGCTCTAATAAGAATAGCACTCTTCTGCATCTTTACAGCATTACCCATATTTCTAAGGAAAATTTATAGAGCTACATTGTTTATATGAGATACTTGAATTTAAATAACGTGTCAAGCTCGGCTGTTATTTTAGCCGGATGATGAATACGATAAAGAACAAAATTTACATTTTCTCCCCAGAAGACCGACACAGAGTTACTGATTTATGAATGTAATACAAAGTTTAGCAAAGCTAATTAGGGACAGTGTTCCCTGGGTCAGATTTAATCATAGGGACATTTACATTAGGTGGTGTGGACTCCTGAGGAGAGAGAAGTGGTGCGAAATGCAAAGAATGAGGTATTTAAGTTCAGTTTATGGTCTCGGGGAAACCTAACTTAATAAAGAGTGCAATTGCACCACTTGAAGCACAAGCTCTGCTGGTTTCTGATGAATGAGAACCATTCCCACAATTATGCAGGATTATATTTTGATTTAAGGCCTACAAATCGTAATTACGATGTGTACGTTTAAGCGATTTGCTAAAATAATGCATTGGGCATAGGGCTCCACATTATATAGAATTTCACAATATATCCATGTCACTTTGATATGACATTGTTTTCTGGCTTTAAATCTACTTGAAAATAATTCAATTAGATTTCTGACACATTCATCTTTTTAATAGTTTACCACATCACAGCTCACAATGTAACATTATCCAACAAGTTTACTGCATATACATTTTTTCTTCAATCTTGTGCAGTGAATGGGCAATTGTTTTATATTTCTCTTTTTTTAACTTCCTTGCAATAAAAGAAAGATTTTCTTAGTGCTAGTGCAATAAAATAAAGATAGTAGGTGTGCAATTGTTGCTTTATCTGTTTATTTTATCATTCTTGTTCTGCCCCAGAGAATGATTGGTAATGAAGTTTTGTCAAACAAGCCTTTCGCTAGCTCAATGAATAATGTTTCTGGGCAAAAGTTATGTAGGCAATTGCAATTCTTCATAAATAGTATACCTCATGCATACAAACAGAACTGTACATTAACAATTACAACTTGGACCCACTTTATATCAGGTGGCCTTAACTACTATGTAATTAACCATTTGATACAATGTACTTATTGGGTACATTCAAGTTGTTGCATTGTAATTACATTTAAAGTAATTGCATTTAATTACATTTGTAGTTTTACTGTTAAATTTACCCCAAACCCTAACGCATCCCTTACCACAAAACCTAACTCTTAACTCTAACACCTAATCCTAACACTAACCCTACCCTTATTCCTAAACCTACCCATTCCTCAAACTCAGTAGCAGCAAATGTGGGAATGTTGCATAACAACATGTAGTTGTACACAGTGAATGCATAGTATTGTATGTATTTAATGCTTGTTCACAGTAGTTAAGGCCATCTAATATAAAGTGTGACCCAACTTCTTATGAAAAATACCAATTTGCTACCACCAAGATTCTTAAACTGGCACAATCCAAACCTGTAAAGTTGGCTGTAAATTTCCTGAGTTTCCCAACTTCGGACATTTATTTTATGTCCTACGGGTGGATTTTTATTAAAAAGTACTGATATAATTAATTTTTTGTATTTATTTTTATATGAAGGTCGCTTTAAAACTGAGATGAAAATAATCATGAAAATACAAATTATTATATGTGTGTCACATTTAAGTGTATTTTGTTCATGTTTCGATTTTCATGTCTTGTATTTTGATAGTTTAGTTGCCATGTTTCCTGTAATGTTGACCCTAATGCCATGTTGACCCTAATGTCAAGTGAGTTCCTGTTTCCTGCCATGTGACCCTAATGTTTCACGTGTCTTCTCCTCATTGGTTTATTGTCTTGTTATTTTGTTACCCATGTCTGTGCATTTATAACCCTGATGTTTGTCATGTGGTTTGTCAGGTATTGTAAATGCTTTGTTGCATTTGTCATTGTAATTGTTCATAGTCAAGTCAAGTTTAGTTCTCATCATAGTTTGTTGTATTTGAATTTACATTTTTGGATTTTTAGCACTTTGTAAATAAATCTGCATTTGGGTTCTTCACTACTATGTCTCCTTTCTCATCACATTCCTGTCAGCCTACCGCAACGTTACAGAATACCTGACCCACAATGATGAACCCAACAGTGAGCCTCATTCATCTCCATCAGGGGAATCATCCCCTTGAGGGCTTTATTGTGGATTTTCTAGGCCTGAAGCCTTGACTGTCTCAGAGCTAGTACCTGAAGACTTGACTGTCCTAGAGCTAGCACCTGAAGCCTCAACCATCCCAGAGCTATTGCTTTAAGCCTCGGGAGTAAAAAAAAAAAAAGGTTTATAAATAAAATGTTCCCAAATTAACCAAGAAATGATGTGGAAATATTTTTATCATGTGCTATCAAAATGTGTGTAGTATAGGGTTAAAACAATTTATAAATTCTCCTACCCATTTAAAAGGTAGGAGAATTGTGTGTTGGATCTTGTGTTGTTCAGGTGTAACACCTTATAAATGCACTATTTCCGATGTGTCTATCAGATCATATGTTGGTGTCTTTTAATGCTCAGTTACCTGTATTTAAGCTCAATCAATGTCGCTCTATTACATTTCGGAACATTAAGAACATTGATGTCTCGGTTTTTGCTGAAGGGCTTGCCACCCTTTCTATCAATGGCCATTTATCAACTCCAGATGAACTGGTTCTTCATTACAATGTTGGACTACAAACAATTCTGGATGTTCAGGCTCCACTGAAAACCAGGTCTGCTTCATTCGTTAACTCTGCACCATGGTTTACTCAAGAACTACGGCAGTTAAAAGTTAAGGGCCATTGTCTGGAGCGCATATCTGTCAGGACTGGACCACTGGTACATAAAGAACTGTATTCTGAGAATATGCTAAATTATAAAGTAGCTCTTAACAGCTAAAACAGATCATTATGCCAGTTTAATTATTTCTGGTTAAGGGAACACAAGAACCCTTATTTCTGTGGTAAATAATATTTTAACGGCACCCGATTATTTTCCTTCTTATTTGTACTCTATTGATCTCTGTGAAGCTTTTATGTCTTTTTTTTAATAGAACAATCTAAAATATTTATCAACAAATTTCTGTATCAAATTTAGGTTGTTGTGCTTCCAATATTTGTTCTAACCAACCTCTAATTTCCATATTTTCCACTTTCAGACTTCCAAGCATCAAGGAAATAGAGTGTATTATAAAAAATCTAAATCTTCAACTTGTCAATTGGGTCCTATTCCAACGAACTTGGTTAAAGCCTGCTTACCTTCTCTCTCTTCTTTAATTACTGTTATTATACACTCTTCGCTTATTTCTGGCACTGTTCCGTCTTCACTTAAACTGCTGTTATAACTCCTATACTTAAGAAACCAGGGGCTGATTCAAGTAACTTTGATAATTTCCATTTCTTTCAAAAATACTGGAAAGGATTGTTGCATCTCAGGTCTGGGATTATCTTTCTGATAATAGACTGTATGAGCAATTTCAATCTGGTTTCCGCACATATCATAGTGTTGAGACTGCATTAGTTAAGATTTCTAATGACTTGTTGTCAGCTGCTGATTCAGGTCTTCTATCTATACTTATTTTGCTCGATTAGACTGCAGCACTTGATACTATCTCACATAGCATTGTTGGACAGATTGGAATTGATGTGAATAAGGGGTACTGCCCTGACTTGGTTTCGATCTTATTTTACGGGTCATACTCAATTTGTACAGCTGAAGCAGTTTTCATCAAAGAGCTTCATATGTTAATACTGGGGTTCCACAGGGATCAGTCTTAGGTCCTCTCTTATTTATTATTTATCTTTTACCTCTTATATAATATTATATATAATATTTTTAGGAAATTTGGTATTAAATTCCACTGCTATGCTGATGGCACACAACTTTACCTATCCTCCAAACCTACCTCTACTTTTCCTCCATTTATCCTCTCAGATTGTGTAGTTGAGATGAAAGAGTGGTTTACATAAAATGTTCTAAATAGCTGTAAAACTGAAATTCTTCTTGTTGGCTCAAAAACCAACTTGGCAAAATCTAAATGTTGCTCACGTAATATTGATGATTTTCTTGTCTCTGTTGCTAAACAGGTTAAAAGTTTGGGTGTCATCTTTGATAGTACTTTATCATTCGAACCACATGTAAACAATGTCATTCGCTCTGTATATTTCCACATGTAACATTAATCAACTTCACCCGGCTCTTTCAGTAAAGAGCACCACGATTCTTGTTCATGTTTAGTAACTTCCTGTATAGATTATTGTAACACTCTTTTTTATGGTGTGCTGTCATAACATCATGACTTCTCAATAACCAGCTAGTACAGAATTCAGCAGCACAAATTATTTCCAGAACTCCTATAACTGAACACATTACTCCCATATTACAATCCCTGCATTTGCTCCCATTTAAATATCACATTGACTTTTAAAATAAAATTATTCTCCTTACTTAAAAGGCACTTAATAATCTTGCCCCTTCATACTTATTTGACCTTCTTCAAATCCACAGTCTTCCTTGTACTTTAAGATCATCTTCTGCACTCACTATTGTTCTCCTTCGAGTTCGCACAACATGGGGTCTAGAGCCTTTAGACATGCAGCTCCTTATTTATGGAACTCGTTGTCACAGGATGTGCGAAAGAGTGAAAGTCTTCTGGTTATTAAATCTCGGCTTAAGACCCATCTTTTGAGGCAGGCTTTTATGTGATTGCTTTATGCTTGTATTATGTTGGTTCAGGCTGTAATAATGATTAATTGTTGTTTAATGTTATTTTTTTGTTGTAACGTGTCCTTGAGTGTCATGTAAGGCGCCTATAAATAAAATGTGTAATAATAATAATAATAATAATAATAACAATGAGTGCAAATTACTTTTATTAAAGTGCAAGAGTGCAAAATATTATTCATTACCATATCTGGTTTTCATTTAAATTGTAAATAATGTATTAATGTTTGTCCAAATTTTATTGATAAATGAGAGTCTTGCAATTTAATTGTGTCAGGATGGATCTGCAACTATACAATTGCAAAGGTTCTTTTGTCCTCCAAAAGTCCTTCAAACATTAGCTAAAATGTGCATGTCTCTTAGTCAAACATACTTAAAAAAGGGTTGTGTTTAAGATGTTTTCAATACATTGACATTTTATGTTTCAATGTGTATCCAAATGTACAAAAATGAGTGTGCACATGCATACCTATGAATATAAATGTGATGACCCTGGCAAATCTCGTAAATACATTAATTCTCACTTGACTTGAAGGCAGTTTTAACACAACCAAAAAGAGAGAGACAGAAAAAAAACTGCACACTTCAGCCAATAATACTCCCATGAAGGGGATTCAAGCTAACTTTCTATATTAATAATAGAAAGGGCAAAGCCCTGGACATCTAGTGTGGTTCAACATTTAAAGTGTTCGGATCACTCCCACGGCTTATTGAATCATTTATGGAACAAGTGAGACGCTACAGTTTTTCATCTATCTCACTTACTGCTATAGCTTTATGATTCAAAGGTTGGAGGGCCATATTAATAAAAACCTTCTGTTGTTAGTAGTTTTGCACAATTTTGATTTCAATGACCAAGGAATCGAGGACAAAGGCTAGTGTGAGTCCTTTCACACTCCTAAAATCATATCAACTCTTATTACAGTAAATGAATTGCTTTTATGACTTTTGAGCGAGCCGTTCAGCAAACTAGTTTTTTATTGCTTCTTAAAATAGTTTGAAAGGTCATGACAAAGACAGGATCAGTACAGATATGAGACTTAATTCTGAAAGCATTCCCAGTTTGCCTTTTTCCAAGAACGATCATTAATATCCAACAAAAATGTGGCTAGACATGTTTTGTTGGACAAAAAAGTAATAGACATGGGACAGATTGAGAGACACGGCTGCCTTTTGGGAAAGCGAGTTCTGAAAGACTCAAATAACAACTTAATCCCATTTAATTAAAATTCAATAAAAAATTCACGCTAAATAAGTTTTAATTTGTTCACGCAGTTAATTGAGTTTAGAGCCAAGGAACACATTGAGTTATAATAAAGCACAACTATCATTATATGATTCCATTAAAATAAATTAAGAAAGAAATAAAACATATAAAACAACAAAAATAATTCAACATTGCGTAGGTCAGACTCTCTCATTCTAGTCTTCATATTCCAGTACAAGTTAAAGATATTTTCTGTCTATCTTAAAGATTTTGGATTTACAGTTTTGGATTGAGGCTTCTCTGGTGTTTGGATTTTCTATGTCTGGAACAATGTACAGAGAATGTCAATATCACATTTTCTCTGTCTGTCTCTTTTTCTCCCTTTCTCTTATTCTCCATTTCACTCTCTGCCCCATTTCACACACACACACACACACACACACAACGTTTACCCGTCCACAGTCACCAACACATGAAAAGAGAAGATTCATATGACTCTTTGTCTTTAAGCCGAGTCATGTTATGTTATTGTAATTCAGCAATACTCTATTTTCAATTAAATAGTTTTTAGTCAACTTTAGACATTTTATTTGCTTTTACTCATCACTTTATTGGCATTCATTCAGCATAAAATGTAGGCAAGAGGATCTCTTTTTTTATATTAAAAAAGTAAATAAGTTTAGAACAAGTTTCATAGAATTATACATTCTTACTAAGAAATGAATATCTGTCTTTCTGTAAATCCTAATAAACACAGCTAAAGCACTAAAGTGAGGATGTACTTTTGTTCATTTTCTTTTTCTTTGACTTTTTTTATTCTTATTATTTTTTTGGACACCCTTAGCCATTTCTATATAATACATATGTTTTGCTTCCATTCCAATCCTGTGACTATGTGGCATTAATATTCATTAGGTAGTGAAGTATATTAGATGTTTAAGATTCATGCGATTTGAACGCTGTGCTTCATTACGGTTATCTATAATCACTCTTTATGGTCAAGCCTAATTCCCTCCACATAAAAAAAATTATGCTAATAAAAGATCCTTGCATTTGGAAAATATTCTCCATACTATTTTCTCCAGCAGTACTGCTTTTTTCTTAAAAATTCCAGACCTGCAGGAATTATGAAACAACCGCATCAGTATAGTCCTTGGTTTTGCCAATGGACAAAATATCAAATGTGTATTGAATTTAAATCTGGAATAAAACATTACCTCCAGCACTGAAATATCAAATATAGTGTTCTGTAAAATAAATATTGCTTGATTTTTTTATGCACTTACCTGTGCAATATTGCAGCCACATTGCTAGAGTGTGGCTAGAGTGTTATTATGCTGTTGCTAAGGTTTTTTAGTGTGTTTAGTGTTTTAGTTATGCAAGGGCAACATTAGAATTTTTAGCATGTTGCTATGCAAATGTTTTGACTTTTTCTGAAGTGTTCTGTTTTTAGTGTGTTGCTATGTGATTGCTTAGATGTTCTGAGTATGTTTAGCATAGGAATGTCAATTTTCAGACAATTTCATAATCAATCTTCATGGAAATTAACGATCAACTAATCGATTGATTGTTAATTTTAATACCGCAAAATTTACGTGGACGACTCCAAATTATATGTGCATATAGCCCCATGCTTAAATATAATTAAAGTTATTACTCTTAAGGAATGCAAGTATTGGCATTGTCCTCTTAAAATATTCTTAATTCAGTGTATGTTAATACATTTAGGCAATGTTTAACATGAATTTGTTAATTACTGTTAAATTACTGTTAGTAATAACTTGTAAACAAGATATATGAGTTGTTTACATATTTGAGTTCATTAAAACTTCACGTAATGGATCATGGGATGTTTCGGACCTTTGGACATGTTTTTATTTATTTTTTACTTAAAATTAAATCATAACAGGCTCTGTAAACACAGTAGCCCTACATAGCATACCGTATGTGCTGATGCCAAATCTGCTTTCCCAGTGATAACTGAGGTAGTTGTCGACTGGGATGAAACATAGAGACCAGCAAGGTCAAGGAGACCAGGGTTAGCTTTGCCACCCAAACTCGGACCCCTCTCATGTCCTGGAGATGGTGTACAATGGCTTAACCTGTCACACAATGTACAAAACAACGTTCTGCCCGTGTCTGGGAGGACACAGTGTTCGCATCAGTATACAAATCCCAAGCCCCCCCATACAGAATCCTCCATAAGATGACTACTTCTATGTGGTTTATAAGCTATTATGAGTGTTTGTAGTGTGTTGTCATGTGATTGCTTAGGTTTTAGGAGTGTTTTAGTGCATGCGGTTGCTAAGGTGTTATTAGTGTTTTTAGCACACTGCTATGCTGTTGCTAAGTTGTTCTAGGTGTTATAGATTGTTGCTATGCATCTGCTAAGTACATAGGCTGTGTCTCGTTTCGAAGGCTGCGTGCTAGGTAGGACGCCTCCTTTGAAGGCTGCAGTATACCGAGTGTCCTCCTTTAAACAAGCCTCGTTTAAGCCAACTAGATGGCCTTCGCAGGACAAATGGAAACGTAACGTAACATGGTTGTTATGACAGCACGCCACTCTTTAACAAGCACGAGCGCTTTGAGGGAGAATTAAACAAAGTCCCTCAGGAAGGGAATGTATGAGGTAGGCTACATTTTAGAAGAGTTATAATGGTGTAAAGAGAAAAGAAATGTACTTTACAGGTGTTCTTTTAGTCTAATACATTATTTTAATTATATATTAATACAGTTATTATTATTATTATATACTCTGCACCCATCTACTGAGGTACTTCAACTTGGGAATTTATATTCATTGCATTTAAACATCACGTTTATATCATTTCTTTTTTAGACATTTCCGTTGAAGCAAAGAATTGTGGTTTGTGAGTGCCCACGAAGGATACACCTCATGCATCCTCCGAATTCCCGTGAAAGAAGGTTGCATTCAAAGTCTGCATTCAATTTTTTTAAATGAGACTGCCTTGATGACATATGTAGCCAACAAATGCAACCTTGGGAGGAAGCAGCCTTCCAAACGAGACACAGCCATAGTGTGTTGCTATGATATTGCGAGGGTGTCTTGAGTGTTTTTAGCATGTTGCTATGCAATTGCTTAGAAGATTTTTGGTTGTTTTGTAACCACAGTGTCACATTATTCTTCGTAAGTCAACCAATGAGTGGGTTACTTGTTGACTCTGCACATTCATCAATAGAAGTATTAAAACATTGCAAAAATGTACATGTCTCACCTTTTATCGTACTGTAGCTTACAAATCTATTGTCCCCTACTTGAGGACATCCACTAACATAAATGACACAACTCCAAGCATTTGAGATACTTCAGGGATTTTGTGACTCAGTGTGAGAGAGAGCTAGGTCAAATATCTCCTCTCTTTCAAGATGTCCCGTCTCACATTGTTAGTGGAAAGTTCAAAGAAAAATGAGTTCATTTCAATATTCCTGATTTTCATATCAAAGAGTTCAATAGCTTTTGTTCATCCAACTGAAGCAGTAATGTGTGTAACTTTCATTCAACTGGTGAACTAGTTTTTTCTCAATTTTTTACAATTTCTCAAATGGTCCATTTTAAAAAAATAAAGAAGAAAATAAAAAATAAACAAGAATTTAGTTTATTTTCATTCCTGCACAGTGCAGAGAATGTTCATCTGGGACAGAAAAAGAACTAAAGTTGTGTGACACTCCAATTTGCAAAATTTGTAGGATTATAATTTTACATATTACCGTAGAATTGCCACCATGTGCCTAAATGGCCATAATCAGACTATCATGAATGAAAATGAACTAGAAAAAAAGGCAAAACTGCTTAATTTCATAGCTGCTTGGATCAATTTAAACTCTAATATTTATACAGTCAGCTCATTATACGTTTTCTAACTTTCAGCAGTCAAGGGAAAGCCTTGACTATTTCCTCCATTTTTGAAAGCCTTAAATGGACAGTTCATGCAAAAATGAAAATTGTCAATTTACTTATCCGCATATTGCAAAACCGTATGACATTTTTTCTTCCGTGTAACTCAAAAGGAGATGTTAGGAAGAATGTTAGACTTTGTGAACAATTTCCCTTTAACTGCATGAAAAACAAGCAATGAAATTAAACAAAACAGGGTCATTTCTGGCTGTCTGCAATATTTTAAATGATATAAAATGTCTTATTTGATTTGATTCAATCATGCTTTAGTTAAAACGTTAGTTTTTTATGTTCATTAAACATCATATTATTGTTTGAATAAAAATATTAAGTGGTGTTTGCTAAGATAAGCATCACTATTACTGCTGATATTTCATTATGAAAGAACAGCATAGACACACAGATTTATTGTTTTGTCTCTTTGTTTTGTGAGTCTTTCCAAGGCAGAGTTGCATTTCCAATGAATATTAATAAGACTTTTTCTTTCCGTTTTGGCAAAGATAATTTTTGATTTCTGTAGCTGCTGTCAGTAAAATGTTTAAGTATATCAGTGCATACACAATTTCCCGACATATTCACTTTATTTTATAATGTTTGCTTCACTACAGTCTATATTTAGTCTTCACTAGATAGACGCAATGTTTTATATACAGAGGTAATGATATTTACTATACCCTAAACCTACTCCAAACCTAACCTTCAAACAAACATGTTAATGTCAGAAGATTTAAAGCAAAACATGCCTTTTTATCTAATAAGGACCACTTTTTTCACACATTTTCAAAAATCTAGCCTTTTAAAGTATAGCCACGTATGTGCAAACACAATGTAAAAAAAAAAAAAAAATGTGAGTTTCACAAAGAAAAGTCAGCTAGCATTTCTTCAGTGTCATTTCTTCAAGCACAGAGTTTAATTAGTGTGAACAATTAGCCATAGAGGCATTTTAATTATTCACTTCAGGAAACAATTCAATTTGCGTGGAGCACCGCTGACAGCCCATTCAGAGGGTCAGACGACATTGTGATTACAAGAGGAAGCACACTTTCTTAATCTGAAAGCAACACACCCCTGCTGTATTCATGCCGTTTAAATTATTAGTGGTGTTTGTTAAGACAAACAACAGTATTACTATTGTTCTTGCATAGGTTTAAGCAATTTAAACCCTAATATTAGCTTTGAAACTCCTTAAACACCCCAGCAGCCACCCAGAACCCCCTATTGTGGTACCATGATAGAGTGATAGTATTAGATGGTAATATCATAATACTTTATACTATGGTACTGACAGATTACCATATTTATTACACAGCTCTCTGCATTACTCAATTCTGATTTGTCAGTGGCAACATCTAGCAGTCTGATTTTTCTCAGTAACAACCGCACATCAATATATCAGACCGGTCATCCGGGTATTGCGAGCCATTTCTCCTGCTTCTTAGATCACTCTGAAATCTCTACAAGTAAGCTAATAAAATAATTTCAACTCAAAGCATTGATTCGTGTGCATTTAATTATTTATTTGTCAAGTAGTCTTGTAATAAGATGCATAACGTCAATAATGTCATAATGTCATAATGCAGAAGGTCAATTACAAAATAAACACCAACAGAACTCTGATACAAACCAGAGGTGGAATTCAGCTGTTCAGGGATTTATTTAAATTAGAGCATGTGAGCAGAGCGGAGCAGTGATAATTTCACCTGAGCACAGTCACACATTGGCATTTGCGCTGCCAACACTGTTTTAATGCCAATAAAATCATACAAATAAATTACTTACCTGCCCTAACCACGAGCACATGTAGTGAACACATATGTTGGTGAACTAATGTAGAGAGCATGAGTGGGGAGCTTATGTTTTGACCAGCAGATGCAGAAATTAACTGTATGGAATTCAAACGTTAGTGAAAAAGCCCCATAGTGTAGAGAGGCCCCTTTGTTTAGAAACCTACAGGGTTCTATACTATAAAATAATAAATAGTTTCAGTGACCCATGGTAGACTGCTAGACTGTAAGGTGCGTGAGAAGTGCCCGACAAGACAGCCACATCTATGGCAAGTACTACAGGAAGTGTGGGGTGAAAGGTCACCTGAGTATCTGGACAAACTGACAGCTAGAATGCCAAGAATCTGTAAAGCTGTCATTGATGCACGTGGAGGATTTTTTATTTGAAAAACCTTTGAAGTAGTTTAAAACATTGTAGAAAAAACATTTCAAATTGTAATAGTAATTTTTCAAGTTATTAATGTCCTGACTATATGTTGTGATCAGTTGAATGCCACATTGGTGAATAAAAGTACCAATTTCTTTCCATAAGAGCAAAATCTGTACATTATTCCAAACATTTGACCACCAGTGTATAGAAAACTTCAACTGCAAATGTCATGGCATTGGTCTTTTTCAATAAAGGAGTGACAAAAGATGCTCATTTCTTTTTGTTTTGCACCCCACTGTGGTATTCCCCCTACGTACCAGTGGATTTTGAGTTGTTTGAGTCCCTTACAAGATCATTAAATACGATTTAATCTAATATATATATATTGGATAAATATATATATAAATATATATATTTTATGCATGACAAATATTTTTTTATTTGTTAAATCCAAAATCCTGCAGTGCACATAAAGAGTGCATGCACAACATATTTTGATGCATATAAAGTCCAGATTCAATTTATGCTGCTTTAAAAATATCAAGGAAAAACAAAGGAGGCATTTATTAATATAATTATTATTTAATTAACCACAGTCCTGTATATTGCATACAATTCCTACATATAAAATTGTAGGGAATAGGCTATTATTCAAGCAAAAATACTGAAAAAAAACATTCACTGCTCTTTTATGGATAACTTAATGTGCCCTTTAAAACTGAACACAAAATTAGGATGAGAAATTGTTCATCTGAATTTACAGACACAAAGTCTGATGGCATGAAATTAGTAGCCTATTAATGTATCAAATCTACAGTACAATCATTCCGTGGAGACAACTGAAAAACAATGATGAATTTAACTTTTTCTGGTGCCAGTCCATGTTTTCATTATTGCTTAAACAAAGAAAAAAATTACATTGATAAGATTGTGTTTTTCTGGGACAGTTGTTTCACTCAGATCCATTTGCACGAATGTGAGTTTCCACAACATCACTTATATGTTTTATCACTTGTAGAGGCATGTTTGATGACTCGTTTAAAGTAAATAAAGGTAATTAGAACTTACTTTTTTTTTTTAAAGACATTATTTGAAGATGTTCAATGGCTAACAGAGAAATATTTGACTGATTACAAATGATAAGGAAGTTCTGGTTATCCAACAGCTATTGCAAACCAGTACAAAATAAACAGCAACAAAACACAACAATACAATCACATAATTTCAGATGTGTAGGTTAATAAGCATTTGATAATTTAATAAATGTCGGCCAATAGTCTATATTTCACCATAGAGGGGCACCTCAGTCCATGTGGGCAAAGGGGCAGTTACATGGATGTGTGTGTTTGCCTGGAAACAATAATAGCCTACAACAGAAACATTTCATGTTGGAGTGGGATTTGAGCAAAAAAATTTTTTTTATTATTATTTATTTATTTTTTACAGTTGAGCATGAGCGGCACTTGAGCATAGTGTTCGCTTGGTCTGTGACATGCTCTGATTTCAATATAAATCAATGGTTCATGTCCATGTATTTATTTATTTGGCAAAAGTCTTGTAATAAGCTGGATAATGAGGAGTGAGAGGGTTAGTTTCACCAAATAAATACTAACAAAACTCTAACTGGAGGTTAAATTCAGCTGTTCAGCAATTTATTTGTTCTCAAATAATAATATAATTTCAGAGAAAATCAGTGTTTTGTGTCAATTTATTTATTTGGCAAGAAGTATTTTAATAAGATGGATAATGGGGAGTCAGAAGGTTCTTTTCACAAAATAAACCAATAGGATTGTGATGCAAACCTGATGTGGATATAAGCTGTTCAGAGATTTTTTCTTATCGCATAATTGTGTAGTTTCAATGCAAAGCAATATTTTATGTCCATGTTTTTATTTATTTTGTTAGTAGCCATGTAATAAGCAGAATAATGTACTGTCACCATGTTTAAAACTTGTTGACTGTTTTTTTAAGTGACCCAGCACTAGAGATTTTAGTGGATTTAGTGGAGAAGATAAAGAAGAATTGTCATTTTGGAAATCATCACTCAAGCACATTAACACAGACAATGAAATCAATTTAAACACATAAAATAATTTTTATAATGTTGCTTTGAGTGATGATAATTTTTTATTTGATAATGTAATCTCTGAGCTGTCACTTGACAGAGGAAAACTTGAGTACTAAGGTGCCGATAACACAGAACACATTTTTGTGTCAATCTGAGCTGTTTTTCAGTTGTTGCACTAGACGGATGTATTTGACTCTTGCCCTGCATCTTGCCATTAATTCAGTGTCTTGCGCAGGAGTGGCACCTTTTTTAGATGTTGTGTTAGGTTCAAAAGAATGTTATCTTGTAGGTTTTTAGTCTTAAAATCATTAATTTATCTATAACAATAAATTTGCCTATGAAAAAAAATGAATGAATGTTTTACTTAATGTTTTCTATAGCATTGTTTGTAAGCCACACCCCTGAACAGAACTCCCCACCCCTCTCTCTCACACACCTACTATAGTCTCTCTATATACCTGCTTCATGTGTCTGTAGGTTTGCATAGACCTTTGAAATTGATTGTGACATTGCACTGCTGAATAGGATGTCTGGCTGCCAGGATTTAGCCACTTCCTATTCACTGGGCTTTTTACTTTGGCCAAAGATCAGACTGGCAGGGGGCAGCTCAATGCTCCACTGGCCACTACATGTCATTTTATGTGCACCTTCTTTTTAATCGATCAACCTGAGACCTGCCTGTGGTGACTTGGTCATTGGAGCCCAGTAGGATGAAAGTCTCGGCTATAGGGCATAGGAATGCCTCAACTGTCTCTGAAGAGAATGAGATACCTGGTCAATGTGTGGCCAAAACCATAATTGAAGTGTCAACGATAGATCTGTTTTATTTAAACCACTCCCATTTTTTCTCTTCCAAAAGGAAAGAAAAAGCACATATGAGATTTCTGTAATTTGTCAATTGTTTGTACGCAAAAATTGGATTCAAAGAGATGTTTGCTTAAAGGAATAATTGATAGTTTCAAGTCTGTGGAATATAAAATGCAATATTTTGTGGAAAGCATACATTGACCATAAGTGCACCATAATAGAGACTTAAGAGAACTCATGCCCTATTTTCAAACAATTGCATACCCAAATACGAGGGCGTCGCCAGGAAATTACTTTTGGTTGGGCCTCAATTAAAATGAATTGGCCAAATTTTCACGAAATATTTTTTAACCAAAATGTTCTTAACAGCAGAGAAATGGTGCATTCAAACAGTTCTTTCACAATTTCAGGAATCAGAATTTATACATTTTTTAACTGTTTTATAAATATATATTTGAAGTCAAGAAATAAAGGTCTTGGTGACTGTCGTAACCTCCATTCCCTGATGGAGTGAACAAGATGTTGTGTCGATGTAGTGACACTAGGGGTCACACTTGGGAGCCCCAAACACCTCTGATCTTTGTGAAAAGGCCAATAGAAATTGGTGAGTGACTTTGCATGCCACTCCCCCGTACATACGGGTATAAAAGAGCTGGCTCGCAATAACTAATTCGAGTTTTGCACTGAGGAGCCAAGACAGGGTCCTGGCCATTTCAGTAGACAGCTCAGCATTGTGGAAAGAGGGACACAATGTCTCGTTCCCTCCATCAGGGAACTGAGGTTACGACAGTAACCAAGACTTTCTCTATCTTTCACGCACTCACTCAATGTTGTGTAGATGTAGTGACACTAGAGTCCCTATATGAAACGCCACAACCAGCTGCACTGTGTTACGTGGACTTGTGGTGCAGGTCCAGGCAGACCACTCCATACCTCGTAGCATGTGCACCCATCTTACACGTAACATTTCCCAATGTTCCCATGAGGCTGCCACACTCCTAGTGGAGTGTGCTCGTAGTCCCAATGGGGTGGCATGTCAGTAGTCCCAATGGGGTGGCATGTCATGGGCCTGGTATGCGAAAGCAAAGGCATCCAGAACCCAGTGGGTGATCATCTGTTTGGAGACAGCATTCCCTTTCCACTGTTCTCCAAAGCAGACAAAGCGCGCATCGGACACAGCAATGACGAGGCTGAGTCTGCCTCCTCCTGGGGCAGCGCTTGCAGGCTCACTACCTAATCCCTAAAAGGGATAGTGGGAACCTTGGGCACATAGCCCGGACAGGATCTCAAGATCATGTGAGAGTATGCCGGACTGAACTCAAAGGTAAAGCAGGACCATGAAGAGATCCCATGAGGGAAAAAGGTGTGGCCTAGCAGGATTCAACCTCCTCATGCCTCTAAGGAACCTGATGATCAGGTTGTGCTTCCTGAGGAACTTACATCCACCGTGTCATGGTGCACCACTATAGCAGCCACATTCATCTTCAATATGGAGGGGGACAGCCACCCCTCCAGCCTCTCCTGCAGGAAGGAAAGCACCAACCCAACTACACATCCCTGGTGGTCGACTCCAAATCAGCTGGGCCACCTGGGGGTGGAGTCTCCACTCTCCCCTGAGCGTGACCTGCTGCGACTGCCCATCTGCTGCGTGGTTGAGGTCACCCGGGATGTGAGTGGCCTGCAACAACTTCAGATGCTGCTGAATCCAGAGGAGGAGACAGTGGGCGAGTTGTGACATGCAACGCGAGTGTAAGCCACCTTGGTGGTTTATATACGCTACCATTACCGTGTTGTCCATCCGGACCAACACGTGCTTGCCCTGGATCAATGATCGAAGCCTCCGCAGGGCCAGCAATACTGCCAGCAACTCGAGGCAGTTGACATGCCAATGCAGTCACGGCCCTGTCCAGGAGCCCGTGGCTGCGTGCCTGTTGCACACAATGCCCCAGCCAAACTTGGAGGCATCTGTTGTAACAACGACATGTCTGGACACTTGCTCTAAGGGGATCCCTGCCCACAGAAATGCTAGGTCCATCCAAGAGCTGAACATGTGGTGGAAGATCGGCATGATGGCCATGCAATGCGTGTCGCGGCACCATGACCATCTTGGGACTCGAGTCTGTAGCCAGTGCTGGAACGGTTTCATATGCATCAACCCGAGCAGTGTAACTACCACCGAGGACACCATAAGCCCCAGGAGCCTCTGCCGTTCTCCACCTAAATGACTTCAGGGAGTTCAGCACCAACTGCGTGTGCTCATTTGTGAGGCGCGTTATCATAGAGACTAAGTCCAACTCCATCCCGAGAAAAGAAATGCTCTGAACTGGGGAGAGCTTGCTCTTTTCCCAGTTGACCTGAAGCCCCAACTGGCTGAGGTGCCTGTGCAACAGGTCCCTGTGTGCACACAACAGGTCTCGAGAGTGAGCTAGAATCATAGGCTAGCCTGGGAGATGGGGGTGTCAAGGAAGCATACCTTGTCGGCATCCTTCATCTCGACCTGGTTAAGCCACATTTGGCACTCCTAGAGCACCAAGGTGGACATCGGCCACCAGACAGCCTGTGCCGTGACCTTCGTTGCCCGGAAGGCAATGTTGTCGCCGAGCACAATTCCTGCATCACTCGTGGAGCTCTTTCAGTGCCTTGGCCTGGTGCACATGGTGTGCAGGGCAGAGGCGGCCTGTCCAATGGCACTGTAAGCCTTGGTCACCAAGGATGACCAAGGACTTACAGGCCTTGGATGGGAGTCTTGGGTGGCATTTTGCATGCACAGGTGCACCACAGCTGCCTTGTCAAGTGAAGTCAAGTCAAGTAATTTTTATTTGTATAGAGCCTTTCACAACACACATCGTTTCAAAGCAGCTTTACAGAAGATCATGCATTAAAAGAAGATAAAACTGTGATATCTATAATGTCTTAGAGTTGTTACTGTGTAGTTTGATAAAATACAATTGTGAATTGTGTTTAAAAATAAGTAATTAAACAATAATTGTATTTATATCACCAGTGAGCAAGCTGAAGGTGACTGTGGCACGGAACACATAACTCCATATGATGTTGGTTAATGGAGAAAAATAACCTTGGGAGAAACCAGACTTCACTGTGCTGGCCAGTTCCCCTCTGGCTGACATCATGAATATAATGCCAATATTGCTTATGTATAGTGCAAGTCATGGTTTAAAATTATTAAACTAAGTGTTAAGGGCCAGTGTTTAAACAATGATTTTGTATGAACTGTAAGATTAATGACTAATGTCTTGAAGTTCATCCTTGAATTACTGCAGAATTTCACATAGATGCAATTGTCCTGGTTAGCTGGCTGATGAAGGGTTTTGTTGCCAATTAATTGATAGTCTATGTATTCCATTTCAAGAGTGTAGTCCATCATTAGACTGAGGTGATGCAGGCAGAGATCAGTTAGGGGCATCACAGATCAACCTGGCTTGTCATTTTGGTGAGGTCTATGTCCAAGGTTCTGGCAATGGCATATGAAGCATCTCTTTTCTTATGGTTGGAGTTGGCTCAGTTCATCAGTTCATCCTCTAAAGTCCATCATAATAGATTGAAGTGATGTTTGGTTGGCACTGGCTGCTATTAGTCATCATCACACAGCGACACGTAGCAGTGGAGTCCAAAAAGAAGCATGAATGGAGCTGGATCCAGCCGGTTCTGGTGACCTCAGGATAGGAGTCCCAAGGTTGAGACAGGGAAAACAAATAAAATAATATTAGCACAGAAGCCATTCAATTTATTGCAGAGTTATAGATCATGATCAATGTTTCTGGTTTCTGGTTCCGGCAGACCTAACTAAATCAGCCTAATTGTGAGTTGAACACAATTCATTAATAACAATTTTAGAAAATCCACGTTTAGCTCGATGTTGGGACAGCCAGGGGGTACAAAGGGATTCCCCAGGTGGACAAGGAGCCCTTGTTATTGGTGATTCTATTGTAAGGAACATGGAAATAGAGACTCCAGCCACTATTGTTAAATGCATTTCGGGTACCAGAGTGTCTGACATCAGATAAAATTTACAAGTGCTGACTAATGCGTAGTGAGAACGGAGAAGCACAGAGGTTGGGTCCGTGCAGTAAAAGGTGCCTGCCAGAACTTTGTGAACTCCTCATGCATCATGGGATTGAGATCCGGGCACTTCGCTGGCAATGGCAGAACATTGACATTCCTGTCTTGCAGGAAATCATTCACAGAACGAGCAGTATGGCTGGTGGCATTGTCATGGTGGATGGTCATGTCAGGATGAGCCTGCAGGAAGTGTAACACATGAGGGAGGAGGATGTCTTCCCTGTAACGCAAAGCATTGAGATTGCCTGCAATGACAACAAGCTCAATCTGATGATGCTGTGACACACTGCCCCAGACGACGGAGACCATGACCCGGTTCCTTCAAATTGATCCCACTCCAGAGTACAGCCTCAGTGTAATGCTTATTCCATCGACAATAAACGCAAGCCCGACCATCACCCCTGGTGAGACAAAACCGCAACTCATCAGTGAAGAGCACTTTTTGCCAGTCCTGTCTGGTCCAGCGAAGGTGGGTTTGTGCCGGTGATGTCGATAAGGACCTGCCTTACAATAGGCCTACAAGCCCTCAGTCCAGTATCTTTCAGCCTACTGTGGACTGTCTGAGCACTGATGGAGGGATTGTGCATTCCTGGTGTTGTTCATTGTTATTACCATCCTGTACCTGTCCCGCAGGTGTGATATTCAGATGTACCGATGCTGTGCAGGTGTTGTTACACATGGTCTGCCACTGTGAGGATGATCAGCTGTCCTCCTTGGCTCCCAGTAGCACTGTCTTAGGCATCTCAATGCAGACATTCAAGGCCTAAGGCACGTTCATGCCGATGAGCAAGGACCCTAGGCATCTTTCTTTTGGTGTTTTTCAGAGTCAGTAGAAAGGTCTCTTCAGTGTCCTAATTTTTTATTTTTATTTTGTCTCTATGTCTGTAAGCTGTTAGTGTCTTAATAACCATTCCACGTGTGCATTTTCATTAATTGGTTATGGTTCAAAGAACAAGCATGGAAAACATTGTTTAAACACTTTACAATAAAGATCTATAAAGTTATTTGGATTTTTGCTAAATTATCTTTAAAATACAGTGTCCTGAAAAAGGGACATTTTTGAATTATACACAGATGGAAAGGCATTTTTAAAAAGACGCTCTCCATAAGTGGCAATTTTTTCGAGGAAAATACTCTTTTAGAATATACTCTCTCTTTTTAGCTGTCAAATCACAAAGGGCCATTCTCTGCACTTTATGAACGAGGGGGAGAAACCGCTGAAATGTGAATGAGTTTTCAGTGTTGTATGTATTTAGATCATTAGTTCTGTACAGCAGTACCACCACTCTCTAAATGCAGAGTACACAACCTACGTAGGGAACCAACCCTGATCGTGGAACACTTGCTGTGTCTGAAACCACCCCCTATCCACTATATAGTGCCTATGTACAGTTTTCACTATTTTGTAGGAGTGTCTGAATTCTGAGTGATCCACTCGTTCCCTACTTTTGTTCACTCATTCATACCCACAATGCACTCTAATTTCAAGTGTACATTTCAAGTACACTCGATGATGGTTAATTTCCCACAATCCACCACGGGGAAGACGTACGAGCTGCAAGTTTATTGCTTCCTTCACTCCTGCAATGTTTTATTTCATGCTGAATGTAGTAAATTACTTTTTGACAAATCATTGCTGGATTAATATAACATAATAACATATATAGAGAGACTAAACATACAGATACATATTAAAATATACTCTTTATTTGATCAAATGTGTTTACGCTTTATATTTGCACACAGTATATATTAAAAATGACAAACAGAATGAAGATTTATTGTGTTAATATATTATTTAATAAGAATAACAAATAAGGCCGAAGTATTTGACGTTTCTGTACCAGCCCAAGAGCTCTGACACTCTCGTCCGAATTCACTCATTTCGTTCATTTACTGCTGAGATATAGTGCACTAACTGCCATTCACTCTATAGGAAATAGTGAATGAGTGAATAATTGTAAACACAGCCACTCTCATTGCCACGATAGCCTCGCGCCCACACATCTCACACGCAACACACACACAAATCAAAATGTTACATGTATAGCCACAATTTGCTTTCAAAAGAACATGTGCTGAACAATCAGATTAGATGGCATTCCAGGAGCTAGTTGATGGCAGAGCCCTCCCTAACTGTCAAAGCATAGAAAAGTGGCTCAATTTTGATTGGATTGTGGCAGGACCAACACAAACAAATGCCAATCACAGCCATAAGATAAGCTGCTCGGACAACAACCAGATCCATGTTTGTTCACAGAACTGTGTATGTAAACTGCAGTTGTTCAATTAGCACAATCTCAACAATGGTGGTATAAATTAAGCATACATATTTAATCTTTCAATATCATATTTTGTTTCAATATCTTCAGAAAAATGCCAAGAGTATTTTTGAAAAGGTTTGGAATAGGAACAATGCATAGATTAAACTTAAAATACGTTGTTTTAACTACATACATTAAAATATGTAAATGTTCCAACACAGAGAAGGGAGGGAGAGCCAAACTGAAATTTCCTCCTCATCAGGAAGGTATAAATCATCCTTACTATCAGCCACACCTTTGTTCTGAGTTCCCGGCTGTTCGAGTTCAGGAGCAATAACAGAATAATGATCAATGTTCTGAGTTCCTGGCTGTTTGAGTTCAGGAGCAATAACCAAACAATAATCAAAAATCTGATTCTCTGGCCTGAGTGGTAATAAATGTAACAAGAAACAAACCATCCAATGTGCTAAGTCTCTGCTTCACACAGAGAGATAGGATAACGGATCACCCAACATTCTTTGTATCCATCCAAGAGACAGTAAAAGATCGACCAAGTACCAAGTCTCACTACAAGAGACTATTGCAATGGCAAGTTTGGAAACCCTATACCGGGGAGATAAATACAGCGACAAAGTTCAGCTCTGTCGAGCAAACCTTCTCTTCAAGTGTAGTGCATGTGCATGTAATAGATAATGAAGTCCAGATAATGAATCTTGCACCGACATAAGGGCTGTATACATGTGTGTTCCTGATTGCAAGAACCCTCTTGGTGCTTCCAGGAAATAAGCATTCCTCAGCTACTTCGTGTCCAAGGCTGTTGAAAAGGAATCCAGCTCCTTCTCCAATGTAATGTCGCCCTGAGCCCCAGCGGAAGTTGTCACCATCGCTGAAGCCATCACTTGATCAAAGAAAGCGTAAATATCACTACTGAACCTCTTACCATATACCATATTAGTGTAAACTATAAACTTTAACATAATTATCTAATGTTCCTTAGATTGCATAACCTGAAATTAAATGTCTAGCAAGAAATTATATTTTAATTATTTGTTTAATTAGGAATAAAATGTTCACCTTATTAATTAACAGGGAAACTGCAATTTATCTTTCAGAAGATGACATACTTTGCCATTACTATCCAATTCAACCACTTGCATCTTTCTATCCTATGCACTTTTATTTACCTATTTTTTATGTTATCTTTTAGCTTATTAGTACCATTTTGTTGTTTTGTTAGTTATTCTTGTTTAATTGTTTGTAAATAAAACTAATTTTATTACAACTGTGTGTTCCTTTTATTGATGATACAGAAGAGCTATAAAGGGTTAAACTGCACTCAAATCCTTCAGATTAATCAGATGACCAACTCCCTCCAATTGACATAACTGTAATATATTAGTATAGATGTCAACTATGTCTCCAAATGTGGCCAAATTTGTGAAGACACTTAAGTATAGGTACCCCATTTCTCCTCAAATTCTTCCAATTCCAAATCATCTGAGCAACAGAATAACATCAAAGTGAATTGTATAGGTTTATACATTCACTTCTATGCTAACAATTGTCTCATTTGTTTTCTATTGTTATTTCCCCTTTTGGATTTTATGAGAGTCATTTGAGAAAAAGTTGATACTTACTGAAAATGAAATGTATTGCATTATAATTCCAATAACTCTTCTCTATCTCTATGTCTGCTACTGTATGGATATGTAGTCACTGTATGTGATTCCTCATGTGGCTATATTGTGTTAGGATGTGAATGGGAAGGCGAGGGAACCGAGATAGCTTCCTCTGGAGAGTAAGTGTGCTATGACAATGCTTTCAGATAATGAATCACCTCCCTAAGGCTGCTATCATGGGGAAAGCAAGAGAGAGAGGTTTAGAATACAGTTGTCATTAACCAATGCTAATGTCAATAGAAAATGTGAACGAGTTTCACCCATAATTGTCTTTATTCTTTAGATCATTCTGTACAAGAACTGTCTTGTTGTCTCACTCCATGGATAGATGTAGATACAGATCAATATATATCTCCAGTGTCCAAGTAATGAGCTGAACAGTATGATTCACAAGTCTGCATTTTATTTAATTCACCCCATTTAGAATTAAAATCGGCACCCTAATTAATAAGCACTTAGATCAGAAGTAATTGATATCCATGTGAAAAAGGTTACCTTTATGTTCAGTTATTTTTTGAAAAGACATTAAGGGTGCTTTCAGGGTGCTTTCTTACAGTTTTCTCCCAAACAGATGAGTTTTTTAAGGTTAATGCTCTATCAAGTTTTAAAACAACAAAACCTTCCTCCCTACCCTTAACCTTAAGCCTAAACCTGACGGATAGTGTCATTAAAAGCAAATGTGAGGTGGTTAACATAATTGCTGGAGCAACCACTTAATTTTGTGGTGATTCTATCACACATTTGACTCATGTGTCAACTCACATGCTCTTCAGAACTCGTACCCTGGTCCTTTGCATTGCAAGTTCAACAATCTATTAATTTAAGTCAAGTCAAGTCAAGTCAATTTTATTTGTATAGCGCCTTTCACAACACACATCGTTTCAAAGCAGCTTTACAGAAGTTCAGCATTAACAGACGATAAAAATGTAATGTCTATAAAGTCGATAAATCATCATCCTTGTGCAGGGCTCCAAACTGCGACTAAAAATGGTCGCATTTGTGACCAAATAAATTTATTTGTGAGTGTAATTTCTGTCAAGGTCGCCATTGGCGACAGTAAAAATTTACTCCCTTTGATTTTAAAATTTGCATTACATTTCCCGAGATACATTACAAAAGTTTATATCAAAGAAATAGCGGGGAAAACGGAGTTCATTGCAGGAACTAACCATTTCAAAAAAGAGACTGTGAGAAAACACGGTGGCAGTAACAAGCATAAAAAATGCACGTGATCACATAATTGCGAAGAATGCTCCACAGACTACACTGTTAGCGAGCTGCGGGACGAAAAGGAATGGAAGGAGTTAAAAATGAAAATATTTGGCGCCTGTTTTTCCCCCTATAGGAGCCAATGGCTCCTTAATTGATTTTTTGTTTGGAGCCTTGTTGTGGAATTAGATAAGATATGATTCTTTATCGTGTTTAAAAATAATTAAATAATAATTGTATTATAACCCCAGTGAGCAAGCCGAAGGCGACTGTGGCAAGGAACACAAAACTCCAAAAGATGATGGTTAATGGAGAAAAATAACCTTGGGAGAAATTTAGCCACTGTGTAATTTGATCCACCTCATGGGATCCACCTTATATTTTGGATGTATTGCAGAAATCCCACTTTTAAAAGAGAGCATTTTCCACAGAAAAAATGCATGTAGATGAGTGTTGAAACGCAAAGGTAAATTAGCTGCATCATTTGCGTGTTTGTCTGAACTCTGATGCTTGTGTTGTTGGCAAACAGGTGTATTGATTAATATTTTGGACAGGTGGCACTGTTATAAATGTTGCTCTGTTTCCTTGGTGTGACTTAAACATTCCCGTCTCCCATTGTCATGAAGACAACAGACAGCTGCGGTGTGCCTTGCTTTCCCTCATCAATCACAGACCAAAGATGAATGGGACAGGGGATGTAAGGACACTAGCCTGGCATCACAACATCCCTCATGCCCATATAGGCCTGATACAGCAGGCGAAGAGGCTTTGGTAGTCAAGCATAAATTACATATGCCAGGAGGATTGTTTGCATTAAGAATGGAATTGGGAAGGCTTTTTAGTTTCCAAATCAGTCACTGATATGGAACTGAAGTAGCAAACATGATATATAATTGTAAATTTAATTTAATTTAAAGGGTTACTTCAGGATTTAGCATTAAGCTTTGTATCAGTAGAAAACCAGTAGTATTTTCTAATTACCGAGCTCCCCCCTATCATACCCCCCTGAGACGAGAGATTTATTTATTTTTAGTCTGGAAAAAATCCTCCGATGACGCAAAAATCGTCATTTTGCATCATCGGAGGATTTTTGGTCCAGAGGCTTAAAACTACAGCCAGTATTCCGCATGTTTTCACCACGCCCATATGGGGCGGGATCTCACTCACAGAATGTGAAGATAGTGTCAGCCATCTTTCTGTAGAAGCTAAGAAAACAGGCTCTTTGCTCTGTGTAGAAAGTTTGTATACAAGTAGGCTAATCACGATGGCGGAATGTAGTTTTGAAGTTGAAATGGCAGAAGGGGATTTCGAAGATCTGTTGCGAGAATCTGATGATCGCGGCTACCTGTACGAGCCGCAATACAGCGATGAACAGAGGCTGGAGCAGCTGCTGTAGCAGGGGAGCAAAACCTGCTTGGCAGGCAGGAGGAAGAGAGTGTTAAATTATATTCAGACTCGAGTTGGGGCAGACTGGTGGTGTCAGTGCTCTCGCTGTGCGCCTATGGAAACAGATAGAGAGTCCTATTGCTGTCGCGAATTTCAGCGATACTGGACGAGATCGCTGAATCCGCTGATGAAACTGCACCGATAACATGAGCATGTATAACTGAGCACCCAAGTTTTGTATCACGCATGGACAGGGGAGTCCTGGAAACTTATTTTAGGATTCCGAAGATAAATTGGAAACGCCAGCCGAAGCCCGCAGGGACAAACGGACGGCTTAGTGTAAAGTGAGTATTTTGTTTGTTTTTCTTTTTTGTTACTAAGACGTCATGTACAGAGTTTGGACACACAGAATTATAATGTTCTTCCCGCGTAGTCAAGTCAATTTATCAACTAACTCACGATTTATAGAGTCACGATGTATCATATTTGTATCATATTTTCAGATACTGCCACCTGTAACCGGTAGGCGTGGTTTGGGAGTGGCCTCGTAAGGGCAGCAAAGCAAGTGCATTCTGGGAGTTGTTGTCTTTCAGCCACATGTGTAAAAAATACATTTTCTGCCTTTTCTCAGTCTAGAATGCTTCAAATTCAAAAATAATTTCACATATATACTATATAAATGACCAATTTTAAATACACATTCATTTTCCCAGAGGTGAAGTATCCCTTTAAGGAAAATAATTCAAATGCAATGAAATAAAAAAGTGTAGTTATATATATATATATATATATACACACAATTAAAGTAATATTTAACATAAAATGAATACATATTGACAAAAACATACACACACATGGCAGCTGTGTGTAGCTCTCTCTCTCCCGTAGTCATGGCCCGGCCCCGCCCTCCTCGTCTTTACACTCCTCCCTCCTTTGCCTCAGGCCGGGGAACCCCCGGCATGACGTACATCCCCCAGGGGGGGTGGGGGTTTCCCCTCTGGCTGTGCCTGCTGGCATGCTTTTCCCCGCCTCTGTACAGCTGAGGAGGGGGACACGGGTGTGGAAAAAAAAGAGGTTAGGGAAGGATCAAGACGGGGCGGCTGCAAGAGAGTAAATACCTGGTTAATAAAGTCTTTTGCCTCCCGACGCATTATTACCTGCTTCCCCCCGCTGCGAAGCCCCGCCCGGTACGTCAAAAATTATCGTCCCGTTAGTCCCCTCGCACAGAGATTGGATGCGTGGCTCTCACTTCCCAATCCGTCGTGCTGATTGGCCAGGACCATCCGACTCGGCTACACAATTCATTTCGCCTGGCTCCCGCCTCGTTTCAGCGGTATTCGCTCCATTCTTGTGCCTTACGAGCAGAGATTTTCAACTTGCTCCTCAAAGATGCAATAGAGATCCCTCCAGCCGAGATGAAGAAGGGTTTCTACAGCCCTTACTACGTCGTACCCAAGAAAAACGGTGGGTTGCGACCAATCTTGGACCTGCGAGTTCTCAACCGGGCTTTGTACAGACTCCCGTTCAAAATGCTCTTGCGGAAACAGATTCTCACCTGCGTTCGACAGCTAGATTGGTCCATGGCGGTAGACCTGAAGGATGCGTACTTCCACGTCTCCATTCTGCCACGACACAGAATCTTCTTACGGTTCACGTTCGACGGCCAGGTGTATCAGTACAAGGTCCTCCCCCTCGGACTGTCCCTGTCCCCTCGCGTCTACACGAAGGTCGTAGAGGATGCTCTTGCCCCCCTAAGGGAAGTGGGCATCTGACTCAACTACCTCGATGACTGGCTCATCCTGGCCCACTCTCGAGAATTACTATGCGCCCACAGGGAACAGGTGCTCAGGCACCTCAGCCATATAGGCCTTCAGGTCAACTGGGGAAAGAGCAAGCTCGACCCGGTTCAGAGCATCTCTTTTCTCTGCATGGAGTTAGACTTAGTCTCAATGACACGGCTCACCAATGAGCGCACACAGTAAGTGCTCAGGTGCCTCGCTCGCTTCGAGCCCAGCACAGCGGTTCCTCTAAAACAATTCCAGAGGCTCCTGGGGCATATGGCATCCTCAGCCGTGGTTGCGCCGCTCGGGTTGATGCATATGAGACCGCTACAGCACTGGCTACAGACTCGAGTCCCAAGATGGGCATGGTGCCACGACACACACCGTGTGATAATCACTCCTTCCTGCCATCAGACTTTCAACCCTTAGACAGACCTCTGCTTTCTGCAGACCAGAGTTCCCCTGCAGCAGGTGACCAGACATGTCGTGGTAACCACAGACCCCTCTCGACAGGGTTGGGGCGCCGTGTGCTGAGCACACTCTACTAGAAGTGTGGCATTCTCGTGGTCACTGAGCCATGGCACCTCCCTAGCAGACATCTGCAGAGCAGCGGGCTGGGCAACACCCAATACCTTTGCCAGGTTTTACAATCTGAGGGTTGAGTCGGTCTCATCCTGTGTATGTCAGGTCCGAGCCGGTAAAATTTGTAATGCGGCACAACCGACCGGGAGTTCCGCTTGCACCTTGCACCCTTCACCATGTTGATCCAGTGCGCCCTCTGTCCCAGGTCAGCCACTGAGCATCGCTGCCTGGATGTTTCTCCTCCCTAGCCCTCTGGCCCACGAATTTAGTGGAGCAATTCGCGGCCAAACCCACTATGAGTCTCAAATGCGGGTTGGGCTCCACGGGCATAGTTCCATAGTTCATAGTTATTCAGGCTAACTCCCAGTGATGTATTTTCCGAAGTACGGTCCCCATTGTCAGTGGACCCGCGTTTCCCCCGGGCAGCCCCGCTGCCCCTGCCACCATGCTTGTAGAGTCCCCCCCTCATTAGGCTGGACCTACCACCGCGCCATATCCCACGTCCGGCTTCACAACCCTCATTGTGTATTTGCCACGTAGTACCTCCCCCTAAAACTGGGCAGGGCGTGGCCTCCGCAGGGTCTTTCCTTCCTGAAAGAATAGAAATTTGCGGACCGGACAGCTACCTTGCCTCCGGCCTCGCCTACAGCCCCAGCACGCCAGTGCTGACAAGTTCTGAAGACGCCCCCTTAGGCCTCTTCCTCAGTCTCTAAATCCACCCCCTGCCGGGTGCTCAGAGCAGGGTAAGGGCTTCGAGTCTTCTCTCAGCACCATAGCCTCGGGACATCCTTCTGCTCCCAACATGCTATCTCCTGCTCCCCCCCTGGGAAAGACCACCTTACCCGACTTAAGATTACCCAGTCGCTTTACGTCCTATGTGAGAGACATAGTGAGAGTGAAGGCTGCGGCTTGCTCCCATGCTAGGCATGTAACACCTTTTTCCCCCCTCAGTGGTGTGGGAAACCTAAGGTTTGTATGCAAAAAAAAAAGAGTTGGGGGCATTGGTGAGGGCTACGTGCAGCCAGTACAGGCGCCTCTAGCACGCAATAGCCCGCTGTGCACCTGTTTCGACAGTCACGTAACACGGTCAGTGTGTGGCGCTTTTTATGGACCCCTTGTGTCACTTCATTCGACACAACATCGAGTGAGTGACAGAAGGGGAACGACATGGTTACTGTCATAACCTCCATTCCCCGAGGGAGGGAACGAGACATTGTGTCCCTCCTGCCACAGCACTAGACCTAGCACTGTAAATGGCCATGCTTCATTTTCGGCTCCTCAGTGCAAAATCCTGACTGGCATTCGTTGCCCCGCTTCCCTTTATACCTGTAAGTCCGGGGCGGGGCATGCAAATTCTGTCTGCCAACTTGACATTGGCCTTTTCTCAAGTTCAGAGGTACGATTCGGCATCCAAGGAAGACCCCTTGACCCCTTGTCACTTCGTTTGTTCTCTCCCTCGGGGAATGGAGGTTACGACAGTAACCATGATGATTTATTTGGCATGGTAGAGCTTTGCTGGCTCTGAGAATTCGCCACTGTGTAGATATACATATAGATAGACAGACAGACAGACAGATAGACTGACTCACTGACTGACTCGCTGACTGACTGACTGACTGACTGATTCAGTGAAGCACATATGGCATTAGACATTTTATGGATGATTGTTATTCAAGATAAACCTGACAAACCTGCTGTTCATTTTACTTTAAATATATAATCTTGTTTTTTGTGTTTCCCTATTGCGATAGATGCAACATGCTCCCACCAACTGGACTGTTAAAGACCTTTAGCTGCAAAAATATAAAAGATCATGACATAAATCAATGCATGTTCCCACTTTTTAGCATACGTTGCCCATATTCCCCCCAAACCAGAAAAATATATGACAGTGTCTTTGAGAGCGGACAATAAGGCAGCTTTTCATTGGAGCATTGCCATGCAGCTGTCCATCATTCAAACAACCCGATTTCATTGCCTAAAACACCCCTCACTTACTTATGTTTACAAGCAATATTTTTGTATAGCCTCAAAGCTCTCTATCCTGCATTAAATCACAGACCCTGTCACCCACAGAATGCCACTGTTGCACTTTAAACATGCTAAGAACAGATCAAACATCACAGCTGGTCATTTCCGCCACCATTAAATGAAAAATATGAACAGCGATCTGGTCCCTGACAGGTTAATCCAGAATGAAGATAGAGCATATTCCTCTTGGAGGCAAGAGAGATTGACTGGGCTTTACCATAGTGTTTTGTTTTGCTAGTGGTGGATTGAATATATGGTTCAGTTACAAGTCAGCATTTGTAAAAATATAATAATAATGTTTTAAAACAGTAAGAGTACTGTAAATAACTATGGATAAAGCATCTGTGAAATGACTACTGACATACGTACATATGTACATACCAAAACATAAATACATTTTAAAAAAGTGAATGAAAATTAGAATAAAGGTTACATTTAAAAATAACGTCAGCTGATATATATAGAGAGCTAAAATAAGAAGAAACATTACTTTAAGTAAAATATAATAAACTTTGTGACATGTCATTCGTGCACGTTTAATCTTGTTAAATATGTATTTTACAATAAATAAAATTACACTTTCTTGCTACATTTCTCCTTCCTTTAAAATAACTAACAGTTTTTTTGTTTATATATAATATACATGCGCATGTAATGTGTGTGTGTGTAAAGTATGAACTGCCTTATAATTTAAGAATAAAATACATATTCAACAAGATAACGTGTACATTTAGAGTAAAAATATTTGATAACATTTTAAAATAAGGTTTCATTTGTTAACATTAGTTAACATGAACTAACTGTGTTGCTGGGAAGGAAGTGAGAGAGCTGAATCTAGGTGCCTTTAGGGTTTTTTAAACAAGAACATAAACAGGAGTAAACATCTACAAATGGCAACGGTAATATTCAGAAGGTCAAAACACATACAACATCTGACCAAGAACAAGCGAACAACAGGGCATTATATACACAAAGGATAATGAATAAATGAAACACAGGTGAGGACAATGAAGGACAGCTGGCAGTGATGAGGGCACGGAACTATGGGAAGTGTAGTCCGGGAACAGATGACAGGGGAGAAACACAGCAGACAACAGTGAATCGTGACACTAACAATGAACAATACTTTTAAAGCATTTACAGTATAAACCTTATACTTATGTTAATTTCAACATAAACTAGAAACTTGTATTTAAAATAAAAAAATGTTTTTGTTAACATTAGTTAATGCACTATAAACATGAGCTAACAATAAAACAAATTGTATTTTTATTAACAAGCATTAACCAAGATTAATAAATGCAGCCATAATATATTGTTACATTTTTAGTTCATGATACCTAATGCATTAATAAATGATAACAAATGGAACCTTATTGTAAAGTTTTACCAAATATTGTTAGAACAATGTTTTTTAAACTAAAATGTATAAGTCATCTAATACTTTACATTAACAGGACATGGACATTCTTTGAAGAGAATAATTTTTTAAGAATTGTTTATTTTCATTTTTGTAATCAGCAGCCAGTTTTTTTAATTAAACCTTAATAATAATAATAATAATAATAATAATATATATATATTACATATTACTATTATTATTATTATTATTATTATTATTATATAATTGTTTTTTAGTTCATTACAAATGTCAGTAGTCATTTCAAGGATGCTTTTATACAAAGTGACTGTACATGCCTGCAAATACATGCATATAAAATAGCAGAACATTCTAGCTGTATATATGCATACATAAACATTACAATTCTTGTGTCACAGGCAGCTATAAAACAGAAGATAGCAAACCTGCTCCTTAAAATCAACACTGTAAAAATAATGTTTTTACTGTTATAACAAACTAGTACTTCTATGAGCACTAATTTACTATAAATCTGAAAATCTTTTGGGGAGGGCTCTACATATCAAACTTATCATAAACATTGAACTGGTTGAGGTCAAAAGAAAAAAAACAGAAAACACGTTCTTAGCTGACATATATTATGAGAAATAAACAACAATAATGAAGTGTAGAATAACAAACACAAAATAAATTAACATACCATAAACCAATATTACAAATAACATATATATACAAAACATAGTATGATATAAGAATGTTGGATGCAATGAATGTAGTAATATTTATATGCCACGGTCCATAGATGAAAGAAACACCCTTCTAAACAATGTCCATCATTCTTCAATCTTGTTAATAGTCCAGAAACAAATTTCAGTACTCCACACAGCAATATCCAGACACAAATAGAAAAATAGTCCTTATCTTCAACCTTATCCCATTTCGATGACCTTTCTATTTTCAAACATGTACCATGCAGTAGCCACTACACCATTGGAACAAATAAAGAGGGTAGGTAAAAGGAGTCCTTTTTTGATTGAGCATAAAACGGAACGTTTCCCAATCAGGACATCAGTAAAGGTAAGGTTACCAGAGGGGAAGCCATACGTTCCTCTTACCAAACAGCTCTCTCTTCTTCTACTCCCTACCTGTATTTAAACTTAGCATAAAGGAACAACAGTGTCCCCTAATGGTGGGTAGTAGAATAGTACCATAAGTAACATTTAACTGTTACATACCCCCCTGATCAGAAAGAGACTTCTCATAACCATAACAAGTTTTCAAATTCTGCACATGATACGTTTCAACATTTTCAGTATCATTAAGGTAAGAAACAGAATAGTTGACAGGACCAAGACATTTGACAATCTTTGCCGGACCCTTCCATTTTGCTGCTAATTTAGCCATAAAGCCTTCTTCAGCTCTAGATAAAGGGTGAGACCGGATCCAGACTACATCTCCCACCTGAAATTGATTGTACTTGCGTCGCATATCATAGTAGTGTTTTTGTCTAAGTTGAGCTCGTTCCACATTTTTCTTCACAAGGTCAATGAGGTGTTCTTGTCTTTCCAACACACTATAGGCAGGACTACAAGGAGCAGGAGGTCGATGTAAGGCCCTCTCTAACGGTCCCTTTAATTTCCGTCCCAGAGCTACTTCAGCTGGCGTGAATCCTGTGCTCTCTTGGAAAGCAGTATTGATTGCAAACCTAAATTCAGGCAACCATTGATCCCACTGGCGATGCTGATCTCCAACGTACGAAGCAATCATCGTCTTTAGGTTGCGATTAATCCGTTCTGTCATATTCGTTTGGGGATGATAGGATGTGGTCAATTTTTGTATTACTCCCCACTGTTTGCAAATTAAAGAAAGGAGCTGTGAAGTGAACTGAGCTCCACGATCCGACACCAAATAAGCAGGGGTGCCCCATCGAGTAAAGATTTCCTCTACTAGGATTCTAGCTATTTGGGGAGCTTTCGCCACTCTCAAAGGGAATAACTCCACCCACTTGGAACAGTAGTCAACAATAACTAAGAGATGTTCATTTTGCTTGACACTCTTTGGGAAAGGACCCATCAGATCAACCCCAAGCATGTGCCCGGGTTCGACTACTGGTGTGGACTGTAGATATCCAGACAACTTGGTTAACACAGGCTTATATTTTTGACATGTTTGACATTCTTTACAATACTTCCACACATCAATTCTCACATTTGGCCAATAGGCTATGTCCAGAAGTCGAAGAAGGGTTTTTAATCTTCCAAGATGACCACTTAATGGGTTATCATGTACATATTTCAAGAACTCTTTACAAAAACACATTGGTACAACGAGTTGTAGTTTCTGTCCATTATTTCCATCAGGTACGCTGCGAAACAGTACTCCATTCTCGAGTAAGTAATGTACTCTTGAAAGGTCCTGAGAAGTTTGTGAGCCAGCCTTTTTACATAGCTCCTGCATTTCCAAATCATTTTGTTGTACAGTAGTGATCCGATCAAGATCTACCGGTAAATTTGTTGGAAAAGCAGTCGACTTGGTAGCTTTGACTACAGCCAACAGCTCTGATGATCCTGGATGTTCTTGGTTTCTGGACAACACATCGGCTACGACATTACATATACCCTTTCTGTACTTAACTGTAAATTGAAAGCTTTGCAGACGTATAGTCCACCGTGTGAGCCGAGAGTTTGGTTTAGGATGCTGAAATACCCATGTAAGAGCTGCGTGATCGGTGACGACTTCAAAAGGTTGTCCTTCCAAGTATTGTCTCCATTTCTCTACAGCCCACACGACGGCCAAACACTCTTTCTCTGAAACCGAATAAGCTTTTTCTGCTCCTCTTAATAGCCTAGAAGCATAGGCTACCACATGTTCCTCTCCTTCTGTTTCCTGGGTTAATACAGCCCCCAAACCAATTTCACTGGCATCAGTCTGCACCTTAAATGTCTTACTGAAATCTGGAGGGGTTAGAACTGGTGCTTGTGTAAGGTCTTTCTTTATGATCTCCAAAGCATGCTGACATTGCTCAGTCCAAATCCATGAAGACTTCTTTTGTTTAAGAGCATGTAAAGGAGCAGCTTTTGCTGAGAAATTTGGGATAAAACGGTGGTACCACCCTGCCAAACCCAAGAAACGCTGAACATCCTTAATCGATTGGGGTACCGGAAAATCCTGGACAGCAGTTACCTTTGCTGGATCAGTTTTTACTCCTTCCGCTGAAACAATATGACCAAGAAAAGTCAATTCTCTTTGGATGAAGTTGCATTTTTTTAGATTGAGCGTTAGGCCAGCATCCTGTAGACACTTGAATACCTGGTTTAAATGTTGAAAATGCTCCATTTCATTCCTAGAATACACCACCACATCGTCTATATATATCAGACAACATTTTCCTCTTAAATCTCTAAGCACGTGTTCCATCAGTCTTTGGAATGAAGCAGCAGAGTTTTTCAATCCAAAAGGAAGGCGTAAAAATTCAAATAGCCCTGAGGACGTCACAAATGCTGTTTTTTGGATACTATCTGCTTCCATCTCCATTTGCCAATAGCCACTTTTAAGATCGAGTGTGGTAAATACAACAGCTCCATGTAGTGACTCTAAAATGTCAGGAATTTGTGGCATGGGGTAAGCATCAAGATGTGTCTTCATATTCAGTCCACGATAGTCAATACAAAATCTTGATCCACCATCTCTCTTTGGAACGATTACCACAGGAGAAGCCCAAGGGGAGATTGAAGGTCGTATGATTTCTTTGGTTAACAACTCTTTGATTTCAGTATCTATGAACTGCTGCTTATCCCTAGAAACTTTGTAGGCTCTTTTCCTGACGGGAATTTCATCTGTGGTAATAATGCAGTGTTTGATCAAGTTTGTATGTCCAATGTCATGGGTACAAACGGTTGGCCAATCTAACATAAAACATTCCAGATTCCTTTTAGCCCAGGGTTGAGTGTCAGCTTTTTGAACGAGTTGTTGAACTGTCTGCAAGGTGTCATCAGTAACTGGACGATTAGGTATAGCAAGATAAAAATGCAATGTAGAACAGACATCATTGCTCAGAAATGGAAAAGCAAGATTTGGCTTAGATCCTATGTCAGAAGGCAACGTATACTGAGCTTTTTGGAAGTCTAACAAGATTCCCGTCATCAGTAGAAAATCCATGCCTAAAATTATTGGCACTGTCAAATCAGTATCTCTCATAATGAAAAATGTCAGATCCACTTGTAATCCTTGAATTTCACCTCTCCAATTTACCTTTCCCAAAGCTGTCTGTCTCTGTCCATTGGCTAGCATAAAGGACTGTTGTTGGCACTGCTGGTATGGTTCTGTTTTACTCAACTGTTTCCAACAGGATTCCTGGATAAGGGATAAAGTGCTACCGGTATCCACCATGGCTGAAAAATACCTGTCCCTAATTACAATGGGAATATAAACAGTTTTAATGTCTGGTCGTATTGAATTTTGAGTGGATTGCATGACTCTGGTATTGGCTATATGAGATTTTCGTTGAGAGTCACGAGAGGTTTGTGTCCTCCTTTGTTCTTCACCATTCACTTGATTCCAGTATCTTTTAGACTCATCAATATCTCGTTCTATCTGTGTGCCAATTCTTACCAGTTCACCCACATCTCTCACAGTTCCTCTCATCAGGCTTGCTAACCGTGGATTACAATTCCGTAGTATTGCTTGCACTACTTCTCTTTCAGTCATCTTCTTTTTCCATCTCATGCACAAAGCACGATAGTGAAAGGCAAAGTCTCGAATACTTTCCCTAACTCCTTGTTTCCTTTCTAATAACTTTCTTGCAGCCACTTCTTCATAATCTTCACTCAGAAACGAGAGTAAGAAAGCTTCCTTAAACTGTTTCCAATTTCTGACATGCCTTCTTTCAGCCAGCCACCAATCTTTAGCTGTTCCTTTTAATACCGTCGTTAAGGCAGCCAGTATCTCAGGGTCAGAAAGTGGACGAACAGCAAAATACTCTTCACATCTTTCAATAAACTCTACAGGATCTTCATCTTGAATATTGCTAAAGTCGGGAAAATCGATTTTTACAGGAGGGTTGTATTGCATTGAAGACTCATGTACTGTTATCAGATTAGTGTGCTGCACATCAAAAGTTTGATCTCCTACATGGTTGACTGGAGTGGGTAATGAGGAACTTAGATGGAGCGGTTTGGGAGTAGACATGTTTGAAATAAGAAATTTAAATTTTTGCTCAATTTGGATATCTCTTCTTTTTAGACAGTCTACCATGGATCTTCCTAAATCTTGTATGGTGAATTCAAGCTTTTTCTTAATTCTGTCACATTCACGTTCAACAAAATAATGCAATCTCTCTTCGATGGCTTTACATTTGCTTTCCATCTCATTCTGAGTAACACATCCATCCACTCTCTGATGACAGTCTTCAACTCTGCTTTCAAGTGATGTTATTCTTTCATCCAGTCGTCCATCCAAAGTTGTACCAGAGGGGATGGGCTGGTCTAGTTCTCTATCATCAAGTGGAGGAGGGGCTGGTAAAGGAAAATTATCCAGATCGTCACTGGAGCGATCTGCCTCATCTTCCTCAGTGTCCAGGTACAAATCACTGAATGTGTTGATTAGTTCTCTTAGTGGTTCTCTATGAGCGTTGAAGGACTCTGATGCAAAATCCAAACTAGATATAGCCTCATCCTCACCCAGAGCATTATGGCTTGTCATTTTATAATAAAGACTCAAAACACAGTAAAATATTAGTGAGTAAAGTTAATTAGAACAGTCCCTGTTCGGGCGCCATTATATAACAAACTAGTACTTCTATGAGCACTAATTTACTATAAATCTGAAAATCTTTTGGGGAGGGCTCTACATATCAAACTTATCATAAACATTGAACTGGTTGAGGTCAAAAGAAAAAAAACAGAAAACACGTTCTTAGCTGACATATATTATGAGAAATAAACAACAATAATGAAGTGTAGAATAACAAACACAAAATAAATTAACATACCATAAACCAATATTACAAATAACATATATATACAAAACATAGTATGATATAAGAATGTTGGATGCAATGAATGTAGTAATATTTATATGCCACGGTCCATAGATGAAAGAAACACCCTTCTAAACAATGTCCATCATTCTTCAATCTTGTTAATAGTCCAGAAACAAATTTCAGTACTCCACACAGCAATATCCAGACACAAATAGAAAAATAGTCCTTATCTTCAACCTTATCCCATTTCGATGACCTTTCTATTTTCAAACATGTACCATGCAGTAGCCACTACACCATTGGAACAAATAAAGAGGGTAGGTAAAAGGAGTCCTTTTTTGATTGAGCATAAAACGGAACGTTTCCCAATCAGGACATCAGTAAAGGTAAGGTTACCAGAGGGGAAGCCATACGTTCCTCTTACCAAACAGCTCTCTCTTCTTCTACTCCCTACCTGTATTTAAACTTAGCATAAAGGAACAACAGTGTCCCCTAATGGTGGGTAGTAGAATAGTACCATAAGTAACATTTAACTGTTACACTGTAACATTTGTACTCTTTTCACTTCAAATTACTATTACTATTTTTATTTATTTTTGTATATATATATTATATATATAAAATCAGAATATAGCTTTTGCATAAGTTATCTTAAATGAAAATGTTGCTATTTAATAACTATGGCACAGCTTATGTTACAGCTATCATATATCTGTGTATATTTGCTGGCATATAAAGCTCTTTGGCAAGCATGTGCTGCATGTGTGTCTATAATTCATAACCACTCTGTCTCATCAGCACTCTGACTCTACGTGTGGGGTGATTCATGTCACGGGGGTTGCCGAGCTGTGGGCTGGTCAGTGGGTTGGCCCGCAGTCTTCCGCCATGATCCACATCCACCGGGGAGCTAATCCTTCACCCTGGGGTCAGCCGTTTGTCACGCTCAGATATATGAGCACTGATCCAGCAGAAGTGCTGAATTCAAACCTCTATATAATGGAGAGGAGGGAAAAAAAACTGAGTGTGTGTGTTTGTGGAGGAAATATTATGTATTATCTATTGTGTTTCAATAACTTTACAGCAAATGTTTATTTCATAATGTTTTTAGTACTTAATTATTCACTTGGTACAATTAGCTGGTGCTGTTTTTAATTTGGCTAAAGAGCATAAACAAGTTTTACTGACCCTAAGTGAGTCTTAACATTATACACAAGCCTCACATGTGAATCTCTCTCATGCAGTTGATGGTCCATGTCAGTGCTATTATTGCATACAGGCCTAACGATCAAGTGTGAGTGTTTTACAAGGGTGATTAAATGCAAGTTTAATAGCAGTTATTAAAGCTTGGCTTGTTGCCTTTCTTATTTCATACATGGAGGAAACACCCTGTTGTGTTCTGTCACGCCTACAGGCAATACTGTAAAATGGTCCAATGGCTCATACTTTCACTGCTGCAGCAGAGGCAGGACCCAAAGGCAGAGTAACAACAAACAGTTTATTTAAATCAGACAACAAGATAAAAATACATAAAATACTCCAAAGGGGAAAAACAAGATTCCAGGGGCCAGTTGCACCAGCTGGATGTAAAATGCATAGAATTTATACCTGATGCACCATCTAGGCATAGTGCAACGCCTGACACTAAATCTTACATCTAACCAAAAAAGTCTTGACTAGTTTCCAGTGACAATAAAAATGATGTTACAATGGCGTGGGTAATATACTGGCTAAATGATCAGCAGGCTTTCAGGTGTGAAATTAATAATGAGAGACTGCACCAATCCTCTGTATATATATGAGGATAGAGAGCTCATTGAAAGATTTAGTTTCAGCAGGGCAGAATTGTTAGAATTCATTGACAAGCTATCACTGCTTCATAAATTTGTGTAGGTGAATCCGTACACCCAGTGGAAACATGTTTATTCCTATTACTATTTATTAGCCTACTATTTTTAAGAGGCCATATTATCTTCATGACTTATGTCTAACAAACTTCCATTTGATGTGGAAGAAAAATTTGAGTCCTCTTCAGTTTTAACTATCTTTTCTTCCTATATAGGCTAGGCCTATATAGCTGACATTAGAGTCACAGCCTCTTAGCCCATTGAAAGCTGGCAATAATAGGAAGCAATTATTAGGCTGGATAAAGGAAGCAAACTGTGACAGAGCGGAGGGCAGAGCCGGGTCATGATAATACACACCCGGTCCCTTATCAGGCTAATTAAACATCTGAGAGGTATATAGGCCGACTGCAGAAGGTGGTGCGACGAGAGAGATATAATTTACGGTCAGCTGACTGTCATGTGTGTTTGTGTCTTTGGATTCAGTTTTACATTAAACTATTTTTTTTTTGTCAAGCCGGTACTCGCCTCTCTCTTGCCTGTCTAAATCCTTTACACAAACATACAGGACTGACAGTACACACAGCATACATGAAGAGACTAAAATAAGGAGAGAAATCAACAGGTTAATGGGCAGGGCAGGTGAGACAAATTAAATAATAATGTGCAAACAAGGAGTCGGGGAATTCTGCAGGACTGAGAGACACAAGGCAAAATAGAAACAAAATTAAGCCACATACTCTCACAAAACACAAACACCTGAATGGCATGAGCCAAAATCGCACAGACAACAAGGCAATATGCGCTCATGCCGATCGACAGATAAGATGAGAGAATGCATGGCAACGGCAACAAAGCAATGCCATGCATTCTCACACCAGACAAAGCCTGGGCGTAAATCACAAGGCAAACACCACAAAATGCACTCAACAGGCGACAACATGAGACAAGACACCTGTGCGAGAGTTCGGCCACGAATAAACCAGAAGGCTCAGACCGGAGTGACCGAACCTTAACACAACGTGAAGACAGATCGTGACCCAGGTGCACAAAGTGAACACAATACGCGGTCATGAAAAACAGACACAAACGATTGCCGTGAGTGCATGCCGCCAAGATGACATAAGCACAATGCACTCACGCCAATAAAAGACAAGACATGGGGTGTCCGGATACCAACACCAAAACTGAACCAGACAGGAAAGTCAGGATCCAGACACCGTGCTCCAGACATGAAACACAAGACTGACCCAAGAGCGCATGGCAGGGAAACCACAACTAAAGTCGTGCACTCACACAAAGACAGAAAACTAAAAACAAGACAGACATGGGACAATTAAGTCATGATCCTGTCACACAAAAACCAAGACTGACAGAGTGACATGACTGTGACATGACCCCCCCGCCCCTCAAAGGTATGCCTCTTGGTGGTCCAAAAAAAAGGAAATATCAAACAGACATGACAAACAGAAAAGGAAGTTAAACAGAACTGAAAAAACTAAAGAAAGGGAGGGAAGGGAGGAACACCAGGGAGGAGGTGTAAGGAAGTGAACGGAGTATTGCGGCAGAGAGACAGAGAGGCGACCACAGGGGACAGGACAGGCTTGTCGACCGTCACATGGAACTGGACAGACTCGATGACCACAGGGAACTGGACAAGCTTATTGATGGCCACAGGGAACAGGACTGGGTCTGCAACGGCCTCAGGGAACTGGACAGATTCAATGACATTAGGGAGCTGGACAGGCTCGTCGATGGTCACTGTGGTCGTGAGCGCTGGCAGTACCTGGGGAACGGGCTCCGTGGCTGTGAACGCTGGCAGCGGCAGGGGAAGGTTTGCTGTCAAGTCAAGTCAAGTCAATTTTATTTGTATAGTGCCTTTCACAACACACATCGTTTCAAAGCAGAATTGCAGAAGATCAGGCATTAACAGAAGATAAAACTGTAATGTCTATAATGTTGATGAATCATCATTATGTAATTAGATAAATAAAAATAAGTAATTAAATAATAATTTTATTAATAACCCCACTGAGCAAGCTCAAGGCAACTGTGGCAAGGAACACAAAACTCCATAAGATGTTGATTAATGGAGAAAAATAATCTTGGGAGAAACCAGAGTCACTGTGGAGGCCAGATCCCCTCTGGCTGCTGGCAGAATTGTCATGAAGAATCGTTTGTCATTGTAACTTCATTATAGATTTTTGCATAATTTTATAAATACTTAGAATTCATCTTACTAATTAAATTATGTTTGTTACTTTCTTAAATATTTAGCCTAATTAGCTACATAATCATTTTATACAGAATTATATATTACTTATAGATATCTATTACATTTTTACAATCACCTTCCTACATGTGCATTTGCAATGTTTAGTATTGACATACTGTTCTGTAAGCTGAAGTGCAATGCTTCAGGTTCAGTGAGACAGTTATTTATATGTGATTACTATATAATAGTTCATAAAATATATTAATCTTACATTGTAGTCTACATCAGGTGTAAACAACATTTTCTGTATTAGGTTTAGGTGTAATTTTGTGTTCATCCTGCAGGTTACTGCATGAATCCATCACTCATAAGCACTTTACTATTATTTCAAAGTACTAGTAGCTCTACAATGATTTTCAAGTCCTTCTTAAGTAATGATGCTTTTAGAAATTGGTCTGTAATACTTAGATGAATCATATGATCATTTTTACAATCTACTTGGGCTTAAAATGATCAGGTTTAGCAGCTAGTCAGACAACAGTGTCCACAAAAGTCCTTCAAAGATAGTTAACCTCTAAACAGGTCCTTGATCTTTGACATACCGCTAACTGTGCACTTAATATCCAGACTTCCATTCAACTGTATGTACACTGGAGAATTTGTTTCTCTAGTGGTTCTGCCAGTCTCTTAACTAGCCACAATGGTGATCCATAGTTGCCTCTGTATATGCATTCTAAAGGCCTTGTACTGTAAGTGAAGAGAAAAAAGATAAAGTAGAGAAAAATACTAAAAAGTATAGAGCTCAACAAATAGCTAAATTACGTCATTATGATTCATTAGAGCAGTCGACATGCAAACATTTTTGTGTGAAGAGTTAAAGAAGTCTGGCACAAAGATGCTATGTGTTAATTACTTATTGATCCAATTTAGCTGATGATTTCTTATCTTCAGTGCAAGAGAGAGAGAGAGAGAGAGAGAGAGAGAGAGAGAGAGAGAGAGAGAGAGAGAGAGAGAGAGAGATCATTGCACAGGTGAGCTACAGTATATCAACACAATACATCTGCTATATGTTGCTTCTGAGCAACAAACACATTTAAGAAAATAGTAACACGCTATAGTAAGCACTGGAGTCAGAGCCACTCAACATTTATTTACTGTCCTATATAGTGAAAGCCAACTAGACTTGACATCTTTTTAACAAAACTTGAACAATACTTGCATGCGCAAATCTTGTGACCAGAACACTGATAGCTTCTGCAAGCCGTTAGTTACGTGTAACAAGAATTTCATGGGACACTATTTTTATGGTATTGTCTTGTAATTTCAGCCGACTGAAATGAACAACACACAAACAGAGAGAATGTGATGGGTTTGGGAACACAGACTCGACTGTGTCGTTAAACTGGTGGGGGAATCTGATGTACAGGTGAGTTATTGATGCAGCGCTCTCTTCAGTAATGGGAGGACAATTTGTGTAAAGACAAATGAGCTCTGGCTTAATATAGCCAGTGGCATTACAAGTGGAGGAATATTTTGGAAACCACTGCTATTAGTCTGGAACTATGGCCGAAGGATTTGTGGAGGTTTGGGCATATATTCTCATGTGCCTTGCATGTAAAACACAATCCAACCTACTTGCCTATGAACTTGGGAATAAGTCGATTAGTGATGAGTTTGAGATGTTTATAAAAAACATTCATAACATTTTTGCTCAAATGCTACAGTATACTTGTTATTTTTAGTGATGTACCTCCTTTTTTAAGCATCACCACTACAGCCAAATGCAGTAATATGGACATGTTTGGCCATTGTGTTGCATGGAATTTTGAGTGTACCACCAAAATATTTTTTTCCTATTTTATTATTTATTTTATTTTTTTATGTCCATTCTGTCTCCCACAGAGCACCTATAGATAGTTTGTTGCATAAAAATATCACGGCATTCATAAAAAAGCTTTTTAACCTTTCCACAGTTAAAAATTATCTGGATTAATGCAGTCTTCAAGAAATGTACAACATTAATGTGAGCTCTCTGACCACATCGTGAATACAGTGACAGTAGGTTGAAAGCTCTTCTGTTGAAACCTGTTGAGTTCTAGTTTCTGAGTGAAATGTCCACAGAGCGGCACCAAAAGTGAGTTTTATATGTAATTGTACATGATGCAATACAGTCATCACAAATGCATTGTTTATCAACCTTATCCCCTAACCCAAACACCAACAGGGAAAATTCTACCATCGCATTATGCTTAACTTTGTTTATGTGAACGTGATTACTTCCTGGCTCCCATGGTACTAGAACATGTGTCTCAGAGAGAAATGTGTTCTCACTTGAATTGAGTTTGATGCAAAAACGTTTGATGGGAGATTGCGCTTGACAGTAATTTGGTAGTATGTCGTTGATTTCAGGGTAAATAAATGTTTGGAAGCAACATGACGATTCCCTGTGTGATGTTGTTGATTTATATGTTGTGTTGCAATTTTTTTCTATTACAATTTTTATTGATTCATATAGTTGACAAAGAAAAACAAAACAAATAGATATTGAATCAACATTTAACTTGAACATCCCCATGGTCACACATAAGTACACATACACAGACAAACACACACATACACACAAAAAGAATATAATAATCATACACATATAACACTACACCTCTCTCTTCCAAAAACGTCAAATAACTGCCCCATTTCCCATCAAATGATTCCCAGATCCCCAGCATTCTACATGACACCTTCTCGAAATCTGCCACCCTCCCCATCTCCGCACAACCCTCCTGAAATGAGGGTGCTCCAGCCAGCTTCCATCCCCTCAAAACAATCTGTCTGCCTGTCAAAACACTGGTCAGAAACCAATTATTTATGTGTTTATCCTCTATTTTGATAACCACCCCATCGCCTAAAATACAGAGTCTAGGGAAAAACTAAACCAGATGTCCCAACACATCACACACAAAACTTTGAACCTTTAACCAAAATTCTTGGAGCTTAACACTCTCCCAAAAAACATGGGTTATGTCTCCAACTTCTGATTGGAATCACCAGCAGGTGGGTGTGTCTTTAAGACCAAGCCTATGCAATCTAGAGGGGGTCCATAGAATCTATTTAAAATCTTTAATTGCATAAGGATTTCATCTGTAGAATATCATCTGTATCTACAGATGAAAGGGTGCACCTTATGCAGTTGAAGTTTTTAAGTAGATTCTATGAACCCCCTCTAGATTGTATAGGCCTTGTCTTAAAGACATTTTATAATATTTTAAAATGTAATCTGCGTAGATCATAAGCTTATGCGCCATACCACCCCTGGAAAATCATCTTTCTTTCTTATCGCAGCTGCTAATGGTTCCAAGGCAAGTCAGAACAATAATGGGGAAAGAGGGCAACCCTGCTGGGTGCCCCTATCCACAGTAAAGTACTCTGAAATGAATCAATTTGTTTGTACCGCCGCTACCAGGTGTCTATAAAGTAACTTAATCCATCCAATTAAAGTATTCCCAAACCCGTATATTTCCAAAATTGTAAAATGTTATCCCATTCTACCATATCAAATGCCTTTTCAGCATCAAAGTGAGATGGTAGCGACCAGAGTCTGATCATTCGCCACTGACCACATGATATTGATGAAACGCCTAAAGTTATCAGAAGAGCTATGGCCCTGAATAAACCCCACCTGATCTATATGTGTGTAACGTTTGGAAGGAAGTCACGAGAGCTGGATCTATGAGCAGCTAAAGTTTAATAAAAAATAAAGCAATGTACAAAAACACAGAAAACACTTGAACAAGGCAGGACTAGGAACTGGAACATAAATCAAACGTTACATCCACGATGGGAACCGATAACTGAAGAGGAGAACTGCAGGAGAACATAACAACTGACAAAGGTAAAACAGACATCAGGGCAATATATACACAAGGATAACGAGGTAAATGAAACACAGGTGAGAAAGAATGAGGAACAGCTGGAAGTAGCACAGCAGGGGATTATGGGAAGTGTAGTCTGGGGGGGAACAGATGACAGATGCAGAATGCAGGGCAGACAACAGTGAATCATAACAATGTATAAGCGATGTCATAGCTAGCCAGAATTTTTGACAATATTTTTACGTCTAGATGGATCTGGGAAATATGACGGTTACTCTTACACATGCTTGGCTCTTAGTCCTTTTTAAGAATCAGACTGATCCGGGCTTATATCATGGTTGGCAGAAGCATTCCATTCATTAATGTTTCCATATAAATTTCTAACAAAAGTGGAGCCAGTTCTGATGTATAAGATCTAAATAATTCAGCGGCAAAGCCGTCTGGCACCTGAGCCTTGCCTGTGGGAAAGGTCTTAATTACCTCACCAAGCTCCTCTAAGAATCAAGATAATTTTTTTGCTCAGTTGTCAGTTTAGGAAGTTCTAATGGATCCACAAAGTTTCTCATATCCTCATCAGTAGAAAAATATGTGGAACTATAGAGATCAAGATAGAATTCTTTAAAATCATTATTCATATCAATGGCTGAGGTAAATATTTTTCCACCAGCAGATTTCACTGAGGGAATGGTAGAAAAGGACTCTCTCTGCTTTATATATCTAGTCAAAAACGTCCCTGTTTTGTCCCATGACTGTTTGCCCTGAATAGCCAAAACTCCACCTCCCGTGACAAAATAGTATTATATCTTTTGGGTCAATTCTCAGAGGACATCAAATGGCATCCTGCGCTTCAGCTTGGCCTCAGAAATTGTAATATTCCAATTAAAGTCCCTCCCAGATGGGTTCAAAAGTCTCCAAATATATATAAGACAAAGATTTTTACACATCCTGTGAAGTGTCAATGTTGCTTTAGGGGGCTTACACACTTTTGCTGCACTATGATCAAGGATTGAGTCCATCAATAGATTAAAGTCTCCTTCCAATATTATAACATGAGGGGTGACAGCGGCTTGCAACATGCCTTCAAAATCTATAAAAAAGCCCTGATCATCAGCGTTAGGTGCGTAAATATTAGCCAAAATCAACCTTTGCCCCTGAATTTCAGCTAAAACTATAATGGCTCTTCCTAATTTATCTTTAATCTGTTTGAGACATTTGAGTTGTAGATGCTTACTTTTCGGTATAATGACTCCCCTGCTCTTACTTGAACCAGCACTAAAGAAAATATGTCCACCCAATATCTTCCTAAATTTTTCAGCTTCCTGCAGGGATACTGTGTTTCTTGAAGAAACACTATATCACAGTTCTTACGTTTAAGAAAATAAATAACCTTCCTTCTTTTTATGGGGTGCCCCAACCCATTCACATTCCACATGGAGAGAGACAATCCACTCATATTAACATTTGACATTTTTACATTTTAGTAAAAATAGATTGTGTGTCAAAAATACAATTATAAAGACCACATTCCAACATTAGTAAAACAATAAAACCACAAACTTTCCCAAACAAACAGAAAAAATACAAATGTGCATATTAACCCCATGCACGACAGTGCCAAGTGGTGTCCATCCCTCTAAATTCAAACAGTCCACGAGAGCGTGACAGATTTGCCGTTGGATTGCTCAAGTCCAGTGTTTCTATAAAAATGTTGTAAAACAGAATTACACAACAGAAAATAATCTATAAAACAAACTCCAACCAATAGGAGGCATAAACACAAAGAAAATGCAGATTCATACACAAAACTCGTCCAGGAATTCCACTATATTCTGACCCTCTGCTCCCTCAGGAATTCCAACAATTTGGATGTTATTCCACCAGTTACGGTTCTCCAAATCTTCCAGCTTCTCCTAGACGCACTCCAAATCACCCTTGGTTGCTAGCGGATTAGCAGCTAATTCCCTTTCTGATGACTCCAGATAATTGATCCGTTTCTCGACACCCCCCACTCTTGTAACCATCTCAGTGAATTTTGTCTCCATGGCTGTGATCAATCGCCATATAACAGCAAGCTCCTCCAAGTCAGTAACAACCTTCATCATTGCCGACACATTCATCAATTGTCACCAAATTTCATCTCACCGGCCAAATCAACTCCCGGGCTTGCAGCCTGCAGGCTGGCGGGCATTTAGCTAGAGCACATAAGTGTCTTTTAATGTCTCCAGAGCATGAGGATTTTGAATTCTTAGACATTTTGTCTTCCTACAACATTTAAGAATCAGGGTGTATCGAATTAAAACTAGCAAAGTGCGCAGAGATCGACATTCACACATCCGAACCGTGCATGGTGCCACGTGACTCCTTGTGTTGCAATTTTAAGAGTATTCCTAAAAAGGTGGACAACTAAAAACAAACTGGAGACCTTTAAATTCTGTAAGATCTACTTGTTTTTGAACGTAAGAATGCATCTTATGCATATGCACCATCAGAAATGCGTCCAGTTGGGGTCAGATTAACCTCAAACCAGACTAATTATACAGGACTTCCTTAAGGCAGATTAGAAGATTAGTTGTCCAGGCAATGCGCAGACTGTTTTTTTTTTTTTTAGACATGTAGTTTTGCTCATCCCTGCCTTGAACCACTCTCATTAACACTTCAGACTTTGGCTCCAGACTTTACATTTGGTTTGAGTACATTGCATTGTTTGGCTCAAAGCCAAGTTTGATACCTCCTGTCCCCAGCAGCCTGGGTCTCTCTTTATATTGTACTATTTGGCACTAAGATGTGGTACGTTTGAGTCATCAACAAGAATATCACTGTGAGTGCTAGCTGCAACTGTTGGCCACTGTATCTAAGTAACGAATCAGGAATAAAAAAAGAATCATCTTAACATTTTGCGACCCCGTGTCCACATGTGTGGACATTGTATTTTGGCTTTGCTATTTGCAAAGCATTATTTAAATTGATTTAAACTGACAAAATACTGTCACAACACTCTGCACTGTCATTTAAGGGTTAAATTTCTGCCATACTGTGTCACATGAAACAACAGCATGGCGTTGATTTCCATGGAGTGCTTCTACAGGCACAGCACCAACAATAGTGCCTCTGGTAAGAAACCTCAATATGTTTTTTCATTGAAACCTGTTTGGTTGTAAAGAGTAGTGCCTCTAGTTTCGTCTGATTAGCCGCTTTAAAAAAAAAATTTTTCGCTCTGATAAACATGATGTCCATATATGTGGAAACTTGGACCTCATTCCCGCAAAAGTTGAAAAAACATGTAAGTTATTTTAAACAGCTTTCAACATTAATGCATCTGTTGGTCATTTAGCTTCATTTTAATGTAAATGTTGTAATATTTTTTCTTTTTTTATCACTGTACAATAAGGTTCTATTCATTCAAATTAGTAAATGCATTCCTGCATATTTTGTGTTTTTTTTTACATTGAGAATCAATGGATTTATTAAAAAAAATGAAAAATGTTGCTTTCAGAGGTTTTATTTGGAGTTTGGATGAAAATGAGGTGCATTTCAAACTGTTCTGAGACACATTGCAAACAGACAGCACACTGGAGGTTAAGCCATTCACTAAATAGGGAACAAGAGAGCAAGGGTGCATCCTTTTTTTGCAGCTTAGTTCATTTACTCCTAAAATCCAACCACAAGTTCAGTTTCAGGCTGCATATGATGTTTGAACCATTCAACATGTTTGGCAGACATGGGGCAATGGTAATCAGCATATAAATTCAGAATTGTATTATATTCCATTTTATTTTAACATGGTTGGCAGTGATTGGATGATACTGGCCATTACTTTGAATAACAATTATTTATTCAGCTTATAGAAAATCAGTTGTAATGTCTGAAACATCTCAAAAACATGAATACCCAACACTCCTGAAAACATAATAAACTATTTGATGAAAAACAAAAACAAAAATCTGGCTTTCTCTAACTTGGTATTATTAACATTTCACAACTTAGTCCCATTGACCACATATGTGGACATATATTTTTAGGAAACTGTTTGCCCTAGAATTTATTTTTGTTGATGCTTGTTTATTAGGTGCTCCTAGTTACAAATCAAAAACAGAAATGGAAAATTAACAGCAGTCACACAGGTGTCTGGAGGTTAACTCTTTCTTATTGTTTTGCCACTTTGGTTTTACTACCAAAATAACACAAACAGAACAGCTATGTTGAGGAAGCTGCTTTGCAACTGTACAGTAGCTTCCTAAGCTTTAAGCTACTCATAACTTAAAGCAGTTAAACTACAATCAAGCTACACAAAAAAGTAGTTAGCTAATGTGGGACCCCACATTTATTCTTCAAAAAGATTGCAGTGATGGCTGATGTTGATATGCAATTATAAATAGACAGGATGAGGAACACAGTGATAGACATGTAATTATTACAGGTTGTATCATGGTATACCTATATGACAGTCCTGCAAGCACCTAATTTCACTCATAACAGCAGATCTACACCAGCAAACAGGCAGGATGAATTTTATGAGGACGGACACATATTTTAAACCTAACTTTTTCTCTATTCATGGCTCTTAATCTGGGCAACAATGCAATGACTTTCTCTGAATGGCCTTTAAATTTTAATCAAAGGTCTTCCACTGGGTTAAGTGAGTTCTTTAAAAGAGAACTAAACTTGTAGAGGGAGAGAGAAATAGGGAGAGAATAACATAAAGATTTGAATAAGATTAGTCTATTTAGTGGCCTGCTTTTATTTGTCCTCAGACACTGAGTGAATCTGCCAAGGTAAATACCTGGGTTTACAGGGCATTGACCTAATAATTTCTTTTTCAGGGTTTAAGAAAATGTGATCAAGCCTTCTGATGCATAGCTGCATGCTCTGCCTTAAGGCTGCAACAGAGCAATGCTTTTAGATATGCCAAAGTCTTGAGAGATAAATCTTACACAGTATTCTGGACTATTAGATTTGTTTACGAAAATACTGATTCACAGAGAATTGGCCACAGATTAGACAACCTGTTTTACTTGTAAGACAGTGTTCTTGTGTTCTGTCACACCAAATTAAGCGAGAGTTCCAGTACCTTAAGATCGTCCTTCGGCTACATTTTGGCGACTCACTGACAGCGCTATTTCCTATCAGACATTTTTGCTCTGGTGTATTTACCTTCCTTTGTGGAGCTAGGGTATCTTAAAAATGTCACGTCAGCAGCGTTGGAGATCTGGGTTCGGATCCTAGGAAGTAATTGCTTTTGCATAATTAGTGACGAGTGTGATTTGGAGGTTGCATTTTCCCCACTAACATTAGGGGGGGTACAGTTTATAAAATATGCATTCCTCTTCACTGTATTAAAACCTGTGCAGCTAAAAAACAACCAGTCAGTTCACTTGGCGGCAATCTTTAGAACGCTCCCGGAGAGCTATTTTTCTATGTAAACAAGCGGCATGTCAGTGCAGCTCCTATCTACTTAACTGGGGAAAGACCTAAATCTCCAAATGGATGATCAAGATTATGATCAAAGAACACATTTCAAATCAGCAGTAAAATCTGACTACACTGGTATAATAAATTGTGCTTCTTTACCTCAGAATACTCTAACAAAATTTTCCTGTCTTGTATAGCTAATGTGCATGCATTTTCTTGAGATGATTGACAGGCGATGTTGGTATCGAAAAGGTGATTGGCTGTTTTACCTGAAGACGGGACTTCTTTTCTACATCTGTTGACCATTGGTGACCATTGGGCATTCCAGTTTCTCCCATTCATTTTAATAGATGTCTCCCGTCTCTGCTAAATACTGTAGTCTCTGCAAAAACTCACTTCACAACTTGCTTTTAGTGCCCCTCTGTAGACACACAGAAAATGGAGCTCACATTTGCCCATTACACCCAACAGTTACCACTTTGGCCACAGTGGGCAGTGTTTTGAATTTCAGTGAGTATACACCAATTTTACCTAAAGAAAGTAAACCTACTGTTTCCCATCTCACCATGAGATTAGAATTAATTCTGTTGTCATTTACAATTTTGAAGAATGTCTGTTTTACGAAAATTAACCATGGCTTGCAACATCAACCATATTTTAACATGGATTTTAAAGCCATGGTTCCAACCCCAAAACCCCCCCTGCCATTTTACAAAAACAATGATGGTTTATTTTCATTAGGGAATTTTATTTATTTATATATTTTTTATGAATTCAATAGGAACTATTTGTGCCAAGAATTACTCATGGTGTTACCATAGTAAAATGTAGTAACAATGTTTTTGTTGTTGTTTTTTTTTTGTTTGTTTGTTTTTTGTTTTTTTGCAGAATTATTGTGATTTTTATTACATATTTATTGTACCTTGGTTTTCCTACTATAATTTTATTAAAATGTATCATGGTTAAATTATGGTTATTCATTCACCATTCATTCACCAAACTAGACAATCATTTTTTCTGTTGCTACAAACAAGAGACTGGAGAAGTAAACAGATGTTTGATTCTAACAGCCAGTTTTGTGTATGTTTTGGCCAGGCTCTGAGAAGCTGTATCACACCTGCCTGTAAGTATACAGTATGCTGGTTTCTCTCCTTGCTTTCTGTACATATTTAAGGGGCAAAAAAAGGACTGTGTCATGTTCTCTGTTGTCTTTTGTTTTTGTGCTTTTATGTTGAAGTTTCCTATTTAGTTCCTGTTTCCTGTTTGGTTTTGGTAGTCCTTTGTAGTTGTCATGTTCTCTGTTGTCTTTTGTTTTGTGCTTTTATGTTGAAGTTTCCTGTTTAGTTCCTGTTTCCAGTTTGGTTTTTGTAGTCCTTTTGTAGTTCTGTTTTTTTGATTGGTTTTCCCCTCATTGGTTCCATTT